>MU859120.1:153830-177637 GCA_033297205.1 Pseudoneurospora amorphoporcata | reverse complement strand
GAGCAGAGTCCTCTCTAAGACCTCTTTTACAACACTCCTATTGTATTTGCAACTACGCTACAACTACGCTGCTTCCTTCAGCACTGCTGTCGTACTACCGCTTCCGCTCCACTCTGCTATAAGTGCATAGTTCACTGTAGCATCCCTATACTAGTACTATCATCATAGGCTAGTTAGGGTATTGCAGCAAACATATACAATAACGAGATGAAGTAAAAATTATTATTAGTTATAGATATTTATTTTATAATACTTAGCGAATTTGTAAGAAATTTAGGGATATAAAGGTAGTACTAGCTATAATTTTTCGTAGCCTTACTAGCCTTCTCTAACTTTTTAATACCGCTATTAATTCATTATTTAAAAAGATATTGAAAGAGAAGATAAAATTGGCTATGAAAGATTGGGAGGAGGATAATTCAGGTAAATAATAGTCCGTTTCTAATAAGAGGATTATAGTTAATTACGTAGTTTTAAAGTATTAAAATACTTTAATAATTAAAAAGAAGAATATAGTTATTAAATCTTTTAAAGATAATAACATATCTATTCTTTTAGATAGTAGTGAGAATTATTTTATTAATATTAAAAAAATTAACCGAGAAACTATCGACTAGCGTAACTAGGAGAATATGATTAATATTACAATAGGTATTAACAACTGTTTGCTGCAATGTCCTAACTAGCCTATGATGGTAGTACTAGTATAGGGATGCTACAGTGAACTATGCACTTGTAGCTGAGCGGAGCGGAAGCAGTGGTACGACAGCAGTGCTGAAGGAAGCAGCGTAATTGCAGCGTAGTTGCAAATACAATAGGAGTGTTGTAAAAGAGGTCTTAGAGAGGACTCTGCTCTCAAGACAGAAGATTACAGTGAACTCTACACTGTGAAAAACAACTTATTATAGTGAACTCTGCACTATAAGAAAAGACTATATTGCATTGCTTGAGTGTCCTTGCTTGCTTGCTTAAGGAGTGACTAACTAACAGAGAGGAGAAGTCTTTATATACATAAATTCTGAGTGTCTGGAAGCTTCCAAAGTGTAGAAGCTTCCTGTAAGTTAGCAGAAGTGCTTGTAAGAGTACTATACCATGAAAGGAAAGAGTTGAATCTATGAGCTTCTGTTGCATTCCATAATGACAAATCAATCTAGAGAGAATGCTGAACAGGTTCGAGAATCTAGAACGCAGTAGTGAAACCTCTGTGTTCTAGTAGATTCTGTGGAGGCTGAGTCAACTGATTCTGTAACGTAGAAGGAATAGTGTCCTCAGCAATCAGCCTTCTATACTACAAGGTAGTATAAGGCAGTTACAAGACACAGTACTAGCCACACGTTAACAACAACTTCAAAAATATTCCCGCTATTAAATACAATAGTATTATTTACGAATTATAAATAGAGGAGAGGGTAAGGTTTAGTTATAATTAATTTAAAAAGGCAAAGTTAAAAACTAGTATAAACAACGTAACTTATTAATATTAGAGAATGAAAATAGCCTTATCTAGCGGTTGAAGTAGTATAATAAATAATATTAATAACTAACAATATTAGTAGTAATCTAAATAATAGATAATAATAATTATACTTCTTTATTATTATTACTAACCTCACCGTCGTTAGAATTAGTAGATTCGCCCTCGTTCTATTTAATAATATTAATATATATATAAGTAATACCTTTAATTTCCTATTACTAATGTACTATTTCAAGACAGTTATCCTAATTATACTAGTATTTACCTAATTTAGTCATATAATAATAAATATTACTAATACTTTTAAATTTAACTTCGAACTTGATTTTTTTACAGCTTATATTACCAACTTAACTAAAGTAGGTACGCTTAATTATATTTATAAAGGTAAGGTTTTTAGTACATTAGAAGATAATGGTATTTATAGGACGACGATATAATCAGTATATTCAACGAATTACTAGGAGTTTAAGTAATCGTTTATTACGTTTAGGATAGTTAGTAATAATTTTAATACTAAAGGGTTTATTTATTTATAAACGAGATTAATTTTACTTAGAATTAACTTCTATTTAGAGGTGGTTGCTATAGTTAGATTGTGAGGGTTTTATAGGGGGGAAAAGAAAGGATAGGAGAAAAGATAGGGCACTAGAAGAATCGAATTTATAGTGCTCCAAGCTCTCTAGCTGTCTCTCCTACTATTTTTTACAAGTATAAAAAGCACATATTCGTGCAGTATGCTTACAGATTCTACCTAATTTCCTTAGAACCTAAAACCGAATCTTCCGAGAGTATATGATACTATAGTATTTACCCCTATTAATGCAACTTAATTCTTGCAGCAATTTCTTTTGCAATAAGTAGGGTATTTACATTATATAGTAACTACCCATAGAGGGTTGGGTGCCAGAATCCGACTGATTCTGGATTTTTTGTAACCCTAACCCTCTAGTTTAGCGGCCGATTGCAGCTGTTTTTACCTGCTAGCACCCCTGTCAGGTACAAGATATCCCCTGTCAACACCCCTGCTTATGCAAATTTTGGCCCGTAATCGTTGCACTTTGCAGTTTGCAGTCCCAGTATGGGCCTGTAAATAATGCATCCAGTTAACGTTGCAATAAGTAGGGTTTTTGCAGAAGAGGGGGGTTGCAAAAGCAGGGGTAAAGACTGTATATAAAAGGGTGCACTTTAGCGCCCCTTGCAGAAGTGGCTCCCATTACCGATTATCCACAGGCACTCCGCTGTAACGTCCTGGACAATCCCGAGTGGCAGGCCATTCTCAACCAACATCGCAACCCGCAACCTCAGACTCTAGTTCTAGCTGGCTTGTGAAAGTGTTCAAGAACCGGAAATCCATCCCAGTCCGGTAAACATGCCCTCTTCATGACCTTTGCCCTCTTCTAACGTTTGGATCAGAGTCTGGCGCGTCGCGACCTATCGATCACCTCTATTTTGGCTGGGATCGACACACGGCACCACGACTTGCAACACCGGCATCGAAGCCCTTGAGTATCCCCGACGCTCCAGCGTTCCACGACGTCTTGAAGCCGACCGCGATCGATACACACGCCATTCATCTACACTGAACCATTCGCGGTTACCGCCAGTACCCGAAAATCTATATTGCCCACGATGGATCAGGCCGATATACCGGCGCTGCTCTCGCGCCTCGCTAGTGACGAGGATGCGGCGCGCAAGATGGCAGTGTTCAAGCTCCAGTCATCCATCAACGACCCAGCATTTGCCGACGTCTTCATCGGCTCGGGCGGTCTCGTCATCCTGCGCCGTCTCATTATGAACACCAACGGAAACACACTGGCATACTCGCTACAAAGCTTGAGCCGGCTGCTCGAGGTGGACATGGGCTGGGATATCTTCGAGGGCCCCAATGCTGGAGAGCTTGTCGAACGCGTGGTCGAGCTTGTCGTCACCAACCCGCTCGTCAACATCCTGCGGGGTGCCATGTCCATCCTAGTCGGTCTCGTCAGTCATTCGCAATCGACGGCCCGTGGGGGAACGCAAGGCACGCCAGGCACCTTTGGATTTAGGGCGCTCAAACCTGCGGTCGCGGTGTACCCGCAATTCTTCGAACTGGTCATCATACAGCTCCAGTCGGCAGACCACGCGCTCTGCGCGAATGCGTTGATGTTGATCAACGCGCTCATACGGGACGCGGTGTCCAACGACAACGGGCCAACCTTGCTGGTGTCAAGCACAAAGGGGACAGTGCCTCCTGGTGAGGAGTGGTCCAAGTTCATCAAAAAGCTCCAGGATCTGGGATTGATCAAGGCGGTGTACAATCTCATGCAGAGCTCGTCGTTGCAGGATCTGGCGCACCCGCTACTTGAATTCCAGACCCTGACCAAGGTTCTGCTTCGGAAATGGAGGGGCGTAAGGGTGGACTTGGAGCGGCCAGAACACAGGAGAGCGCTGAAGGGCTTACATCTTGCAAGCGCGCCGGAGAGACGGCAGGCTAACGGGGGCATGACAACCTTGTCCCCCCCGGGAAGACCATCAACGGCCACGACAGTTGTAGCCAGGGAAGAGGCAGAAAACGGCGGCGAGACTGCAGCTGGGAGGAAATCAAGCAGACGGCATAACCCCGAGAAGTGGAGGAGGTTAGGTTTCGAGACAGAATCACCGGCGTCCGAGTTCGAAGTGGCCGGCTTCCTAGGCATGATGGACCTGACAGACTATGTGCGCAAAAATGAGGATGGATTCCAGAAGCTGCTGCTCGAGCAGTCTAGCAGGCCACTCAACGAACGATGCCCCGTGGCGCGGGCTAGTTTGGCCGTGACCATGATTCTGTACGAGCACTTCGAGGTTGAGAAATGCGATCTGGACGATATCAGGAACGGAGGCTACTACCAGCTTATCGACGGAGGCGGCAAAGCTCACGACAAACTTTTCCGTCCCTTGTTGCTTCAGTGGTCACGACTACACACCGCAGGACTACATGCCTTCTTCCGGATGTGGAAGGCGACTGGGGCGACTCGATATGATTTCGACAAGGTGGCAGAGCTCGTCCGGATCTTGATCGATCAAGTGGTGGGGCAGGCCAGCAGGAGCAAGGACGTGCTGGAGGTTGAGGATGATCTGCATGAGTATGATTCCGGAAGACTGCGAGAGTTGCAGATGGATCTACTAGAGCTCTCGTTCGAGGACCAGTGGGGCCCCCATCTCTTCCAGGTCCGTGAAGAACTCAAACACGAAGCACTGCAGTTCGTCAAGGAGCAGCGTATCCGTTGTCTCTTGCAGGGTTCGTGGTTTTCCAAGCCCCAGCCTCATCGGTCAAACCACTCTAGGTCAGAAAGCCTCAAAACCGGGCAAGATAAGGGTAGCCGGCTGTACCAGCCTTGGCGGTTCGCAAAGCTTTCGCACAACAGGCGATATCTTCACTATGCCGACTTTGCAGAGCAGACAGAACACGATCCTGGTCTAGAAGCTTTGACAGAGAAGATCGATTTGATGAGCATCAGCTCGGTGGTATCAAACGTATCGAACGGGGAGGATGCCGCAGCAGCAGGTGAAAATGGAAGTCAGGCCTCGTCAAGCCTAACAAGTCTCGCCAAAGACGCTAATTCTACCACCTCGGCAACGGCTAACAAATCGACGACGAAAATCACAATCTACAGTCTTTCCGAAACCGTCTCACCAGAGCTGGCCAGTCTCGCCGCCGCCGGGAAGACCAAGGAGCAGCCGATCTTGACGCTTCACCCTCTCAACCACAGTCTGGCATCGGAGTGGCTGGACGGCTTGCTTATGCTCCTCAACCAGGCCCCTATAACAGCCGAGACTAATAAGCTCGTTACGCTGGTGAGCGAGTATGGCCTCAAGATACGTCTGCTTAATGTTAGGGCTGAGGCGGCCGATAATGGACCGGTTCCGGGCGCTGGTCAGGTGCCTAGTCGGGAGGGGTTGGATGAGGATTATTACTATGAGCTTTGACCTGATGGTTAGACCTTTAGGTCTGTCTTGCGTTGCTTTCATCATCCGCCTTCTTTTATGTTCTAGAGACCGTCTTATTCGGTCTTCTTCCTTCGTTTTCATATCTACCTTGTTATTATACCCAAGATTTTGTTTTTCTTTCATCTTGTTCTGTCTTCATTTTTCTACCCTACTTTTCTCACTTCACGCGGAGCTTTCAGTTTGTTAGAAGGTTGATTATACTGTACTATACCGTAGTAGTAGTTGCCAAGTTAATTTGAGGATGGGAACTCCTTCATACAATTCAATACTGGTTTGTTTGTTAGTTTGGTTCTTCGGCCATGGGCTGAGCAGGGGGATTCGGAGCTCTCATTGGCCGCCAAAGAGATAAATCGGCCTCCGTTTGAAGCGTCATAAGACACGGCAAGGGATGAAAACGCACAGAAGCCTCCACTCTTAGTACCTCTATCCGTCTGCTCTCCAGGCCCTTAAGGCTGGAAGATATAAGAGAGCAATCCCCTCCGACGGCACCCGTCCGCTCGAAATCCGAATACTTTTTCCACTTTGACTGGCTCAAGTGTGGAGATGGGCGTTTTTTGTATCAAACTAACAAACAAACCAGGGTTAGATTGTACAACCAATCGTTCTACCCGATACTAATCGAGGTATTTGGGAGGTACGTACCTTACCAAACGGCATCTTTCATTCCATGTGATGACGTGAGCAGTCAAAGGTCCAGACCATGAACGAAACATCGTTGGAAGACGGGAACGGTGGGGTTTGCCCCTGATTTCCGTCAGCTCTAACAGGCGCACGTGGCGCTGTTGAGGTACCATTCCACCTCCCTGCAGCGGAGTTTATAGGGGCGGGGTACCTAGTTCTGTTAGTGCAAAGCGGCTGCTGACACTGCGGGTGACTACCTAGGTACACTGCGTGGGCTATGCTCGTACCTTTCTAACAGCTAACTGGCCGCAGAGAAGAGGTGCCCCTTCGATGCGGCTCATATGATACAGGGCAGACCACAATTCTAGGTTGCGTCACTGTTAATCACTTTATTTTAACAACGACCTCAGTTAATCGTTTGTCTTAGGACACCTATTGGGAAGGAAATATCGACCCATTTAACTCCATTCAAACGACCGTCCTATCCATCTCTGAATCATTAAGACTCTTCCCCTCCAATATCGCTTATAGGTCGACGAGGTATTTCACCGGAAGGACGACATATGAGGTGAGGTCTAGCCAAAGACCTGAGCAAACTGAATACAAGTATCCGGGGGCACCCAGCCCCCCTGACATTCAACAACCTGTACCTCAGGTAGGGTCGGTATACCATGGGGAGAGGCAACGGATTCTTCAAGAGTCGTCACCCTGGATTCTTCAATAAAGAGGAAGGGCGATGGTACTGTGAGTAGTTGAATCACAACTCCCACAAACTTGTCAATGTATGCTCACTGACATCTCACTTTTTTTGCTCATAACTATAGGCAGTTGTATAAACGGGCCGCAACCAGCAGTCAAGCTCCAAGTCAAGAAAGAAGGACCAAACCAAGGCAGGTTTTTCTACGTGTGCCGAGAACCTAAGGACATTGGGGCGATTCCAGGCCAGTGCGGCTTCTTTCTTTGGGAGGACGCAGCGGAACTACGTGAAAGGGAGGCTGCTTTGAGGCCGGTACAGCGTGTGGTACCGTCTTCGGAGTACGTGGCGGACTTGAGAAACTACATGCCGAGACTTCCTTGGTTTCCACCTTGCGCCCCAGGCTGGGGTCTTACCGACTGTCCTTATCCCGACTGCGACTACTGTCAAGATCCGGACAACGACTTGGACGGTGTGAAGGTGAAGGAAGAAGATATGGACGATCAAGCAAGCGGGTTATCGGCGATGAAGTTTCCCGGGATGAGGAAACGTCCAGCGGCGGCGGCGGCGGCTACAGTGGAGGAGGAGGAGTACGGCACTCTTGAGTCAGACGTGGAACGGGAGCTGGTTGAAATCGTGGACTCGAGTCCTCTCCGTCCGAGTCAACTACAACAGCAACATCACAGGGGGAACAATGCCCCAGTATCGGCGCCGGCCTTATCCCAAAACCGAATGAGCAACACAACGACAGCAGGGATGCAACACCGACACCCCGGCACCCGCACCCCGAACCCACAGCGGACATACGATGCCTCTGCATCCATGCTTACCCCAACATCACGGGGGAACACCATAACCGTGGCATCCGAACCAGGCGCAACAAAACGCGTCAAGTTCTCCGACCCCGGAGAACCATTAACTACCACAAGACCAACGAGATCAACATCAACAACCCCCGGCCAAACCCAAGGTTGCTCCCTCCAAAGCACTGCCATAGGCGGTATCAGTAGACCCACCACAACGACGGGGCCAGGGCCAGGCGACGACTACGAAATCACCACCTCGATCCTCAGTATCCTCTCCAACGAGAAAGGAGTCTCCGACGTAACCCGCCAAGCCATCCGCGACAAGCTCAATACGTACGCGCTGCGCATGCGCGGTGTGGAACGAGGGCGCGATATGACGAGGGCGGCGCTCAAGGCTAAGGAGGCCAAGGAGGAGGAGCTAAAGGCGAGGATCGAGGAGCTGGAGAGGGAACGGAAAGTCGCTGTTGATAAGGTCAGGGCGCTGAGGGATGAGTTGGGGAGGTTTTTGGGCATGTTGATGGTGGTGGCACTAATGACGACTGTGGTGGGCTGGAGAGGTCAGGGACGGGAGTAGGTGGTTGGAAGTTCTGAGAGAACAGGTCGAGTGCTTCCAACTTGTCATGGCGAAGATTTTGCGCTGCGGCGAGTGTTATAGGCTTGGGATTTGGGATATGATTTTGTGGCAAGCACGACGAACTTTTGCCCATGAGCGGTCTCGTCTTTATATAATGGAGGTGTCCGGGAGTTTTGGTTTCTTTTCGATTCCAGTTGGGATACCATCTGGGGAAAGTTTAGGCTTCTGTATGTTCCAGTCGGGGCAGGGGATGGGAATAAGGTTTGACAAAGAGCGTCATTGGACACTGCATTGGGTTATACGCATTGGAATTATTGCCGGGTTTGGGTTCATGATAACGCCAGCTACATGATGTACACTTCAGCAACAACGTTGTTTTAGGGCCGGTGTGGAAATGCCAGGACACGGGCAAATACGCGTTGAATTGATTGCGTCGCGTAACACCGCCCGGGGGCCGATTTGATCTAGTGTGCACTTCATACCTACTCGTGTGGGCTCGAATCGCCCGTCACACCCCTTGGCCCTGCCAAGGGGTGTGGTACATTGAATCGCACATGCACATTGAATCGCAAAAGAATGTCGGTACATGGCCAACCCTATATTTTGTTAGCAAATCAATGTATCACCGTCTTTTTTGCATGATATTCCTGATGAGAATATTGACCCTGCTTTGTTGAATGGCTAGTCTAATAAAGGGATATTTACTGGGTTGGCGGATATTACATGCATGTATGTAGCGATAGTGCAAAAAAAGGTGTGACATGGTTACACCGCTAGTTTGTATGGGCGGAGAAGTACCTAAATTTTTGCGAATCAATGTGCATGTGCGATTCAATGTGCCAGACCCAATGCGCCAGCATTGGGTCTGAAGGGCGTTTCGAGCCCAGACGAGTAACTAGCGCCGAAGTCCCTGAGCGTGAAGCGCGAGACTAAGAAAAACTAAACGGCTAAAGCGACCAGGGGGCGCTCGGAATTGAGCGCATAACCCTAACCCTTGGCGTGTTTAATTTCCTATTTCGGATGACACACGACATACCGCGTCGAAAACGCGGTTCGTTGGATTCCCCATAAACCGTTCCCCTCTACGTCAAGTACTCAATTGCCATGTCTTCATCACTAAGCCCTCCAACCCCCTACGCATCTGCCATTGCTCGCCTTTCTGCGCTCCTAACTGCCTCCCACCTGCCTTACAATTTTCAAATTGCCCACACACCGCTTTCTGGTCTATACCCTTTCTTTGGGGGACCCCGGGCATCTTCTCGTCTTATACCCAGTGGAACTATTGCATTACTCTTTACGTTGTTTCGTTGCTTTTGGATAACATCACATACCTATACCGACGCCATTGAACCCAACACCTTTCGAAGTCAGCGGCGTGACGCAGACCAGCGAACAGTCTCCCAGCAGGAGCATGCATTAATCGGTTCACTATCTCTATTTTGGCCTGCACACGCCAAACGAAATGGACACTCTCGCCCCAACACCTGCTACGCCTTCTCCCCAGCTTTCCCGTGCTATTCTTAACATCGCCCACGACGAGGAGGGACATGAAGAGCTCGCCCAGAGCACCAGTCAAACCGAAGTTTTAGACCTCCCAACGCTAAGAGAATCGGAAACTCCAGCACCGCAGCTCTCGTCACAGCCGTCCGGAGAGGTGGAGAGACATCCAAAGGGGAAGAGAAAACGAACTACGTAAGTCCGGTCCCAACTGGCTTGCAAGCCGGCTGCCGAGCTCTTCCATCCCATCTTTACAACAACACGTGGGACTAACCGAACTGCCAATCCCAGAGCAAAAGACAAGGCCATACTCGAGGCAGCCTACAATGCGAACCCCAAACCCGACAAGGCAGCGCGCCAAGACATCGTGAACCGCGTCTCGTTAAATGAAAAAGAAGTTCAGGTTAGCCATGATCGCGTCGCCACCTGGGACTGGATTCACCACGTGTAACAGAGCCAAGCTAACGCGCACGCTAGATTTGGTTTCAAAACCGCCGACAAAACGATCGTAGGAAATCACGTCCCTTGTCTCCTCAGGAGATAGCCGCGCTTCGGTACGGCGGTATGCAAATCCTCTCCTCGGACAACGCCCTTCCTGTATACACGTCCGAGCCGGAGCATACGTCGCCCATGCAAGCCATCTCAAGCTTGGAACAGGAATATTCCTCGCCTCCTCGGGAGATTGCCTCTCCTAGCAGACTTGACCGACACGAAACCGAGCAGAATCATGAAGACGCGTCCCAGGAGGACACTCTACCACTACCAGAACCACAAAGTCAACCTCGAGAGGAGCGGGAAAGCACAGCGCTCCCCGTTTTCGCGACACCCGCTCAGAAGCAAAGACATGCTGGTGACGACGATTCCCTCCTAATGTCTCAGCATTTGCCAAGCTCAGTTGGCTACCTATCCAACCGATGGCACCACCCAGCCCACTCCCACTGCCTATCAACTCCTATCAGCTTCAACCGCGCAGACGATTCCTTCAACAACTTCCCCCCTTCATCATGTTCGTCTTCGACCTCTGCGCTCCGTCCGCGCCTGTCGACAGGTCTGGACGGCAAGGCAGAAGTCGTTACCTCGCCGCCACAAAATCCTGCCAGCCTTTCACCAGCGGAGCTGCAATCGTTCGACTCGGCATGCCGGCCCAGCTACCAACGCGGCCCCAGCGAATCTCCAGTCACTTTACCACCGATCTCAACCATTACTAACAGTCTTCCCTCGTCCCAAAGCGCTGCCCCATTGCTGCCTCGGCTTAAACGCGGGACGTCACGCGATGTTCATGCCTGGGAGTCTGCTTGTGATGCAGAGAATCGTGAAGACGCACTAACGGTGCAAGCCAAGCACGAGAGCCGTGGCTCAGCAATCGCAGCCATCAGTCTGCTGCGGTCGACGAGTTCGAGCACCGCCGGCGGAGGCAGCCCGTTGCAACCCAGCAGGAGCAACAAGCGCAACGCCAGCATCAGCGTGATGACCCCGCGGGCAGACAGTTCGACCAAGAAACCTCGACTGATAAAAGGGCTGAGCGCCACGGGAAGGCTAGAGACGCCCAACAACAACAACAATACTTGGGTTGGCAAGCGACAGTCCCTTGCAACAGACACGGCGGACTTCAGGTACTCCAAGCCCAAGTCTTCTCTCTTCATCTCCCCACAAGGCAACGAGTCCGACAAAGAGAACTGGAGCCCAGACGAGAACGGAAACCCCCGCTTCTCCTACCACCAACCTTCCTCCGCTATTCGACCAACGAACCGACGCCTGCTCCCATCTGGTCCCTTGTGGTCGTCAAATTACGAAAAGATGACAACGAATCCCCGCCGAACACCGGCCCGTCACGCAGTAATAGAGTCGAGCCCATCGTCCTTGTTATCCGGCAACCGTGCTAACACCGCCCCTCTTTACGGTGGTGGTAGAGGACAGTATCACCGTGGAGGAGGAGATAAACGCGGCGGAGGAGCTTCTGCGTTGAGGATTTACGAAGACATTGCCACGTCGAATCACAGCAACCACAGCCCAACCGCTTCTCGCCGTACTCCCCCTCCTTTGGGAGATGATGGCTTGGACGAGGTCGAGCGGTTTATGCGTGGGGAAGTCAGTCCAAGCAAGAAGGGGGATGCGGATGCCGTTGCGGGGTTGCTTTCCCTTAGTCAGGGAAATTGGCGGTGATGAGGTGTGTCTGCCTGGAGGAGGTCTGATGTCTTCGTCCAATCTTAGTCATTGAACAAAGTGCAACGGGGCCTTCGATCATCAGTGTCTGTGTATGGTACGGACTAGAATCCTCGAGCGAGAGAAGAATATCTCGGACTATAATCCCCCCCCCACCTCCCCCGCGTCGGTTGATACTCAACGCACATTTTCTTCGGGCGCTTAGGCTTAGGCGTGGTGGAAATTAGGGGGCTATATCTATCTCAGCGGTATTTGATGGCTCATTGATACTGGCTCCTTGTTTCGCTATTATATGTCAGTTACTGTCAGCAACACCTTCCACTATACAGCACGCTTGCATTGGCCGGTTCGGTTTCCTGGGTGCCGGCGTTTTCAAGGCGAAACAAAATAACACAGGCTCTTGTTTGGTTTACTTGCCTGTATACGGGAGACTCAGTCTCTTTATTCTAGGCCGGGGGACGGGGAAGCGGAATGCGAAGTTTTTGTTAAACATTGACCCATTTTATCAGAAGATGTGCCTGATATTGTACTTTATAATGTAGAGTCCAAGATCGGCGGAATGAAATAACTACACTATGTATGTACAAATCATGCCTGGTCGATCAACTGTGTGGCACTGAGTGACGTATTGGCTACCTATCGCTCGTTTTAGCTTGCTATTCTTGCATGTGTAACAAACTTCCCAATGCGTAAAAGGGGGTGTTCAGCGAGCCAGTCGTGCCAGCAACGAACAGATGACATAAAGAGCATACTTCCGTGATATGGTTAAGTACCAGGGTGACATGATTCACTAGTGTTCATTGTCTAGAGTATCTGGCTATTCCATCCACTCCTTTCTTATGTAGCCAAAACAAAGAGAAGGCCGCCTAACTAGAAACTCCGTAGACGCCAGTTGTTTAGAATCCAAGACCTTTCCAAAGATATCTCCTTTCAGAAGCGCACGTTCGGCGTGTACTCTATAATTCCACCCATGCCTTCCTTCCACTGAATCCGTTCCTCGGCGTGTTTCCTTCCTTCCTAGCAATGTAATTGAGTCTTCGTTCATGATGTCGTAACTTCCATCGAATCATCAAGCTCTTTCGTGCTCTGTCCACTTCCTTCAGGATATTTCACTCCCCACATGATGCAATAAATAGTAAAAAACCCATCGCTTATGCCTTCTCGAAACGCATTGCTTCTTTCCAACGATCCAAGAACCGATCGCTCTGTATCCAAGAACAAAAAAATCACATCCCCAAAAGACTCATCTGCCTCCTCAACGGACTCGCACTCACGCTCCCCTCCTCGCTCGCATAACAAGCCGAATCCGTATCAATATCCCACCCTTCCTCCTCTTGCTCCCCGCCCGTATCGCTTCCCGTGCTTCCTCCCGAGGAAGCGTCAAATGCCTTTTGCATCGCGCCGCGCGTGTTCCACCGCAATGTTCTAGAGACGCTGTCGAACCACTCGGCGTCGGTGCGGACGACGGTAGGGAAGGGATATTGGGAGGCCGTGATGGTGACGTGGTCACCCTGGCGAAGCTCGACGCGGCCTTTTCCGTCGAAGGCGCAGTAGGCGGTCGCACGGCTGTTGCGCGGGATGGAGACGCGCAGGAGCATGGTGTCGGAGAGGACCATGGGCCGGAAGGAGAGCGTGTGGGGGCAGATGGGCGTGAGGAGGATGGCGGGGATGTCGGGGTGGACGAGGGAGCCGCCGGCGGAGAGGGAGTATGCTGTTGAGCCTGTGGTGCGGGCAATCATGTTAGCGACAGGTTTCTCCTATTGAATTTTTAAGGGCTGTGGATAGACTTACCAGTTGGAGTAGAGAAAATACAACCATCCGCCTGGACCACTGTCAACAGCTCGTTGTCTCCATAGAGTTCAAGGTTAGACACATAAGGCGACGGCCCTCGGTCAATGACCAACTCGTTGAGCACTTCGAATTGCTCGCCTTCTTCCATTTCATGTCCGAGTGGCCCATCGCGGTACACTGTGCATGTGAAGCGCATGCGCAGGTTGACGCGCATACCATCGTCACCCATGATGCGATTTAGGTGATCTTTGTACCTTTCGAATTCAAAGTTGGTCAAGAAGCCCAGGCTTCCCAAGCTGAATGATAGTACTGGTGGGACAATGCGCTGGAATAGCCAGGATGTGAAGAGAACGGTGCCATCGCCGCCCAGTGTTAGGACCAAATCGAACTTCTCGGGCTGACTCCAGCAAAGATCTGGAGACCAGTATTTGAGCATGGCCCTGAAACGGGGGTTCTCGTCGGTGATGCTCGCGGCGTTGAATCGTTTCGAATTCCGAAGCTTGGCGTCGACGTAAACGTTTACTCCGAGGTCGGAGCCATAACGGGGGGTCCGGAGAAGCCAGAGGGCTAGTTCGCGGGTGAGGACAACCAGTTGGTTGTCGCGGGCCTTGGTAACAATCATGACGTTCTTGACGGCTCGTCGGATAGGGCGTCGTTGGAGCTGCTTAGACACTTCTCGTACACCTGTGGCCGTCTGGACAAGACGAGAATGCGACATCCACTCATCGTTCTTGATCTCCTCCAGAACCTTGTCGATATCGACTGCGTCGTCGAAGCGATTGTGGTAGAAGCATGGTGACTGTAGCGAGGTGCTGCCGGACAGGGCAATGCCGTTGAGGGCGTCGCACAGCTTCTGCGACGACGAAGTGGAGGGACGGTTGTCGCCGTCCTGAGGCATGTTGTGGGTGGACAGCATGCCGGAAAGAGAGAGAGGTTGAGGTCTGTTATTGCGGGCCACCGAGGCCAATGCTTTCATAATCGTCTGCCGGGGCACAGACTCGATCGACAGGGCGTTCTTCTTATGTCTGGGAACGCGTGGTGGTTGCGAGTGAGCGAAGGTTGCGGCCGAGGCTGAAGCGGGAGGTTGCGCGGATCGCGCCGAGTTGTAGTCCGTCTGCACGGGGTAATCTAAAGAGAAAAGGGGAGAAGCGAATGCAGGTTTGGGAGTCTGTCTGGGTGTCACGGAGTCCAGGCCGTCATGTCGGAGAGTGGGGGTTCCAGCTGCGGTATCTGCGTCGGAGATGGCGCAACTATCCAAGGCTGATGCACGTCCTAGAGCTGCATATGAACTCTTTGGGCGGTCAGCATCATCGGAGAAGCGTGCCTTGGTAAGTCCATCAGAGGCACACTGATCCAAGGATGCGAACGACGGGCGGGTGCGTGGAAGCGGAAGGAGGAGCGGGTGTGGGTGGTTGTGAGATGGTGGGTGAGAGGGAAAGTCAGCCGAATTGCTGGGATGAGAAGGCCCAGCACTCCCGCTCCCGAGGGCAGGCGAGGTGGCCGAATCGCTCAGCGCTGGGTGGATCGCTGTGGGCGACAAGATTAAGGCCGGCAGGGGCATGTTGACAGGGTCTCTGCTAGTGAAGGGCATGTTAGGTGGATCGATCGATCTGTCTTTAGCGCAGGTGTTACCGTGGTGGAAGATAGGTACCGTTGTCTATTTTCGGCAGATCGTCCGCTTTGCTTTGCCGCAGTCCGAGTTTAGCCAATTCTTCGTTTGGTAGCCAAGTACAAAACGCGCCGGCTCAGCTCACTTCCTGCAAAAGAACCCGGTCGAATTGGCGAATGATTCGAGATGGCTGGTGGAAGGCCGCACTGGGAAACCGCCTGGTTAGCCTCCGCGATTGTAGGGTTGCGTATGGGGTAAAGAGTCACCAAAAGATTGGGGACGTTGGAGTGCTGCTACCTGAAGGTAATCCGTACAGTGTGTGATTGGTGCAAGGGACCTCGACAATGAGTCCCGATTGACTTGTCGGATTGCACGGAATCAGGACAAAGAAAGAAGGCCTTTGCAAGATGCGACGACCTGCTGCAATGCGATCTTCTCAGTGCAACGGTAGATGCAACACGGCGAATTGAGAATGGTGAGTCGAATCCTCAAAATCCGAGTACGACGTAACTGAGAGAGTGATAGCTGATATGGTCCTAGCCAAATAAATATCTGTGCCCGGACGCAAACGAGTAAGTACAGAGTGTCTGGCAAAGACCAAACGACGGCAGCGGTTGTCTCGCGTTTCGGGTTTCGCTGCAAACTTGGCTCGAAAGTGTGATATAGCGTAATTGTGCTCACACGTTACACAATAGGCCAAAGAGGAATCAAAGACAAGAGGCGAATCTGGGAAGTTGATAACGAGCAGTTAGCGGGTCTGTATGTTTCCCAGGACTCGTCCAGATCTCTTCCATGTTCGCAAAACTAAAGCCAACATGGCGCTTAATGTGAGAGAAAGAACCCAGGACAGCAGAGAAAGCAAAAGGGCAGAAGTACTTAGCTGGATATGATATGCAGGTGCCAACAATCTTAGTTGGGACGCGGGTATGTGATCCCGGTGTGACGGTGTTCCTGCCTGTGTCTTTTGCTGACAATTCGGAGAACAATTGGCACAAATCGCTGTGGGATCGTGACCAGTGATACGCACGTGGTCTTGTTTATGGCTTTGGAGCGTGAAAGGAATCGCTTGTCGTTGGGAACGGGTCACAGTGTGTGCCGTAGAGTCGCCGCTTATATATCTGAATACGCTGCCCAAGAGAAGTTTTGCCGAAAAGGAGGTCCAACGCTAATCGATAGTCTTATTCCGTGATCGTTACTCGACGTGATTAGGACACTGATTGGGCCGCCAAATAATTGAGAATCGTCTGGGCGTCCAACGAAAGAGTGCGGAGGTAAGAGATAATAAAAGGAATGCTAGGATAAGTGAGTGAGAACTACCAGAGTTCTGACAATGTAGGTGCCTCCTGAGGCGGAAAGAAAGGAATTTTTTTTGGAAATAAGGGTATAGACAGTGAAAGTAGCAAATGTGCACACGAATGAGGAGCAGACGACGAAAGCAAAAAACGAACATCAGTCGTGCTTGTGATTTAATACCTCGAGACAGGTCCGGGAGGGGAGCGGGGCGCCGGGGATAGGTAGTGGTGGACGTTTCGGCGGGTCACAATCTGTGAGATCGGAATGGAGCTGTTCGACGTATTCGGGGTGCGGCAAGGGGGTGGAGTTGTAGCTCCTAGGCTACCCCGGAATGTGTACACTATACGCATTGGTATACTATAGCTATCCTAATTTGGGATTCCAAGTCCGAGTAGGTTCCTGTGACAGTTTCTTTTGGGCTACGGCGTTATAGAGCTGCAATGGCGGGTATCGAAACGCGGAGATAGTATCTGCAGGAGAAGATGGATGCTGCACGTTGTAATTATGCCATCGGTTTGTCTAACTTTTGGATGTTCCCAGTGCTCGCAACAGAGGCGTCCTCGAGTAAATTCTCGCATAACTTGAACCCCCTCCCCCCCCAAATGGGATGCGCGGAGAGGTCCAGAGCATCATAGTACACTAGATTCGAGGTGTAAGTTACGTCTCATGTATCCCGGTGCGGCTGGGGTTTTGAAGGCGAACGTCCGGGGTACAGGCGCCGGCGCTGGCAGTCCGTCTCCGGCCAGGGCGCGAGGTACCAGAGATCGTTTCTGCATCAATTAGTATGCCTTTGGAGTATTCAGAAGCCGCATAATAACACAAGCGCTTTCGTTTCGATCTTCTCACTGCACAAACTTACACTCCAGACCTTCATCAACGGAACCCACGTGGTGTTCCGTGAAGCCCTGTTTGGCCCGCTGGAAACAGACAAATGCCATTGCGCATTGATGGCGTCCAAGCCGCGTAGACAGCCAGAGAAAAGACGAGCACAACCATGGTCAAGAAGTCGGAATGGGACTGAAAATTGTGTGGTGCATAGAACTAAGCCTGACTCGTACGGGGGCGAAGAGTAGTCGCTCTCGAAAAGCCCAATGCAGGGGCACCAAACCGGCACCTCGAGGCTCATAGCTGCGTGACTGCGATATGGATCAAGTTCGATGGTTCCCATCACCTGGATTGGATAGCTTCCACAACCGCAGTGTCACATTGAAGCACCCATTATCTCCGTTTCAATCGTGTCGATTGGTTTTTCAGGCACACCAGAGACACCAAGACCGTAGTTCCTAATGTCACAGTTTGGAGTGCCTGGAAAGGCGACATGAAACAGGGGCCTGGTCCTGACCTGGGAAATTCCAAACGCAACCCCTATGTCGGACCCACCTCTTGTGTGTTTGAAGAGGCGATAGTTTCGTCAAAGGAACCGATGCACAGCAACCCAAGTAAAATCTCAATTGAGATTGTTATCCACTCCGCTGCCTTGATATCCATCGCGATCACAATCGCCGCTTTGCCAAGTGATGTGTAATTGTGCCGGGAGGGGAGCGGTTATCCTTTGAATGTGTCTGGTTCGTATCTGCCCAGACTGGCTTTTCTCCACGGCGTCAAGGATTCTCGAGTCGCATTGCAAGCTGCACTTGTCCCGTCAACCGGCGAAAAGGCCTATTGGTTTTCATTCCGGAAACACCACGAGCCGAATGCTCAACCCTTCATCTTTTGAAACGCGCGAGATGCGAGCAGACTGTCTAAGACCGAATGTAGCTTCACTTCCAGTAGAGATCGGATGCTACCTTGGTCTCCAGCGCCGACCGGAGGAAATGGCGCATATTTGGGCCGGACGAGTCATCGTCAAGCATCATATCAATACCTGCCTGCTTCGAGGCAGTCTGGCAGCAAATCTGATGTGCCCTTTCGTACACGTCATCCCACTCCTTGACGGTGAAGTCGCCCTCGCTTTCTGAAAGAAGAAGTTCATCGTGGGAAGTGAAAGCAAGGACGTGTAGCGAGGTGGCCTCACCGATATCCTTGGGGGAGGGATCAGCCACAATCTTCTTTGAACCATCCTCGGATACCACAGCGACGACTGTGGATGTGGCGGTTGCCTTCATTGGCACAGTAGCCGATAAGAGAGCGAGAACGGCGGTCTGGAATAAGGCTGGGATGATGGGGAGGTTCTGTTGCCAGGATTAGCTATAGCCTAATGGCAGATGGGGAACAGGTTGGGAATTTTCTTACCAAACTGGCCTGGACCAGCTTTGTGTCGACGTAAGCATTTTCAGGCGTGCTCTCGATTTGAAGAACGATCTGGATGACGGAACGGGGGAAGTTCTTGACCAGGATGATTTGAGAAAGAGAGGACTGCAAGATAGATTCAAGATGGCGCTCTCGTGTTCCTATATAGAAAAGCGAAGTGGGTGAGATGTAGTCCCTTTCCTGGATGGTGGTGCCATTATCATGTTCTCACCTCCTACCCCGGCAGAGGGTCGTATGATGACATCGACATGAGCCTCATAAGCGTGTTCATCCCGGCGCTGAGCCTCAATGGGTCCGTTGACTGAGGCCGTGACCGTGTACCCGGCATACGAATACTTGGCCGATCCATCAGCCCGGGGAAGGGCGTTGAGGGACGCTTCGGGTGCCGCAGTGGTCATGATGTGAGTGGTATTTGGGTCGGTGAAGGTGGCCGGGGTTTGAAATTTGGTTGTGACAGACGGCGGCTGAGATCAAGCTGTGACTGAGGTTGCTCCAGTTCTGCGGCGCGAGTGAAGATTTGAAGGCGGGATGTTCAAGGCGGGTCGTTCCTCCACGACGGGATCTGCAGCCCCGGGGGCGCTAGCTTTTGAGATGACCCCACTCCGTTCCTTCCCAGCGGCGGGCCCAGCAGTGCCTGCCAAGCTTTCAGGAAGCTGCAGCCCAGCCCAGCCAGTGGAACGAAGTCGCGAACGGCCCTGGTCCCGCCTAAGAACGCCATTACACCTCCGGGCGTTAGCACTTTGCCTGCCCCACGATGGCTCTACGGCGGGGTAGATGCCAGCATTCAGGGGATTGCCCGTCACTAAACTTCCTTCCTACATCTACACTTGTAACCTCTCCTCCTACATCACGGAACCAACATCCTCAGCTTCAGTCACCACATCCGAAATTTGGAATCTAGTCAGCTACGACACGACGACGCAGGAGTCCACCATAGTCTGCTTAAATCACACAAGTTTCATCATGGATCTAACAACGAGAGGGGGAGGGCCCGGATCCGGCCAAGGACCACCAACAGCCACAGGACAAACCGTCTCCAAAGCCGGCCAGGCCATCCCGAATCTACGAGACCGTATTCCCAAACTAGAGCCACGGCGCCGAAGGCAAGAACCATCGAACCCGACTCCGGTACCAGAAACCCCCGCCCTGCCTCCCCGCCCAGACCTGTCGACCCTTGAGTTCCGGACCCCCGTCCGACGTATTCTTCTCCGGAAAGACCACGAGCTCTTCCTAGCCTCTCCCACCTTCAACCTCATCCTTTCCTTCGTCTTCTCCCTCTCCGAATCCGTGGCCGACACGCCCATCTCGGCCATCGAGGACTCGGGCCTCAGCGAGCCCGTGAAGACCATCCTCCGCATTCTCGACGAGACCGAAGCGCTGTGCAAGGAGTCTCCACCAGATGACCAAGGCGGCTCTCGCTTCGGCAATAAGACCTTCCGCCTCTTTCTCGACAAGGTCAAGCAGCGCGGTTCACAGTGGCACGCCGCCTTTTCTGGATCTGGAGGGAAACTTCCAGAAGCGGCCGTCACTGAAGCCTCGGCTTACCTCAACCAATCCTTCGGCAACCGCACGCGCATCGACTACGGCTCAGGCCACGAGCTCAACTTCATGATGTGGCTTTTGTGCCTGTACCAGCTCTCGGTCATCGAAAAGTCCGACTTCAAAGTCCTCGTGCTCCGCGTCTTCGCCCGCTACCTCGAAGTCATGCGCCTGATCCAAATGACGTACTACCTCGAGCCAGCCGGGTCTCACGGCGTGTGGGGACTGGATGATTACCAGTTCTTGCCGTTCCTGTTTGGCGCCAGCCAGCTGTTGCATCACCATTTTATCACGCCGCGGGCCATCCATCAGGAGCTGACTCTCGAAGAGTTCGGGCATGATTTCTTGTACCTGGGTCAGGTGGCATTTGTCAATAGCACCAAGACGGTGAAAGGGCTGAGGTGGCATAGTCCAATGCTGGATGATATCAGCAGCGCCAAGAACTGGGAGAAGATTGAGGGAGGAATGAGGAGAATGTTTGTGTCTGAAGTGCTGAAGAAGTTGCCGGTTATGCAACACTTCTTGTTCGGGTCGTTGATTCCAGCGGCGGAGGGTATGAGCGAGCAAGATCCCAACGCTGTGGGTAGCGAGGAGAATGAGGAGGAAGGCGGCGAGGTGGAGGTCTATGATGATAGTGATGGTAAGAGGCATGTGCATCAGCCGACTGGTTGGGGCGACTGCTGCGGCATCAAGGTACCAAGCAGTCTGGCAGCGGCGGAGGAAATGAGGAAGAGGGGACAGATGGAGAGTTTGAGGAGGATACCTTTTGACTAGTCAAGGTTTAAAGTTCTATCTACAAGTATGAGGATCATGGCAAACGGGGTACATCTGCCTGCCAATCAGTTTACCAAAATGAACACCAAAGAAAGCCGTCAGGGGTCTAAATGGCCGTACAGTCGATGCTCATGAACTACCCATGACCCATGTGTTATTGCAAGTCTGTAAGGGTTATAACAAGAAGCCGCTATGTAGAATGATACTGCCAAAGCCTACTGAAATCATAGTCGCTGGTTAATACCGGTGACAATTACTTCACACCATCATTACGTTGAAACCTATTTTCAGTCTATTCAAGAACTGAGAGCGCGTATGTCGAGATAATGAGGCGCCATTATGGGTAAGGAGAGGCTGATGATATATCAAATACTGAAGGGAGAAGGATTATGGCATGGATTCTAGAAGCATCACTTCTCACTTCACATCTCTCTAGCATGTTGATTCAAGCGTTCTGTATCCTCAACCGTCTCCTTCAAGCATCTGTACTGCACCACCGCCCAATGTGTCAATGTCCCTGCCAACTGTTTCGTGTGGTTCAGGTGCAAAGTCGTCTGTCACATCAGTACCAACACGTTCACTGCATCCATATCTGCATATCACCTAGTCGAGAATCGCCGAGCAAGCATCAGTGTAGGGAAGTGATTACAGTTTGAAGATGATATGAATAGAAGTAAGCGAATCCTATAGAGCGCTTATGCCTGCTTGACCCCTCAAGCCATAGGGGAATCCGATGATAACATACAGTCCAGTCCACTCCAGTCCAGTCCGAACCCCCCCATAGTCGCTAAACGAAACGAGCGAAAGGAAAAGAAAAAAAAAAAAACCATAATGAAAACGACAGATTAACCTCATTCATGATGATGGCTGAGAACAAACCCCCACCACATTCATCGCAAGTTACCCAACGCACAAAAAGGGCTGCTGTCATAGGCGTCCTTAAATTGTTGGATGCCCATGTCAGAGAGGGTATCGAAAGGAATAATTCCATCCCCCAACCAAACGCCGCCAATATTTCCCAATGGTTGAAAGAACTCGATGCCGATATGCTTGGTAAAAAGGAGAAAAGACCGGAAAAAAAGCCGCCGCCCTTTATGCAAAGAAAATAACCTCGTCCTCGTAGCCAGATCGGATCCGCCAAGGCGCATCTGCCTGTCTGGATATCACTGCTGATTTGGGTGTCGTATCTTGGTACGGCACCAGATCCAGAGAGTCGCGAGAACACGCCGAAAGGTTCAATCCTCCCAGATGGTCTCCAAGTCGAGATCCTGCCTTCTCTCAGCACCGCAGACACTCCATCGCTTGCGCTTGTCCCTGGAACCAAACCCTAGCGTCCTGCCTCGCAAGTCCGTACTCGCTTTGCTCTTGGCATCACCACCACCTTCCGCCGCCTCCGCCGCGGCCTTCAGCTGCGCAATTCTTTCGGCTTCCAAAGCAGCCTCCTCGGCATCTGGGGTGTCTGGGATGGTTTCAAGACTGGAAATGCTGGGGCTCCTGGATCTCATCGAGGTGGGTGTTGAAGGCATGGAGGATGCGTAGTAGTTGCTGGAAAAGGAGTCGTGAACTCGGTAGGATGGCGACGATGCGACTGAAGAAGGAGTCGATGGTATGGATGACAACGATGTGGTGCTGGAATGGTGAACGAGTCGCAAAGGCGAAGAGGGTCTTCGTAGTCGGGCCGCTGTGGACGTTGAGCCCAGAGTAAGGTTTGGCGAGCTGTTTCTCTCGGAAAGCTGCCTTTCATGGTCGAGGACCGACATGCGAGTTGGCGAGGAAGGGAAAACTTCGTCGACTGGCTTGCGGAGGGGACGGACCCGGCTCGGCGACTGAGCAGGGTTCTGTGGTCGGATATGTGGTGAGAAAAGAAGATGGCCGGATCCATTTACGCCGGGCATAGACTGGGTGCGCGCCATGGGCGGTGCTAGGTTTACTGCTGACCTCGACCTGACATGAAGCGTAGACAGCGGCGAGGAGGCGCGAGGGCGATAGGGAAGTGTGGGAGTTGACCAAGATGGTGAGGTGGGGGATGCTGGAGAGGGGTCGGTTGATCGGCGAAGGGTGGGCGGCTTGCGCAAGTAGTCGAACTCGGATGCGTTGACTCTCAAACTGGGAAGAGGAGAGGGGCGGAACTCTTCCATTCGCTCGGTCTCTGGGACAGGTTCCATGGTGATGAGCGCGGCAGTCGATGCTCTCTCGGAACTCGACCTGTTGTTACCTCGACACAGAAATCATGGACTGGCGGAAAAGGATGGAAATCGGAAGACGTGAGCGAAATACAACGGGTATTTCTGGGATTTTCTGAACCCGGGAGACTGTCACAACACACTGCACTCGGCACAGCAGACAAGATATCCTTGTCTTTTCCTCCGAGACAGCAATGCTTGGGACCGGGTCAGGGCCGGGGTCGGATTCGGGGATGCGGTTTTCTTTCTTGGCCTGGACTGAGGTCCCTGGCGGGCTAAGGGACCTGGATCTGGTCTCGGTCACTGGGACGGGGATGGTGTATCCAGTCTCCAACATCCGGCGATGTATCCGGTACCCGTCAATGGAAAGCCCTGACGGTAGGTGCTGTGCTCGCGACAATGCCTGCGAGCGAGCTTTGAGACGGTGAATCCACGCCTGTGTCGCACAGGGGGGGGGGGGGGGGGGGGGAAGTGGACAGGGTTGGGGGGCCTTAAAAGAATGATTTGGTGGGGACAAACGGTGAATAGGGGGGGTTTTTTGGGGAAAGAAGGGGGGGTGTTTTTTTT
>MU859120.1:80207-153820 GCA_033297205.1 Pseudoneurospora amorphoporcata | reverse complement strand
GGCGCCCGGCGCCCCGGGCCGCCCCCTGCGCGCCCGGGCCGCGCCGCGCCCCCCCCCGGCCGCCCGCGCGGCCGCCCCCCCGGCCGCCCCCCCCCCCCCCCCCCCAAGAGGACTCTGTTGGCGTGCGATAAGAGACTGAGTTCGTGTGCTCAAAAGGAGAAAATGGAGGCTTTTTTGGGGAAAGAAGGCGGCGTGATTTTATTTGCTGCGGCACGCTAACCGCAACAACAGGCACCTGCAACTGCAACTGGCAGAGAGCGATGGCGAATGGAGACTGACAGAATCAGAACCTGAAAAGGACAGGGCCGATGCAGCTGGGATAGCTGGGACGACGAGAGGAATTCTGGAAGCTAGCCCGTTCTTAAAGCGAGCAAATCCAATGGCAGAAATGGTCAGCGCAATCAATGCAAGTGACAAGACTTTAAATGCTGGTCGATGCGTCGAGCGCAGTGCGCTGAGTGGGCAAACAAGGCCGACCACTCGACTGGTAAATGTGAATGGCCAACTACGTACACCATGGTCAAGATGAACCTGGAAGTTCGCATCGTGTGGGTGATGAATGGTGCAGCGACGTGCTTGTGATGAAAGAACGGCACGAACGGGCAATAAAAACCTGAAGAGGCAGCCTGGTGCTGTAGAATAGCTGACCTAGTGATGGTACCGACCTGTCTGACCTGACAGTTCTGGCAGTTACCTGTACGGTAGGCAGGAGGAGGAATCCCAGGCCGGCGAACCAGTGAAAGTGGGGGAGAGTGGAGGAGGCGGGGTCTTTAGCCGGCAGCGACGCATCGCATGCACCAATCAGAGGGCCCAATACCGGCCCATGATGGTCAGTGGAGCGCCCATCCTGCCATTAAAAAGCAGCCATCAAAGCAAACCCACAGTCGCACCTTCCACTTCCTACTCGTCCGCCGCCGCCGTCGCTCTTGCGCGCCGTCGCAGTCAGAAAGCCGGAAGCCGCAACTGGACCAACTGAAAACCGTCAATGTGAAAACCCTGAAAGAACGGAAAGCCCGATTGACGCTCACTTGGGCCTAGTGCCGGTACCGGTACGGCGTAAGCGAAGCCTGCCACGCCCCGGCCTGGTTGTCCCTAAGGTGTTAGCGCGCTGTCGACAGATGACTGGCAGCATGATTTCTCCGTAGGGGCCAACAGACCCCTAATAACAGGACCCATTTGAAAAAGCTTGACTTTATTCGCACGCTTCGGCCTCCCGCAACCACATCTCTGCTCGGTCGGAGTTTGGCTTTTCATTTGGATGTGGCGGATCTTCAACCATCACGGACGTCGGTTGGAGCCGCTTGCCGGTTCAAACGACTGTCGCCTCTCAACCAGGGTTGATCATCACTCGGAGAAACGGGTCAAGCGACCTTCACGTTCAACGCAACACTTGACCCAGAAGGATGCCAATAACAGCCTGGAATTCAGACCCGTCTCGGCTATCTTGAACAGCCCAGAGGTACGTACCTGCTCTTGAGAGACAGCTTTTCCGTTGGCGCCATTCGTATCATCCGGCATCAGGTGAGCACTAGTTGCTCTGGTTGAGATAATGGATGGTGTTTGAGAAACAAGGGACGATAGGGATCGCCAATGGGCCGCCCATATGGTACGACGGCAGATGGCAGGGATGTCGAGGAAACGCGGCTGAAGAGGCGCCTGAATATATCTTCCTTCTGACCTCTTGGTAAGGAGATACGCCGGTATTCCAGAGTCGAGGGCGACATGATATCAGTCAGCGCTTTTGCACGCCTTCACCAACACCCTTTTCGGATGCCAAGTTCGATAGTACATCCCATGTACAATCTATTAGGTCCGACGGTCCGTACGGTATTGTTCAACTGTCACGCCCGGAATGTCATCGAGAGTCCCCGATCTGTGGCAGATTATCGATTACAATTCCTCCGCAACTGCTGGTTTGTTTGCCTGTTGTCGACGAGCCTGCCCATTTGATGTGAAACCATTCAACCGTTGAGGCAAGGGGAGAAAGCGTGCGTCGACTGGGCCCATTCCATCACCACGGCCATGTGGATTACCGGCCTGTGACGACTCCTGACAATATGCACATGCAAAATCCGTACATCCACTCAATGCCTGTCGTCTCCTAATCACGAATTTCAAGCACGCATAGGTATGTGTTCTCCTGAAGGTCGAGCGGTGAGAGCATAAAACATGCTGGGAAGATGAAGGGACAGATGACCATGGGCACCTGGCACTAATCAAATAGACTGAATCATGCGCGCCACTACACTACGCAAGCACATCCAGGCCTTTGTGCCTCCCAAGACCTCCAAATCCGACAAGCCTCAATGCACGATCAGTCCCTACTGTATCGCTGCGCTTGCTTCTTCTACATGGTGTACACAACTGTGTGCATCGTCTCGAGTCGCCGTCCAATTACATGGCTGGCAAGAACCAGAAAGTCATGCACAAAGGGTGATGGACTTGCCAATATGTCAGGGCAGCGATTACCGCGCATTGAAAGTGGTACCCTTTAGTACCTAGTCGAGCCTACTACGTGCCGAGCGTGCCTATACCTCCGTCATGGAAGTATTTCGTTGGCTGGTGGTCACATGTTAAAACCAATCGAACAGAATGGAGTTTCTCCTGATCGGCACGCATGGGATCCACACACCCTCCGGCTCCCCGCTCGAGTGGGGATCCGCGCCGAAGTGGATGTGACGGGGCCGGAGTCGGGATGCGGTCCGGGAGCCACGGGACTCCAACGTGACACCACTCCGGTACAAGGAGGAGCAGCAAGTTTCGGTTGCTTCATATTAAATGGTCGAGCCATGTCGAAGGCCTGGCAGACAATCTTGTTAACGTGCGGCTGTTTCCAGTTTCTGCCACTCATCCACCCGGCGGAAACCTTATAACGTGTGCAATCACCTGTCCCGACTGTTACCAATTGTTTAACACTCAACACACAAGTAATGAATATATCAGGCCCTCTATGGTGCACGCGCAGCCACTCGGTTTGAAACAGTCACAAAACTTCTCGTAACATTTGACGGTGTTATTCACCTTCACGGTAAATAGTTCAGCCCATATTAGCGAAGCTAGCTCAGGCTAGGTAGGTAGTTAGGGTAGTGAGCAGGTGGTGAAAGAAATGGGGGTTACAGGTTCCCGCTTATTGCTGGCTTGGCTTACTCCCCACGAAAAGCAACCACAACGATGAGATAGATGATAAAGTCGGGCTAAAAGCAAAATCGTACGCAGAGCCTCAGGTTCCAATAACAACAATAAGTCTATCACTCTCTAAAGCAGAGCATGAGGTTATGTTATGGTGTTGCAAATGGTAAGTCTCTACAAGCCAACAATAAGCGGAACCTGTAACTCCCATTTCTTCAACACCTGGTAAGATAAGAGAAATGGAAGGTCGCAGCAAGAAGTCGATGTTGCTATCGCATTGTAAAGTACGCAGTAGAAAGTAAATGATTTGGGATGATTAATCGTGACTCACAGTGGCGAGCTCCTTCCTGTGCTTGGCCTGTGTGGAAACCGAATTTGACATTTCCGCAGCCCTCTTTTAGTGGGGCCGGGCAGCAACGAGCCAACGAAAAGCAGAGAATCCCCGAAAACGCCACCAACATTACCATTTCTGTCCCAGTTACACTAGTAATCTTACCGTAGCCGTCCACGTCTGTCCAAACCTTTCAAAGGCTTCATTCACTTTTTACAGACTGGGCTCACCAAGTGGAGGTTTTGTTCCGGCTGCGGCTTCCCTTTTTTCAAAAAGCGACATAACTCCTTCAAAGCGTGCTTACCGAAATACTTTCTCTCTTCCGAAACTGCTTCTGTTGCACTTCCCAGGCTCATCTGAAGCTTGCATTGTGGGTGCACTTGAGTCCCGTCTATCTTTCTTTTGCTTTCAGTATCTGAAGACGCTGTATTTCAAAAAGCGCATACAATAATACCAACCTATTTTCTTCTTTTTTCGCCGGCTCATCACCCAGCACACAGTCGCAACAAGTCTTCATCATCGCATTCGCGACGCATTACCAAGACTAACGGATTCAAGCATCACCATGGCGGACGTTCAAACTGCTACCCCTCAAGGCGGTTCTAATAGGGGAGGCAGGGGAGGCAGGGGAGGCAGAGGCAGAGGCAGAGGACATGGAGGCAGGTCACGGAGAGGTCATCACCATGGCTCCGAGCGACCAAACGCCGGTGGCGAAGCCAGTCAGCCAGCGCAGCCAGCCGAACCCTCAAGGAATCCCACGGAAACGGCGAGTGTAAACGTACCCCCGCCATCAGTGCCTACACCGGATGCGCCGTCAGGGCCTTCGAGGGAAGGAGGAGGACGAAGAAGGCGAGGAGTTGGAGAAGGTGGTCCTCGACGCGGGAGAGGAGTTTCATCTGCTCAACGCTCGATCGTGGTATCTCATCGAGGGCGGGCACCACCTCCAGGGACAGCGGCGGCTCCGCACACTGCTGAAGAAGACGGCACTGCATCAGGCACCGGCATTAGGGCCGATGCTCCCGCTTTTGTTCCCGGTCACCCACTTGCAGTTCCAACCCAACAACCAAGAACTGCTCGCGCAAGGCCCCAAAGGGAGCCTTGTCCTGCGCCGCCAACTGCTTCCAAGTCTTCGGCGCCTGACCTGCCTACCCGAATTCACGAAGATATTGCCAACGGACTGTACGAATGCGTTATATGCACTAATGAGCTAACGCGCAATACTCGGATCTGGTCATGCTCCGTTTGCTGGACTGTCACTCATCTATCCTGCGTCAAGAAATGGCACGCCAACCAAGAGAAGAATGCGGAGCAGCAGGAGCAAAATACTGATCAGACATTGACTTGGAGGTGTCCAGGCTGCAACTCGCAACTCGTCGAGAAGCCCGGACCGGATCGCTGTTGGTGCAAAAAGGAGATCGACCCGAAGCCTATTCCTGGACTACCTCCCCATACCTGTGGACAGACATGTTCCAAGCCTCGTGCTACTTGCCCACATCCATGCTCATTGATGTGCCATGCGGGACCTTGTCCACCATGCACATTGATGGGGCCTTCCCAGACTTGCTATTGCGGCAAGCATACTTCGACCAAACGCTGCAGTGAGACTGAGTACGGCAAAGGCTTCAGCTGCGAGGAGGTCTGTGGCGATCTACTCCCATGTGGAGAGCACTTCTGCGAGCAGACCTGTCACCAAGGGTTGTGCGGAGCTTGCGAGATCCCTCTCTTGTCCACATGCTACTGCGGGAAGGAGCAGAAGGAAATACCATGCGATCAACGTGATGAAGTTAAGGATTCTTTCAACTACGGACAGTTTCAAGGCTCCTCGGAAACGGATGATTCGGACCCCTGGTTTGAAGGCTCTTTTAGGTGCAGCAACATCTGTGGCAGACCTTATGATTGTGGTCATCATACCTGCCAAAAGCCTTGCCATCCCCAAGACGAAGAATCGACACATTGCCCTTTCTCCCCCGATGTGGCCACTCATTGTCCATGCGGGAAAACCGCATTGGCTTCGCTGCCAGAACCTCCGCGGCAATCATGCCAGGACACGATACCTCACTGTGATAAGCCGTGCGATAAGGTCCTTCCTTGCGGTCATCTGTGTGAGAAGAAATGCCACACCGGCCCCTGTGGGATGTGCTCGAAGGTTATCGACGTCTCTTGCCGTTGCGGCAGGACAGTCACTCAGTCAGCCTGCCACCAGGGCACGATCGAGCATCCGACGTGCTTCAGGGTCTGCAAAGTCCAATTGAACTGCGGCAGACACGAGTGCGGCGAGCGTTGTTGCCCGGGCGAGAAGAAGGCCGCAGAGAGACGGAAAAAGAAGAACCGCGGACCGAACGAGAACTATGAAGCAGAACACATCTGTCTTCAAGTTTGTGGCCGTACATTGAAGTGTGGTCAACACACATGTCAGCAACTCTGCCACAAGGGTCAATGCCCGTCATGTGTTGAAGCTGTCTTCGACGAGATCAGCTGCAACTGCGGGCTCACCGTACTCTATCCTCCACAGCCCTGCGGAACGAGGCCGCCCGAGTGTCGATTCCCGTGTAGACGGCGCCAACCGTGTGGTCATCCTACTGTTCCTCACCCATGTCATCCAGATGACATTTCTTGTCCCAAGTGCCCGTCTTTGATGGACAAGCCTTGTATTTGTGGAAGGGAGATCATGAAGAACCGCCCATGCTGGAACAACGAGGTCCATTGTGGGCTCCCTTGTGGAAAGAAGCTCAAGTGCGGATCGCACGTGTGCAAGAAGACATGCCATAAGCCAGGCGAGTGCGAAGACGCCGGCATTCCTAGCTCCCACTGCGCTCAGGTTTGCGGCAAAGTACGCAAGTCTTGCGAACACACTTGCGCCGAGCAGTGTCACGCTCCATATCCATGCAAGGAGGACAAGCCTTGTCAGTCCAAGACGTTCATCACCTGTCCATGCCAGAACCGCAAGCAGGAAGTGCGTTGCATGGCCACGATGGTGAACCCCTCGTCGACATGGGAGTCCTCGCTGAAATGCGACGACGAGTGTCTCCGGCTGCAGCGGAATCGCAAGCTGGCCGATGCCCTCAAGATCGACGACACCCACACGGACGACCACATCCCATACTCCGACAAAACTCTCAAGATGTTCAAGGAGAACGTCAACTGGGCACAGACTCAGGAGCGTGAGTTCCGTGTCTTCGCCTCCTCGCCTGACGAGAAGCGTCTCAGGTTCAAGCCCATGCCCTCGTCCCAGCGCGCCTTCCTGCACAGTCTAGCCGAAGACTTCGGCCTCGACTCCGAGAGTCAAGACCCCGAGCCCCATCGACACGTCTGCGTCTTCAAGACGCCGCGGTTCGTCGCTGCTCCCCCTAAGACACTTGCGCAGTGCGCCCGTATCACCAAAGCCGCCGCCGCCGCCTCTAAGGCTGCGGCTGCTGCCCCGGTCGTTGCTCCCCCGAAGCAGCAGCCCTATAACGCGCTGTTGCTAAAGGAGCCCCGGTTCGGACTCACCATCGAAGAGCTGGAGCAATCTCTGTCCTCCGATATCAAGAGCGTGGCCAAATCCGGCCTGACAGCCGTCTCATTTGCCACCAACTTCCTCCCCTCGGAGGAGATACTGATCAAAGCCGTGCCTGCTTCCACAGCAGCGGCTATCGCCAACTCCACCATCGCCCCGACGCCGCAGGCCGTTGAGTCTGCTCTCACGACGCTTAAGTCTGCGGTCTCGAAGACGGTTATCCGTCTCAAGCTGGCAACCGGCGGCGTGGTCCTCTGCCACGCTGATGACTCATTGAACGTCGTTCGGAGAGAGGCAGAGAGCGGAGCAGGTGGTGCGGGCGGCTGGAATGCGGTTGCTGGTCGTGGGACTTGGAAACGGCTTGGAGATGGTTCCAAGACGTCGACAGCCGAGGCCGAGAAGGTGGCAGCTCCGTTGACGAGATCGTTTGTCACGCTGAGGAGGATCATGGAGAAGAAGAAGCCGGTGGCGGAGGTGAAGAAGGAGCCGGAAGTGGTGGAGGAGGACTGGGAAGTTGCTGCGGAGAAGGAGGAGGAAGAGGAGAAGCAGGAGAAGAGTGGCAACTTGGGGTCTGAATCCGAACCCGGAGCAGCCACTCCAAAAGAAAGAAGTCAAGACGGCGAGGCTCAGGAAAAGAACGGAGTATCGGACGCGGAACAGAGTGTCGACAGCGCTGCTGCGCATGAAGCAAGGGAACACTTGGAGCCGTCGTCGGTAGAAGATGGAGGAAGCTCGACTGGAGAACAGGCTGAGCATGAGATTGAGATTGTAACGGCTCCTAAATTTGATGAGGCTGCTGCTAAGATGGATGTTTAAAGTTATTCATTAGAGCTACCCGCCGCTTACACCATAGATGATGATATGGCTAGTTTAGCGCAGGATCGTTTAGCGAAGACTTTACACTCGTGTCATGGGGACTAAGGCGTGCACTGCTTAGGCCAAACCACCCAAAAGATGGAAGAATGTTCTGTTTGCTGGGCAGAACATCGAATGCACGCCTATATAGCCATGTCACGGTTTGACCACACCTAGGCACAACTAAAAACCTGTGACAACTCGAAGCGATTTGATAATATTGATAAAAAGGATTGATTTTCGTTTCGAACTTCTGTCAAATCTTGCCTGTACATGCTCTTGTCCGTGTCTTCCCTTGACAGCCGTCTAGTTGGTATGTCTAGAACTTACTATAATCTAATACCGAAAAGCTATGGATAAAGGAAGAATAGAAGTGCACTCAATTAAAAAAAGAAAAAAAAAAAAATAAAAAAAAAAAAATAAAATAAAAAAAAAATAAGAAACCCATATCAAATTTCTCTCTCTCTAACCACAGCAATAATATACTAGAAGTAACATCAAACCGAAGGAGTCGGGCAAAGATAGTCGTTGTCTACGATACATTTACATTCGACGACAAGGGTAGGTAGGTAGTATTTACACGCTCAGCATCGCTAAGATCCTATAATAGCTTTACTATTGTTATCAACTTTATATACCTACTTATCCATCTAGACAGCTAGTAGTACCAAAAGAAAACATAATTCGTATTATCGACCGTATAAAAAAAAGCTGCAAAAAAATTTAGGACAAGGGCAGGAATCGAACGGCTGACGTCTTGCTCGGTGGGAGGGAGTAGAAGAGCCCTATTTAACACAGCCGGAAGGCGCCGCCTCGCCAAATTGACTTCCAGGAAGGTACCACTCCGGTCGCCGCACGCAACACCCCTAGGCTCCCAGCTACCTAAGCGTGGGGTGTTTGGGGATCAGGAGCCTAAGGGCACCACGCGCAGCGGCCGGGAAGATACTTCCTGGCGCGTGAGTACGCAACCCTCGGACCCGGACGACCTCTTAAGAGGTACTACGGGATGAAAAGTGCAATGAGAGCTCAGCGCACCACACCGTTTGACCACGCTGCCACTTGGTTGTTGAGTATTAGGTGATGAGGGGTTGGTTATGAACCCGCGACCCCGACCATGCATCTGAAGGAATGTGTGTGTTCTGGACCCGAGGGGGTCCAAGGTAAACTTGAAGATGCATCCGTTGTTTTCCATTATTTGCCCTTTTCGAAATGTTAAACATAGTAGTAGCACATGGTATGATATAATCCAACAAACAGAGGAAGGGGCAGCCCGCCGTGTCCCTCGAACGCCGTCGTATCACCACCGTTCCTTCCTCTTTGGTACATTATTTTTCCTGTTTCTTTCTTTCATGTATCCCGCACCTTCACACCTACCTAAACACAAAACAATACGATCTCTCCCCTATCGTTCCTCCTCATCCTCAACGACCGCCACAGCTCCTTCTCCTCCGCCACCTTGCTCACACTAGTTCCCGACGCGCTGCGCTCGCGGTGATAGCGCTTCAGTGCCTTGTTGAGGCTTACACCCTTGTCGCTCTCGGGGCCCTTGTTGACGAAGCTCAGGAAGCGCTCGGCACGGGGCTGGAAGATGACAACCTCATTGTCCTTGTTCTTTTCAGTAGCGCCGTCCTTGGAACCGGGCCTGTACTCAATCATCTTTTGCTCCTTGGATGCTTCGAGCGACTTCCTGTGGCTGTGCTTGGTCTTCTTGGACGACGGCGATGCAGACGACGACTTCTTCTCCTTCCTTTCCTTGGCGTCCTTCCTGTCCTTCGAGAAGTCCTTGATCTTCGAGGTCTTGGTCTTCTTGGGCTTCGAGCCGGAAATCATGGCCATCAGGCTGTTGCCGAGACTCTCCGATTTGTGGTGCTTCGAGTGCTTGGACTTCTTGAGGGGGCTCGCCGGTGTCTCTGCGGACTCTGGCGAGGGAGGGAAGACGTCGGGTCTGCTCATCATACGGCTGATTCCGCCAGTCAATCCGGAGTGCAAAACGGGGGGCGCGTCAATCATCGGATGGTCGGTATCGATGTGAAGTTCCCTCTTTCTCTTCTTGTCCTTCTTGACCTCCTTCTCTCCGTCCTTGGACTTCTTCCTTGGCACCGGGGTTTCGTAGTGAACAACTGCGTTCTCTGTGGTTTCCTTGGTTTTCGACTCGTAGCGTACCATTTCGTTGCTCTCCTTCTGCTCAGGCTCTTCCGCAACGGAAACCCGCGAGGCTGTTGGGGTAGGGTTGATCATGTAATCGAAAACATTGACAGGAGCCTCAGTTGCTGAAGGAGGAGTGGGTGCCTGAGCAGGCGCGTTGCCGTTGTTGTCGTACTGGCGCCATGTGTCAAAATCCTCCGCAACCTCCTCGACATACGCGGGTTGCGCCATGGCTTGGTTGTTGTGGTTCCTGTTCTGGTTTTGATTCTGATTCTGGTTCTGGTTTTGTTGACCCTTTCCTTTCTTGGGTCGGTAGAGAGCGCCCTGATACTTTTGCTCTTCCGTCATACAACTCTACATGAAAGTCAGCGGGGTTCAGGGTCAACACGTCAAGGGCATCGTGTGACGTGAGGTAAGGGGATCCTACCGTATGGGAGCGATATTCAGTACCCGGGAAGTGGGTCATACAATCAATGCAGGTGAAGTTTGCGCCCCAGCAGCGTTGGCGATGCGGGTCAAGCTTCTTTTTGGTCAAAACGTCACCGCAGACCTGTAATAACCCAAGGGATGAGTGGTTAGATAACGGTATATGTAACCGGGAATAGAGGTTTGAGACGGAAAGCAAGATGATGTGAGCTAAGTTGGAAGCAAGGCAGGCCAAACAAGTAATGGACTGAAGATGAGAGGGAGTGAGAGAAGAGCCAAGGAAGGGTAAGGAGACCAGCCGGAGCAGCTCTAAATGGGGAGGGGCGTGCGGAAAGGTGAAGAGGGGTGGGTGTTAGTGGTGCACAGGGACACCTTTAGTTGGTGGTTACCCGGGGAGATGGTGGGCGGGAATGTGTGTGATGTCAGTTTTTAGATTGCTCTTCTCGGACAGGAAGGGGTTGAGTAGGGGCGATATGTCTGACAGGGAGGGGAGAGTTGGGGGGATTTGGGTGTGCTATGTACTTTGTATCAAACCTGGGGGCAGGTCAGGATTTAAGGGAGGGGCGATAGACTGACGTCCATATATAGGTGGTATACCGAAACACCATCTTATGGGATACTCTGGTACAGGAGGGCAGCCTGCCATGGACAGAGACCTTGCTCGTCTGCTCTAGCAGACAACGACGCATGATAGCCATGCTAGAATTGTAATGGCTTGCGACTTACCTCACAAGAGAAGGACACCATGATTGCGGTTTGATGTGTTGTCTCTAACGGTGAAAGAGATGGTGATTCCAATTGGCGGAGAGTAAGCAGTTAGAGTTAGGGCGATTTGCTATGGTTCGGCGTCCAAGTGCTCTTTTGCGGGTGGCTGAGTAGGATTCGCTGCTAGGAATTGGTCTAACAACCGGGTCTGAGGAGGCAGCAGGTTGCCGTGTCGGTAATCCTTGAGAAGTTGGGACTAGTCGGGCAAGAATCGAAGGTGAGAAAATGATGTTTCTGCTCAACCTACCGAGGCGTCTGGTGTGTTGCTACTTAGTCGATGATGAACCTGGAAATGTCGGCGGACGCAGAGTCTCAACGGGATGCCGGTTGCGACTTCACGCAAAAATTGAATGGGACTCGGATATGCTTTCTGTGCAGATCCTGCCAGGAACGAACAGCACTCAGAGATGGGGCGCAAGTGAGCTGTGAGACTGCAGGAGGCTGAGTGCGTCTTTAGCAGAGGGCAAACGGGCTGAGAAAACAACTGTCAAACAAAGTGGACTGGGTGGTGGCTCGGTGCGCCGATCAGACGAACAGGTCTGGAGCTGAGATGAAGTACATAGAGACGGGACGGACCTCTAGGGCAGAGCCAACGCTTTGAAAACTCGATGCTGACAGGAACGGGTGGGTGACCTCTGCGCCTGATAATTCTTGATTGGGATCCTGCGCTTTGCTGGGCTGAAGTTGGCCTTGTCGAATTTTTTCGCTAGCCGATAAGAACCGGAGAGAAAAAAGTTTACCAGATGGTGGTGAGGATTGGCTGGTCAGTTTAGGCGTTGATGCATTTTAGCTCCCCATGGTGCGGGTCCCGTTGCTGCAGGAATTTGGGCCCCGTCCGCGAATCCACAGCCCACCTGTCCCGCCCCGGGCCCGTCTTTAGCTCGTGGCTCCCCTTCCACTTTTCACCTTGTCGACGTTGATCCCCCGGACTACCGATCCTCATTTCAAGAGCCAAATGCCAACACAACTCCCAGATCATAACTTCACCGTCAAGCATTGCAAGCGCCTGTTACAAACTAGATACGGTCTTAACACGTCGGTGCTTCTGTCAGACGAAAAGCCTGACGTGAAGCCTGACCGGGGCGCCCATCTCACTCAACCAGGACATACCTCGCGCTGCTCACCTCTATCTTATGCGGAGCACGGCAGCTTGCTGTATCGATAGACTCCCCGAGCCATGCCGGCCGGATTGGGCACCCAAGGGATTCAAGGGCCTTTCAGACAGCCGCTGAGCGGAGGCGTATAAAAGCTATGGCGCCTACCGGCATCTCAACACACCCGGACAATACACTGACGAAGCGCGCTACTGGTTGGTTGGGAAAACCCCCCCTCTTCCAAGCGCGTTTCAATTCATTTAAAAAAAGAAGTAAAATCCGGCATCCATGACTACGACGACACCTGGGGTACGGGCAAACCAAGATGTAACCCCATCGGCCAAGACGAGTGATCAGACCGTCTGATATTGCTGAACAGGTTTCTTCACCTTGAGCCGATGAAACCACCCAGGACGAAAGACCGAAACACCTCTGTAAAGGCATAGAGCAACCGTCTTATACCAGAAGCACGCGACTTGGCCAAGGTAGGCGTGATCTCCAATGTGGTCAGGCCCAGCGCCGGATAGGTCTCGAGACTTGAAGAGAGCCGCTCACCTGACAGCTAACATCACCACGAGATGCATCATCTCCCACTGTAGCGGAGAATTCAAGACAGTTCGCCCATGTCTGCTAGAACGCGACGGGCTATAGTGAGGTCGGATCAGAATGCGCTCACAGCATTAATGACGCCGCCGTTGTTCCCGGAGGAATGTGGTAAGTATTCTTGGTGTGATAGAGAACCCGCCCTGCATACAGTTGGTCCTTCAAGTTGGAGTAACAGTCCTCCCGTCCAAGCTGAATCCGTCGATTCAGGGGTATGAACCTGGATGATCAGGGGCTGCGACTGATTCTGCGTACCAACACAAGCATTGAAGAGTTCCCAACAGCCGTTCGTCCATGCGTACGTACATGTGCGCAATCCCCTTGGCTCCCACCCTTGAGCGTGGGTGGTTCCTTTCCGGGGTTGTTCGTACGTCATCAACTCTGCATCTGGGACGGAGAGGTCTGCGATTTGAAGATGCAAATCATGCATGCTGTTTCATGATGGGTGTGAGTGGAAAAGAGAAAATTCCGATATGACCACCAACTTGTGCCATGTCTGTTGCGAGGTGTACTGCCGCTTCGGGCCAGCTTAAGAGAAAACGTACGGCGCTAAGCCTCTTGATGCATATAAAGACGTGAATTGATGTCTGTTTATCCTCAATGCGTTTTGTTCTGTGTTGCGCATGGCAACCCGCCGCTTAGACGTCTTCTGTTTCATGGCCACCATTCGGGACATTCCAACCGCTTGGTTCCTGAATCCTGTCGCAGCTGGTGCTTCATTGTTGGATTCAAGAGTATACCCAAACTCAGCTAAGAGGCCAAGGGGTATATTTCTGCTTAGACATAAGGGGAATCAAATGCGGCTATACAAGGACGAGATAGTTTACTCCTCTTTTCTCTTCCTTGCGCAACGTATTTCCCCACGGAGATCGGTCAAACTGAACATGGAGGACAGAGGTATCGAAGTTAGCTAGTCCTAATGAAATACCGCTTTTACTCACTCGATTTGTTTCTACTCAAGCCAATCCTGTCACTGGATCGAACCCGAGAAACCTTGCGACCCGCATCAGCTCACCAGTAGATTGGTCGAAGCCAGTTATACCCGGCGCTACACCTGTTTGAGCAAAAACAAATCGAGTGAGTAAAAGCGGTACTGGTGATCGAGAACGACATGCCAACCGCTGTCTTGGGCTGACTTGACGGACCTTGGCAATGCGGATCCGCATAAGCGCCAGGCACGTTAATGAGTGGTTCCTAGCTTAGCACGTCGCTATCTGACGAGCTCCTTGTCGGCGATCCTTCTCTTATATTGCCTTCGTAGACGGGAGGTATATCTAGACTTTAGCATCGTGTGTTGAAGAAAGGGGTAGTTTGAGAACGACCTGTCCTTTTGAATTCCGGAGCACACAGAAAGCAAGACATCTCATTACCTTTCTTCTGTTTAGCATTCGGGGGAAGTCGTGATGATACTCCGAAAGTTTATCCCACTCGACAGTCGGTAACGTTGCGAGCAAGCACTAACCTAATCCAGTATAGCTCAAGAGGTATCACGACTCACACACCATCCTCGCCGACATTGACAGCGGGGCGCCACCGATGGAGTTGTGTGGGCTGTAGGCAAGCACTTTATAGGTAACCAGCACGTCAACATGAAGCTTGAACCCTGCAGCGCAATTACAGCAAAACCCGCCTTGAAGTCTCTGATATCGGCTGAGAGCAAGAGGTTGTAGTAGGTAAAGTCTCAATTCAATGGCGACCTCGACAAGAGGATAAACATGTTGGTGATATTGTATCTCAAGAAGACAAACACGACGATCAGGAGTCTGATCAAAGTTGGAGTAGGGATTTGAGCTCTCCTTGTACATTAATATATGACTTTACCTATACACTGTCTTTGGCGCCCTGACGCCGCAGGTCCCGTCTCCCTGGGACACCTGGGAGCTTGGACTCTCCTTTGGCCCCATCACTTTCATCCACAGGGGCATCTGCATCATCATCCCCTGTTGGCGTCGTGGCGTCGACACTCCCCTGCAACAAGCATCGGTTGCCATTTGACAGTTGGCGACCATCCTTGGAGCTTCCACTTCCACGAGTTCTTTTTGGCTTGGGTGTCTAGCCGTCCGTACCTTGCAGACCGCGAGCTTCCCTGCGGACTTTGTTTTCCTACCGCCATTTGCTCCAGGCTGCCCTGTCTCGCCTGTCAGGAGCCCCGTCACTCCGTTGGACGTGGTACCTAACGTCAATCAATTTGCGCAGGGACAACTTGCAGCCCGGACGCCAGCAGAGCCAGAGAAGTCCACTATTCTAGAAGCCGGCACCCGATCCGTCAGGCGTCCGTTCACGACCCTCAACCCTCGCTCGCCTCGGCAAACATGTCATCTCCAACTGTCACGCCTCCGGCTCCCGATGGCAATTCTTTCCTGGTGCAGACAGTGTCTCTGCTGAGCAGCGTCGCAAGCTACTTGCGCCTGCCGGCGATAGCAACTACTGTATGACCCGGAATTCCTGCCTCTCCCGCCCTGTGCCTGAATGGCTGTTGAGTCGTCCGCGCCGACTGGCTAAGGGGGCAAGTCCAATGCCTTCTCCCTCCCCGTCTCTATCAAGTGGCCTCCGCCAGGGCGACGTCGATGGTACCAATTCGTCTGTTCATGTGCTAACCTTGGCTTTTGCCTATCCATCCAGGGAGTTGCCGCTGTCCTTACTGGACTGCTCTACTTCAAGCAAAAGTATGTGATCCACCATCTCTTGTCTCCCAATTGCGTCACCTGTACTAACACAATTTATACTTGCAGAGCTCTAATCTATCCCTCTCACATGCCCCCGGGCTCTCGAACGGACATACCTCGACCCAGCTTTTACCGCATCAAAGACTACGAAGAACTAATAATCCCCACCAAAGATGGCGAGAAGCTGTCAGCTTTCTACATCCGGGGCCCCAAGGGCGGGCCCAACTCCAAGGTGACGGTGATCATGTTCCACGGAAACGCTGGTAACATTGGCCACCGTCTACCCATCGCACGCATGTTGCTCCAGGCCGTCGGCTGCAACGTCTTTATGCTCGAATACCGTGGCTACGGAATCTCCACCGGCACCCCCGACGAAGCTGGGCTCAACATTGACGCCCAAACCGCCCTCGACTACCTCCGCGACCGCGCCGAGACTCGAGACCACAAATATCTTGTCTACGGCCAGAGTCTTGGTGGAGCAGTTAGTGTCAAGCTCGTGTCCAAGAACCAGGGCAGGGGCGACATTGTCGGCTTGATTCTGGAAAATACTTTTCTCAGCATGCGCAAGCTGATACCCAGCATCATCCCACCCGCCCGGTTCCTTGCCGCCCTATGCCATCAGGTCTGGGCTACCGACACCTTGATCGGCAATGTCAAGGTGCCTACTCTGTTCTTGAGTGGACTTCAGGACGAGATCGTGCCGTAAGTTTCTGCCTTCACGTTTCCCACTGTACCTTATTCCAGAACCTCTGAATCACGGTCTGTGGTTGAGGCTGTGTTGGGTTGCAACAGAATTGTTCGCTAACCTACCATCCGCATGTCAGACCCACTCATATGAAGCAGCTTTATGATCTATCCAACGCCCCGGTAAAGATTTGGCACCCACTTCCCAACGGTGATCACAACTCGAGTGTCCTAGAGGAGGGCTACTTTGAGGCAATTGCCGAGTTCATCCAAAGGGTTGCCCCAGGAACCCCCGAGACGGAAGAAAAGGAAGACATCCGTCCGATATCGTACCCCGTGCCGAACTCGCTGTTATGGTTGGCTCAGAAGACGTCCTCTTGAAGGGGAAGCATATGATGTGTGCTAACGAACGTGATGACGCGAAAGCGTGCATGATTACAGCTGTTCGGGGGCAGCGAAGTGCAAATACGACGGCCATGAGCTTCGTGGCTTAATTCTTGGAGATGGACTGGAAGGTGAGGCTTCCATTGAGGTGTCTCGCTTTCTTTCAGACCTCATGTATGTATTTCACGACCCTGTGTACATACGCCGAGGTGCTCAGGTCTTCATTGAGACCCAGACGGGACTATGGATCGATGATTTAATTATGGGTGGAGGGTTTACCTAGAACAAATACCAGAACATTAATATCGGGCAATCTGTAACTCAGCTTCTTCTGTATGATACGAGCAAAATAATGTCAAAAGGAAGACCTCATCATGACTGGAGAAGATGTAGGATCATTCAATCATTAGGCTATGTACGAAAACAGGCTCCATCTCCTGGCAATATGCTTGCTACATATACATTATCTATAAACCGCAGCGTCTGGCTATTTGCTCCTCATTGTCACGACCTGATACTATCCAAAATCTGTTGATAACCTCCTGCTTTTTGGCATATCTCCCGTTGCATATTAAACTGGTCCCCCCTAGCCGCCCTCCAAGGGACTGCTCTACGCAACCCTCAACGGCAGAATATGCTGGACCATCGTCTCACGTCTGCACAACGGACACTCAGGCTTCTCGCGCACCCAGTCCCCAATACACGACCAGCAAAAGACATGTCCGCACTGTGTCGCCGCCGGATCCTTCAGCTCTTCCAAGCAAAGCGTGCACATCCTCTGCTGTCTCCCCTTAATCCAGCCCATAACCTCCTCATTCACCGCCAAGTCATACTTCGCCCTCCCGCCCTTAGGTACCGGCGTATGCGTCGTCCTTCCAATCTCCGCCAAGCTGCGCTGGTTACCCGACCCGCCACCAGGCGCGCCCATCTCCACCAACAGCTCGTTATTGCTGCTGTAAGCATTCTCGTCCAACGACACATTAGGGTAAGCGCCCGGCCCGAACGCCCGCTCCCGAATGCCCGCCTCGGTGCTAGCCTCCTCAGCACTGAGCGGTGATGAAGATGACAGCTGCGCCGTCACGTGTAGATACCCGCGAACGAGCATCTGCATAACGAGCAGCACCCCGAGAACCTCATACCCTGCGCGGCCACCTTGCCCTTCCTCGATGCGTCGCGTGAACACGTAGCGCAGGCCGAAGAGGCGCTTGGAAAACGAGTAGTAGGCGCCCGAGAAGTAGAAGACAGCCAGCGTCAGGGCGTGGAGGTGCGCCCCGCTGGTGATGGAAGTCAGGTGCGTGAGAAGGTAGCGTTTGACACGGTACTCGAGTGTTGAGACCGTCGAGAAGCCGGCGCCCTTTTTAGAGTCCGATGGGGTGGCGCCCTTGGTGTCGCCGCGGCCTTGGCGGGCAAGGACCGTCAAACGATCCTGGAGACGCTTGCGAAGGGCGGCGCGGATGGAAGGGAGAAGACGGCTGAAGAGGTAGGGGACCAAAACGCTGCTGACTATATAACCGGCTCGTCGCTGAAGTGAGGGCAGACGGGGGCCGCCGGCTTCGCTGGTGGGTTCGACGGGGTGTTGGGTTTCTGGTATCCTGCCGTTGCCACCGACGTCTGGCTCTTCGACCTGCACTAGGTCGCAGTACTCTTCACCGAGAGTGCGGTTGCCGAGGAGGGTGGTGAGGCAGAGGTAGAGCAAGTCAGCGGCGGTGCGGGTTTCGGTGGCCCAGGAGTGGGCGGAGCGGGCACCGCGGACACGCCGGTGAAGGTCGGTCAGCTGGTTGGTGAGGACGCCCTGGAAGTATGCATCTTTTTGATGCGCGCGGATGATGTCGGGGGCGGCGGCGAATGGATATGGCGAGCTCGTGAGCGGCGGGGGAGGCTTCTTGGTTGCTGTCAGTGACATGTTGATGGATGTCGTCGTTGATTTCGGGTCGGGTGGGCTCGAAGTCGGGGGGTCAATCGCTGCGTTTACACGGGCGCGTATTCAGGGGCCCGGGGGAACTCTCGATGCCCAGAAGAACTCGCAAAGTCTGTAGTCGGATCGTTGAGGCTTTGGCATGTAGATGAATCGGGTCGCTTCGGTCTGACTATTCGGTTTGGTTTAGATGTCTGTCGAGGTCGACGGGCGGCAGTTGAAGCTGAGATGAAAGTGGTGGTCGGATGGACCTCGGTCCTTCCACTTGGGCTGATGAGGGCAGCACGCCCGGCGCCGCCCCGGCCATGTGTGGTTCCTCTCCAGCTGAGGAATTGGCAGGCGCCCAGAAGGTCGTAGCCCAGGCTTTTAGTGGCAGGGATGGTGCAGCGGGTGTCACCACAGGCCGGGCCCGCAACCAGGGGTTGACGTCTTCCCAAGCCAAAAGGAGTGCACGCGACAGGGGGGCTTGGCAACTGCTTGCGACAGCTACAGAAACCCAAATTACCTTAAATTTCCATCTTGACACTGACAATCTCGAAACGTGTTGCTGTCGGGAAGTTGACTCCAACCATTGGCAACTCTTTCTTTGCGTTAACTTTCTTGTATTTCTTATCCTCTCCGCATTCGATGACGGAGAGCAAATCGACCGCTGCCTGGCGCAATGGACGGTGATCCTGTGGTTGAGCCGGAGCTCGACTCCTTCAGCTTGACCTTTCCCCTCCCCTACCGGGTTGCCTTCATCGTGGTCCTAGGTATGAAGCTGCCCAAGCTGCCCTTTCTACCCCGTACTTCGCTTCTTGGAGGCAAGGCTTTGAACTGACATTTTCTGGTTGATAAGCTGTTTGGGGCTGGGGCCTCAACCTTCATTTCCTCCATATTCGAAAGATCGATGTCCCCTCCTTAATCCGATACCCGGGAAGGTCAAGCACCACCCAGCTCCCTCACCATCACTCAACATACCGTCTCGCTACTCTTCTTTCTCTAAGCTCCGCTCTTTCGATTCTCATATTTTGGTCCTTTGCCGGGCGAGATCCGAAACGCGTCATCGATTATGACTGGATTCCCATGACCAACTTGGCCGTGACCGCAGCCCTCTTCGTGCTACCCTTACGAAAATTGTCCGTGTCACACTCCGGCCGCCGTCGACTACTCGCAACTCTACGCCGCGTCAGTCTGGGAGGATTGGCTGAGGCCAAGGATGGGAAGTTCGGGGATATCTTGCTGGCCGATGTTCTCACCAGCTACGCCAAGGTCCTTGGGGACCTGTTCATATGTCTCTGCATGTTCTTCACGCGGAACGGATCTGCTACTGACCGACCGGATCGCGGTTGCGGCGGCACCTACCTCGTACCACTACTCTTGGCGATACCAAGCGCTATTCGGCTGCGCCAGTGTCTTATTGAATATCTGCGCGTGCGAAATTCCCCTTTCAAGGAGTCCACGGGCTGGGGTGGACAGCATCTCGCCAACGCGGCCAAGTACTCGACCGCGTTTCCTGTTATCATTCTTAACGCCATGCTGCGTAACGCGAACACCAATGGCACACCGACTACGAGTCTGTACCGTGCGTGGTTCGTTGCGTGTTTGCTCAACTCGCTCTACAGCTTTTACTGGGACGTTACCAAGGATTGGGATCTCACCCTCTTTGCTGGGGCACAGGAGCGTAACTCTCCCGATCATCCGTTTGGTCTGCGGCGCCGCTTGCTGATTCATAAGCCTGTGGTGTACTACTTTGTCATTGCGTTGGATCTGGCACTACGCTGCACATGGATGATCAAGCTGCAACCATATCTCAATACCATCAGCGACTTGGAGAGTTCGATCTTTCTGATCGTGTTCTTCGAAGTGTTCCGTCGGTGGGTATGGATCTTCTTCCGAGTTGAGACCGAGTGGATTAGGAACACTTCGACCGGGCTGGGCGTTGACGACATTTTGATGAGCAACTTTAATACTAAGGGCGAGGACGAGGAATATGTGGACTAATTCCCACATGCCGCACCTCTGCAGCACAAACGATCAGAACCCGAAGATCCGCGTATAATCGGTGCGGATATATGCTTTGTTTTGGATGGAAATGGAATGGTAGAAAATCCGAGTATCATACGCCGTCACATGGTTGGTTTAGAAAAATCGGCGTTCGGGTCTTTTTGGTTTCCCTACCCCAGCGATATAAAGTTAAAGGAAGCATATATAAATCTACGACTAATAGCGATTCAGGTTTTAGAACACGTTGCTTCTTCCATTGATGTTCCAATCCTACCTTTGTCCCCATCGGGGTTGCTTCCGAAGGCTACACAATACATACAGCCGTTGGTACCGGACCTATCACGGCAATCCCGTCCCTCAAGAGGCTATCTGAAATCCTTACTTGGTGTAGTGTGTCTGTCTGACAACCCGGCATCTGGCAGAAACGTCTCCAAGTATGATGGACGGTGCGTCATCCAGCGTATCACTTGTAACCCATTCCAGTTGTCAAAAGGCACAGGAGAATGAATACAGCAAAAAGTCCTCGGGTGGTCGTTACACCCATACAGTTCAGCTCCTTCTATCCGGCATCTAGAAATGTGGGAGTAATATTGCGGAGCAAAGATCCCGTTGTTCTCTACTCAATATTTCCCGTCTCCCTTGAGCCGTTAGATTTTGTTGAGGGGTGACTTTTCATTCAGTTTTGATATTTCACTTTAAACCATGTGTTCTCCCGCCTTTGTCCCCATCCGTTATCCTATCTCAACAAAGGGAAAGCCAGCCTCGTGATGGTGGCACGGTAAGTACGAAGTTGAAAGAAAACTCGCTTACTGCCCATGAAAAGCTTCACTCACAAGGGACGAAATCCTTTGTTGGGATCCAACCCGGAACTGTTGAAACTGGCTATAATCCAGCTTTTCGAGTCTCGAACATCGATATCTACGTGCATAAGGAACACAGGCTGGGGAGACCATACTTTTGAGAAAAAGGTTGCGGTTTCAGGTTGGCGGAGTCGTATGATATTCCAGAAGAAAAGAAGCCGAGGCCAGGGACAATCGAAAAGATGGACGAGACGACAACCCCTGAACGACCCTCCGGTCGCGCCGGCATTACACGTCCTTCTTCTGCTGAGGAGGCCAATATTACACCGTTATCACCGACAGGATTTCGGTTCAACCCTCCAAAGCCGAAAGACGTAGAAGCCTACGAGAAAAAGCCCTTACCGGCCCTTCCACCCATTCCACCAAAGCGGAGGCCAGCAGCCGCTACCTCGAGCCAGAAGGACTTGGACAGCGCAAAGGGGGTCCATCTGTTGCCGAATATCACAGGAGCCGGTCCCCCTGAAAAGATCAAGAATCGCCAAAACTCAGGGGGCATTGACTGGGAAAAGGTGGAGGCAGAGATCAACTCCATCATCGCCAAGCAGTTAACACCCAGGGGCGGAACACCGATATCAGCGTCAGCATCATCTCCGGCACCGCGGACACCCAAGCCTCTACAGATGCCTCCAGCATACTCTGAACGCACTCTAGGGTCGAGTTCGTCACAACAAATCATATCTCCACAACCACGATCACCGGTATCGAATATCCTCCAGCTTGACAGTTTCGGACCATCTCCACCGTTATCACCTACCAGGCAAAGTCAGAAAACCAAGCTTAGACAGCTCTCGGGGCCGGATCCTGTTGCCGAACAAAGGGATCGTTTCAGCAACAGCGAGAACAACGCCACAGAAAAACATACGACAGGTTACATATCGCCCGTCAGTAGCCGCAGCAGTTTTTACAGCCAATATCGAGACAGCACCGTATCCGAAGCAGGCTCAGGAAGTCTAGCCTGGAGCAACGCACCTCGCCGGTACGACAGCCCCGTATCGACGGAATACTCACCAAAAGCAAAACCAAATCCAAACATCGGTAAACGACTGGTAGCAAGAGAAGCACCGTCGCCTATTCCACGACCTTTACAACCACGCAAGGTCAGCGATACCCCCAGAGGAGGCGGCAACGGGACAGCAAGAAACATGTCCCCAGCTCCCTCGGCCAACAGTGATCACAGCGGCATCAGCATTACTGATGCCCGCGAGCTCTACCACGAGACAACCGCGCAAATCGCTCGTAACACAGGAGGATCATGGGCATATCCGAATGCCTTGAGCCAACCCCCATACCCACACCCAGGTAGCAGCGTCGGGATCCCATCCCCTCGATCTGCCGGGGGCCCGGGCCATGCCCGCTTCCTCAGCGAGGATAGCACATCATGGACAACCGGTGACAGTAAGAGGGAAAGGAGGGAAAGTCAGCAGCCGCTACTCAGTCCCCTGCGTTTTGTCCCGGTGCCGCAGCAGCCACCACCCGTGCGGCCGCCGAGGGAGGACGAGCTCCCGTTGTCACTGCCTTCTTTGGATTCGGCGGCTGACACATTAGTACCGGCGGATCCTGTGCATGAAGATGGATCACAGCCCAGATCCAGACCCAGATCCAATTCGCAATCGTCGCGAGGTTCTCGTCTCTCTCGTGCAGCGTCTCCGTCTCTTACGCCCTCCACTGCAAATTCCCAAAACGCCGCGCTCAAGACACACCCCCGAAACAGAGCGCAGACCATCAGCGTAAGCACATTCGGCCACCACAACGAACTGCGCAGGCAATGGGACTCGGGTTCGCCACAGCTAGAGGTGGGCGGCCCGCTGCCGCTTGCGCTGGAAGATAACCTGGCGTTGATCACCGAGTTCGCCAAGCACGGCAGTCATCATACCCGCAACCACAGCGACGGCGATTACGGCGACGGTGAGACTCGCACGTCTCTGTTCCGACGGTCTTTGGTTTCCAAGGTGTTTAGACGCGTTTCGGGATCAACACCAGGAGGAGGGGCATCACCGGCCACATCAACACCTACGTCCACCCCCACCACCATATCAACACCCACAGCCATCGAACGGGGCCATCCCACACAAAATCAAACAGCCGCACAGAGATACCACGATCAGAGCTCAAAGACCGCCGCTGCCGCTGTTGGAGCAACACCATTAGTCCATCGGCCGCGCACAGCCGATAGCGGCGGCGGCGCGGGACAGTCGTCATCCTTCTCTTTTTCGACCACCTCTTCCTCCACCTCATCTGCAAGCGGGATTTTCCCGCTACCTCAAACTCTGAAAGTGAGCGGGTTGGCGGCAAAGACTAATGAGTTGTTGGTTGGCGGGCGGCTGGCGAGGAAGACCAAGTCGGAAAAGAAGAGGGAGAATCTGAAGAATAGTATCAGGGTGTTGGCTGATGGGGGCAGGGTGAAGGCGCCGGTTGAGTTTATCACAGGAAAAGAGTTGTTGTCGCCGCCTGAGAGGCCAGCGAGAAGTGAGGAGCAGGGGTGGTTGTGAGATGGTGTTTCGGAGGAGGGTTGGAAATAGGTGCGATGCGTTGAGAGGAAGGATGTATTATGGGGGTTTTCCCGTAGAATATGGTGGTGATGTTTTGTACAAACGAACTGGAGGGTCGCGAGTTTGCAATAACGCTCAGTCTTCAAAGGACCAGACATCCGTGATTACCTTATCTTCTTACCTGACGGTGTTTGCATACAGATACTGTAGTCGAGCATGTTGGCTGTTGGGCTGCGAGTTTGGGAGCCCTGGCACCGGTTGGCCCATCAAGCATGACAAAGGGTGAGGCCGTTGGAAAAGGGTGAATGAACCGCTGCGCAATGTGAAACCATCATTTCAGCACGCTGGAGTATGAAGTGGAACTGACTGGCAACCGAGGGAATAGCTTCAACCTCACTGACGTCAGCAGATCCGCCCGGAAAGACCCACTGAACCGCCCCGGCTTCCACCGGGACCGCTCCTTCTTCCCCGCCCCCGCAACATCTCCAAAAGGTACCTCTACGTAGACTGTGTCATCCTGTACAGTGACCCGTTCCGCTACGTTGACGGGAGAGGAGTTCCAGATCGGGCTCCCACCCCCTTTCAGGTCGCGCCCGACCTCAATTCAGCCTCGGTTCTCGAACCCCCTCTGTTTACTGTTCACCGTACCTATTTCTTACTGCACATCCTGGTTGATACCATGAGCGCTTCGATCGAAGTGGGCGCACACACCACCGGCGACGTCCCTCAAGACAGCGAAGAGTTCCAGACCATTGTACAGAGTATCGAGGGTGTACAGGAGCCAGAAACCCGCTTTCCATCGTCGACCAGGTCAAGTGCACTTCCAACGGACGAACTGGGGGAGAATAATACTACATCTGCAGATAGAGAGAGCAGCAAGGACCAGGAGGAGGAAAAAGATATCGACAACGAGGCTTCCTATTATTGGGATGCTTCGACCATGGCACCACTTAGCTCAGCCTCGGCGGTTAGTACCCACCTAATCCTTGGCTCAGGGCCGGATATGTGTGTTCCCTGACTCCGGTTCCGAGTGTCCGGTGTCGCGCTCCGGCTCCGGCCCGGGCTTGCATGTCGTCCTGATGTAACAGTCGGGTCGGCCCCTTGCATGACTTGCGAGTCTACATGAACCGTCACTCTGTTACAAAACCTTCCATGGCAATAATCACCTAACACACTTCTACCTTGCAGGCCGCCATTGCCCGGTTAAGGGCCTTCACGCCCCCTCCCTTCCCGCTATGGGACCGATTACCACTCAGTCGCCGTGCCGCGGTGCTGTTGCTCCTTTACGCAGACAAGCGCGGTGATCTCCGTGTCGTCATCACTATGCGCGCCGCGAGTATGCGCAGCTTCTCTGGACATGCCGCGCTACCCGGCGGAAAGGCGGATAGTGTAGAAGAAACACCATGTATGAAGCGCCACCATCACGTCCACATGAACTACTAGTGATGAGAGAAAGAGATGGCTGACCTTTGACCTTTTACGCAGATCAAATCGCCCGCCGCGAAGCCTGGGAAGAAATCGGCCTTCCCATGGACGACAACAAGCTCCCTTCGCCCTTCCGCATCGAACACCTCTGCTACCTACCCATGAACCTCGCACGCACCGAGCTCGTCGTCCGTCCCTGCGTCGCCTTCTTGCACGCCGACCACAGGGAAAAGTCACCATCACCAACAAGCAACGGCGACCAGGACGCGCCAACGGCGGACGAAGCCCTGATCCCGCGTCTAAACGCCAAGGAGGTTGCGGCCGTCTTCACCGCGCCCTTCTACAACTTTCTGCGAGCCAATGACGAGGTTACGAAGCACGACGACGGCTCTCAAGAAAAGCCACCGCCAGGCAAGTGGTACGAAGGCAGCTGGACGAACTGGCACGAGGAGCCGTGGCGGATGCACTTCTTTTACGTGCCCGTCAACAACCAGCGGGTGGCCAAGCCGGGGTCACGGATAAAGGCAGCAGTAGAAGGAAAGTCGCCTGACGATAACAGGAATGCGATCAACCCGGAAGACGACGAGGACTTGCCGCCGCCAACAGCGGCACTTGCGCGCGGCGGAGACGAGGAAGGGGAAGAAGAGCGGTATAAGGTGTGGGGCATGACGGCGAGGATACTGGTGGATGCGGCAACGGTGGCGTATGGGGAGGAACCGGAGTTCGAGCATAACAGCCATTTTGGAGACGAGAGAATGATTATGGGGTTGGATAAGTTGGGCATGTTGGGGGAAAAGACGAAGAAGGGGAGCGTGTTTACACAGGATGATTTGAAGAAGGCGAGTGAGGCGGCGAAGAAGGCTAGCGAGGCGTCGAAGATGTAGATGGAGGACCTACCCGTTGGGGAGGTTCAGAGGTGTTGATTTAATGTGGGAAAGAAACCAAGGGAGTTGGAATAGACCGGTTGTTACCATTCATCAGCACCTGTCATGCTTCAATTCTAACATCACACCATTAAGCCCGTTTAGTGGTAAAATCCATCGTTGCCATCGATGGGCCCCGCGTTCGATTCGCGGCTGGCACAGCTTTTCCTTTTTGCATCGGTTCATCTTTTTCAACGTCGCAAACGCCCATTCTTTTCTTCGTGATACTTTAAACTGACAGATAGCTAGCTTTATTCCCTGGGTATCCCGCTCGTTCCAGCTCGTACCAACTGCCCGAATCAAAATAGTGTCTAGTTTTACGTCCAGCAAAACTCCCCAGTGCTGTACTTCTCGGACGCTTCTGATTCTAGCCTCTGCCCATCAGTCGCTGTACGATGCGGCTCTCGCACCTTCCGGTCCAGTCCACATGCCTTTCTCATGGTGGCTCATCGTCTTCCGCCCATAAATACGTCCGTCACACCTCTTAATGGCAAGCAGTCTCCTTGGTAGCGGTGATACGGGACCCGAAGATGAAGTACCCCAGCGCAGCTCCAACAGAACAAGCCAACATGACCCAGCCGTTGTATGTCATGAAGATGAGCCTTTTGCATATGGTCAGAACAGACGAGCCTCAGGTTATATCCCCAGGAAAGAGTATTGGAGCGAGGGAGAGAGCTTACATGATCATGAAAGCATAAAAGTTCTGGATTCCATACAGAACCGACTTGATGGCGTGGGCCCGCTTGGTGACTTCGGCCGCATTTTGCCCTAGGAACCACGGCGTGGTAATAGTCTCAGCAAGACGTTCATCTTCTTGTCGTTGTCCAAGGTAATCTTGACGTGGTGCTTCAACATCATCGTCATCATCGCGATAGTTTCCGTCTCGACGGTCTCCAATACGGATAAATGGTCATCTTAGCAGCGATACGATATGACACCAAACGCAGAGAACATAGTAAATGTGAAAGGCATTCTGAGTTTGTGTATATAATTGCCGGTAACTCTTTCGATATTCTGCGATACGATGATACGGCACGGCACGGAGAGCAAGATAGGATCAAAGAGAAAGGAAACGGTTCAAAGGGACAAGGCGAAAGGATAAACTTACGAGGCGCAGTCTCTACCCTCTTGTTAGTCCAAGCTTCATATTGTCTGATACCCTCGCGGAGCGCCTCGTAGCCAGCCGCAAACGCGACGATGGCTAGAAGGGAGACCACGAGGGTGAAGGTCGAGTCGATGCGCCATTGGCGGAAGACGATGCACAGGTTCTCCGTGTTCCAGGTGAAGAGCATGTTCATGCTACACCGAGGCGGTCCTCCCATCCCAGGATGGCCTGAGTGCATGTCACCGGCGGCGCTCATGTCGCCGTGGCCGGAGTGGTCCATGTGGGCGCTGTGGTCGTGGCCGGAGTGATCCATGATCTATTGGTTTGCCGCTCGTTTGAGATGTTTGCCGTCGCTTCGGTTATGGGATGGATGAAAAAGGGCGAGAGCGTTGATCGGAGACTTCGACTTATATGGTAGAAAGGTCGGGTGGTTGTAAGTGAGTGTGTTCCATTTTGGTGGAACCTCGAGGCTGGCGGGACGGGAGTTTCGCATGTTCAGGTACCCTGACGAGACAAGAAGCACCTGAATATGCGCCTTACAGACGCCATTTCTACACCTGCAGGTGGCACAGATATCGCAAGCCCGCTATGCTAAGCTAATTTGAGCAAGATAAATAGGGGTTTGGCATCCGAACAAGAACATCGGGAAAACAGACTCGTCTGAGGTGTCGAATTCAGCAGGCCCCGACATCCCGTCTGACAGCGGGCATCATCTGGCGGGGTATTGTTTTGAACGGACATGGAGGTTGGGAGAGGGGGGGTGGGGGGGTTACTGGGAAATCCCCGCCCGGGGCCGGGATGGAGTTTGGTTTGCAGTGCTTCAGGTTATGTATACCCCGCTGTGTTGAACAAGCTCCCTTCTCTAGCAAGAAACTGGATATTTGAGTACATACCTACATTCAAAGGGTATGTGTTTTTCCGGACCCTGCCTATATCGTAAAAGGGTCGCTTTTAAGCTGACAAAGCAGTCAGCTTGTTCGCACTCTGAATCATCCCATCGTCAGCGTCATAGCTTGAAGGATTTTGGAGTTCGACATTGGGGAAGAGAAAACAACAAGAAAGAAAAGGGAAAAGGGGCCATAGTGAACCTATCAAAGCCACCAACCATGCTTTCCGCACCAGTAAACCTGCCGAAATGGTGTGTATCCTCATCGGGCATATGTAACCCCTCAGCGTATCAGCTTGCGCTCACAGCTTACACAGGCTCGAAGAGAACTCTTACCTTTTAAAGCCACCTATCAACAACTACTGCGTTTACAATGATGACTTTACCGTCATGGTTAGTAGCAATCCAATTCGGACTACTTCTGACATGGTGATTGACAACTTCCACAGATCGTCGGCGGCCCCAACGCTCGCACCGATTATCACATCAACCAGACCCCAGAGTGGTTCTACCAGTACAAGGGCGCCATGATGCTCAAGGTAGTGGACGACGGAAACTTCAGGGACATCATCATCCGCGAGGGCGAGATGTTCCTTCTGCCGGGCAACACCCCGCACAACCCGGTGCGGTTCGCCGACACGGTCGGTATTGTGCTGGAGCAGAAGCGTCCCGCGGACGCCATCGACCGCATGAGGTGGTACTGCCAGAACTGCAAGGAGATCGTCCATGAAGCGAGCTTCCACTGCACCGACCTGGGAACGCAGATCAAGGCGGCCGTAGAGGCTTTCAAGAGTGATGAGCAGCTGAGGACTTGCAAGAAGTGTGGTGAGCTGGCGGATTGGTGTCCTAAGCCTGGATCGATCAAGAACCCGAACGAGGAATAGATCGAAAAGTCTGTATATTGAATTTTCTTTTCCCCGAAGAGATCCAGCGCGGCAAAAAATGGCCTTCATTCAACGTATCGTCTGCCTGAGTATACATAAAAGAATTATATGTACATCGAACTACGCGAGGGTATCTGCGGGTAGACTATCATCCATGTTCGTTCGGTGTTTACGTCTCGGCGTACTCATACGCGCGGGTAGACTCCTCGACCGCAATCTCGATCTTGGCCTCCTCGAGCTCCTTGCCGTCCACACGGATACCGGCGCGCATGACATCACCGGGAACAACTGGGCCGACACCCTTGGGAGTGCCGGTCAAGACGATGTCACCAGCCTCGAGGGTCATGACCTTGGAGATGTCGCTGAGGATGCGGGGAATCTGGAAGAGCATCAGGTTGGTGGAATCGTTCTGGCGAACCTCGTCGTTGACCTTGAGGTAGAGCTCGATGTTGTGGGGGTCCTGGATCCGGGACTTCTCGATGAGCTTGCTCATGGGCAGGAAGGTATCGAAGCCCTTGGCGATATCCCAGGGGAGGCCCTTCTTCTTGGCCTCGTTCTGGACGTTGCGGGCCGTCATGTCGATGCTGAGAGCATAGCCTTAAAGAACAAATATTAGTAACGTGACTATGGAACATTGGAGCTGGGTAACTCACTCTCAATGGCATCCAGGGCTCCCTTCAAGTCCGAAGCATCATGGTCTCTGACACGCTTGCCGAGGATAAGAGCAAGCTCAACCTCGTAGTGCATATCGACACCACGAGGCCGAACCACAGGTCCTTCTCCGGGGAGGATGATGGACGAAGGAGGCTTAAGGAAGAAGAAAGGCTGCTTGGGCTTTGCGCTGTTCAGCTCCGCGATGTGGTCCCTGTTGAATGAGTTAGTAAAATGTTCAGATGGGCTTATGGGGTACTTGTGCACACTTACGCATAGTTGCGGCCAATGCAAACGACCTTGGTGGCCTTCTTGAGCGACGCCATGGTTGTCAATCCTCTCCTGAGTGTGAGACTCATGTTTGCGACTGGTTTTGGACTGTTATATAGGGCTGTATGAGATTTAGACTTTGCTTATTCAACAATATCAGTGGAGGTTTTGGCGGGTTTATATTGGGTGCTGAATTCAGGCAGTTTGCAACCCCCACCATCTCAACTGTGACTCTGTGACTCTCTGGAAAAGATATCCCGTGCACAACCGATCAGCCATCTCACCGCCTTGCTATTGGCTGGAACTCACCTCTTCTGTTCCAGATGCTGACAGTCGAACAGTCAATACCTAAGGTAAGCAATTTAACTTCAAACTTGCGTAACGCCGAGAGGGGTTGGGGATAACTACGACTGGATTGTTGAGACGAGCACAACAACCGCTGAGAAGGAATGTTAGTGCACTGAACAGCTCTTGCTACAGTACCACCAGCCAAGGAACTGTCTTGGCAGCAATAGGAAGGTGGAGGATCGTGACTGCGGAGTCGCCGGCTTGCCAGCTCGCACCAGGATCTCGGCCCCGAGCACGGAGGATAGTGATCGTTCTGACCTAAGTGTTTGTTATTGGCTTTCCTAAACCAATATACCCGGTGGAACTGTAAGGGCTGGCCCGGGGGAAGTGGGGACTGCTACTGTGGGGAAGGTTAAATCGATGGTTTAGCGGAGATGCCCAGAATGCCCTGCTGGCAGTCCCACGCGACACCCCAAGTTCCCAACGGCATCCTAGCACCACTAGACGGGAGGTATGGAATTACTCCAGCAAAGGAAGAGACGGCCCTCCCGTCACCATCCCTTTAAGACCTCCAAATTGCAAACCGGCAGTCCATTTCCCGCTGCTTTCTCCTCACCACTCATTCCAGGGTTCGCACCTTTCAGAGCATTTGCGTGCTCGCACACCCCTCCACTACCTTGCACACAGTCTGCTGCGCTCACTGGATTCCTTGCATCCGTTCGGTCAGACGGTCTGCAACCACGCTGGTGACAAAGCGGAACAGCTCAAACAATTGGGCGGCGGGTTACCAGTATGACGTGAACTATAAAACGGGCTTTCGTATTGCAACAACTTCCGCTCATCTGCGACCACTTGTTTAGCTCACCCGGCTGCTTCCTCTTCATCTCCTTCCTGGATCTCCCGATCTTCTATCGCCTTTACCTGCAACAAAAGAAAGACACCGACGACTTTTCTAGATTCATACACACATTCTTGACCCTACGTGATTTATTCGTTCCCAGAGGGTCCGAAACTCCAAGGTGTCGATATCTCGGAGCGAAACCTTCTACTACACTCTTAACCCATACCCATTACATGATCGCGAAACAGATTCATATACTTCAGCCGAGACGATGGAGAGCATTCAACTTGCCCAGATGTTGGCCGATCTCAGCGATCTAAATGCGGCTGTATGTATCCCTCCCTTCCCCACAGAACTTAACGTCCAAGTTCCTCTGTCAGCGTCGCGCACATGGCACTGCTTTGGGGATTTGACTCATGCTGGGTCATTTATTCACTGACATTCTCGCCACAGCAAGAATCACAGGCCGCACTTGCGGTCGTCAACGCAAACAAGAGCGCCGGTCAGCCCGCTGCGGAATCGTCGCATCAGTCTTTGAAGCCATCGACCGACCAGCCTCCCATCCGCCCTAATCAACTTCAACACCAACGTGTCGCTTCCGCAACCGCGCTACTCTCGAGGGCGGCCTCACCCGCCAGATATGACAAATACGGCCGTCCTCTTGCGACTCCCCCCATGACACGTACGAACTCGAATCATGGGTCCATCCCCGGCACTCCACGAAGAGAATCCGAGGTCAGATATCAGGTCCGATGTGTGGTTGTATAGGAGGGTTGCAGTACTAACAGCTTCACGAATCTACAGCCCGAAGACGACATTGACCGAGCGCATTCCCTAATGGCATTATACGAGATCCGTACGAAGCTGAAGCAGCAAGACACCACAAGCATTGATAAGCTCAGAGACAAGATAGCCACATTGCAATCCCGCTACCAGACGGACAAGAACGATGGCGCAGATGCCAAAATACGTCGTTTCATCTATCCCAAGACCCAATCACCGCCATCTTCGTGAACACACCCCATGCAGCAAGCTTTACAAGCTTTCTTTCTACGTATTTGTCTTGGTTTAAGATCGTTGCGTTCATGGCCCATATACTGTCACGATGGCAATCCAGGAGTACAAGCTCAGACGGTTTTGCTTGGGTATGGTTTTTTCTCGTCTTTTTGGTCTGCTGATAGATGACTCATTATGGGCTATGGACATGTCTCTCTCCACCAATTCGTGTTTGGCGTTTGCGCAGATGATACGCCATAACGGCTCGGAGGGAAAACGGCAATGTATTTTTGGCAACGCTGTTGGGCGTTCTAAAAGCACAGGAGGATGTCGGTCCTTTGATGGAGGATACGTGAATTTCGTAGACTGAGCATTGAATATGATTTGCCTACGCCTCGAAAACCTACTCATCCTCACAACACTCGGTTTTCTGCCACTGCCTCAACGTCTCCGTGAATACCTCCTTCATTCTGCGGGAGATACCTCTATGACAGGTTGAACATCACTTCAACGGCTCTTTGAGACAAAAGTTAGTAAATCTGTGACCTCGAGATTGGCCTTCCGATATTGGAGTTATTGAATTACAACGGCTGTTGATGTTATAGTGAAATATGAACAAGGACAGTGACGGTAGACTGTGACAGTTGTCCACCGTTACCGTGTTTCGTAGCCCACGTTAACCACAAAATCCCCTGGACAAATCACAGCTTATTGGAAAAAGTTACAAACCACCAATCCGTTTGGGTCATATAGTTCATATTCTAGAAAGACGACATGCGTGATCGGCCTGTACCTACCTAGTTTCCAGAAGAATGCAGCTTCGACCGTCCACTTACACTAAAGCTCGAATCCAACGTTGCAGCCCTTGACCCCTGGACCGCCCCTTGCAAGTGACTTCCGACAGCGCGCGTGTGGCCCCACAATTAGTTAGAGAGGACCCACCATAAAACGTCGCGCCCGACGACATCATCTTCTGTTGACTTGCCCCCAACGTCGCTCGAAATCTGGTGAAGCAATTCAACATCAACATTCTTTTCGTCCTCGCCATTTCGACATTGACCAACTTAACCTCTCAACCTCCAATCGCAGCAATACCCCCGATATACACAGCCCACCATGGCGACCGGAGTGGACGCCAAGCTCTTGAAGAGCACCAAATTCCCTCCCGAATTCAATCAGAAGGTGGACATGCAAAAAGTTAACATCCAGGTCATGAAGAAGTAGGTGCCCCCGATCGCCGTCAAGTCAACGATCTCCTATCATCGTGATGCTCAGGTGACTCGGACACCAGGAGAGGATAACTACAAGACAGTCGCTAACACGTCGCGTTTCTAATCAGATGGATTGCCAGCAAGGTCACCGAGATTCTAGCCAACGAAGACGATGTCATTATCGAGCTTGTGTTTAACCTACTCGAGAGTGGCCGCTATGTAAGTAGCCGACGATATTTACAACTACCGAGCCCCTTGCGACAACACGACACTAACCAAACGGCGATGGCAGCCCGACATCAAGTCCATGCAGATCCAACTCACAGGCTTTCTCGATAAAGATACCCCGACATTCTGCAAGGACCTCTGGAAGCTTCTTCTCAGTGCGCAGACTAGTCCTCAAGGCGTTCCTAAGGAGCTGCTGGAGGCCAAGAAGATGGAACTGATTCAGGAGAAGGTACGCACCCCATTTCCCTGTTCGCTCTGGTAACCTCTGGTGAGCGTTGGCTGACAGCGTTTTCGACAGCTCGAAGCGGACAAAGCTGCAGAAGAGGCACGACAGAAGCGTCAGGAATTCGAACGTAGACCGGAAAGGGGCCGTGGCGGGCGAGGAGGCGGTATGGGTGGTGGCCGCGGCGACTCCTGGCGTGGCGGACGCCGTGATGACCGTGAACCCCGAGGGAACATAGGCCGAGGAGGCGGTGGCCGATCGCGCTCACCACCACGTTTTCGCGATCAGAGAGACCGTGGCCCGCCAAGAGGAGGACTCAGAGATTCATATGTTCCCCGAGGAAGCCCAACATTCAGACGTGGTGGAGGACGACGGGACGACAGGAGGCGTCGATCTCGAACTAGGTCGCCGTCCGTACGGTCGAGGTCCCGCTCTCGCTCGCAGTCACCCAGCGTCGACGGAAGGAGCCGGTCTGTTACTCGATCCCCTAGCCCTCCTCCAAGACGGGGACGGGTAAGGTCACGTACTCGCTCTCGTTCTCCGATCCCCCACAGGGGACGGCATAAGCGTGTCAGGTCACCATCGCCACGGCGCGGACCCAGATACCGGGGGCGCTCCCGATCTCGGACTCGCTCGGTTTCATCCGATCGTGGTTCTCGGTCCCCGAAACGCCGCCGCTACTCCACTTCCCCTAGCCGAAGCCGTAGCCGCACCCGGAGTCGCACCCCCACTCGGAGCCGGAGCATCACCCGAAGCCTTAGTAGAAGCCTGACGCGTAGTCCGAGTCGCAGTCGAAGCCGGAGCCGGAGTCGGAGCCGGAGCCTGTCGAGGATTCGAAGCAAGCGCTACAGTCGTTCCGTATCATCTACTGGGTCTTCTCGCCTCTCCCGATCGCGAAGCCGCACCCCGGTTAAGCGAACTCGTCGTACAAGCCGCAGCATTTCTCCCGACCGCCGTTCTTCTAGACGCCGATCACGTAGCAGAAGCGCAAGCCGCAGCATTAGCCCTCGCCGCTCGCGGAGCCCTCGCAGACGCTCTCGTAGAAGGGATGACCGAGACAGCAGCGTGGATGGTTCGCCCAGGCCAGGCAGTAGAAGCCGCAGGGCCTCTTCCGCGGCCGTTAAATCTCCTGCGCATGACAGATTGGCTGATGACTCAGGCGCTCAAGACAGAATCCGCTCTCCCCATGACACCACATCAGCTGCTGAAGCTGACCAGGTACGTCAGACCACCTAAATGAGGCTTTAAGCTTGGGGTGGCTGGCACTGACCGGCGTTCCAGAACGTCAAAGCGTCTTACGAACAGCGGCAGAAAGAACTGAAGGAAAAGATCAAGCAGATGAGGTCCTCTAGAAGCGCAGAAGGGGATCATGAGGCTAACAAGTCGTTTTGAAGTTATCAACACAGCTGCTGAGCATCAACGTTCTGTCAGCGCAAACACACGCGCACCATTTTCATGTTGGTGGATTGATTGGTCAGCCGAGGAGTTGTGAGGCCCTTCCCTTTTCAAATCCCCTCGTTGATAGCTCCCAGCGTCTGAAATTATATCCTCTAGTCTTCAGGTCCGCAAATAGACGTAAACATGCCGTGTATGGCATGAGCAGCGGTATAACAGACACATATAGATGAATACTATTATCATGGTTATCACCCGCAGTACTTTTTGGTCTCGTCAAATGTTTCGTGTATTGCACTGACCCGTGGGGATATTACGAAGCCTTCTTTATACATCCTACATATTCTACACACGAACCGAGTAAGCCTCACATTCCGACCCCCATTCTGACGACAAGGCTATGAGAAGCGTGCCCCACTCGTCGACTTGAGACCCTCCTAGACCCTTCAAGTTGTTTTGGAGCGAACTCAGACTAGAGAAACCAGTACCGCAAGGGAAACTCCACTTTCAAGGTAGTTCCACAGGTTCAGGGGAAGTCATCACACTTGACAACTCTTGCGGTTCCCCCTCATTGATAGCCGTTACCACTCGTACATTGACATTGCCTTTTTGCCAAGCACAGTTGCAGCCGTATTGTGGTTGTGGTTGTGGCTGTTGCTGCTGTGGCATTCCTCCCATTTGGTTATAGTTCTGGTTCTGGCTCTGGTAGTTATGATTATTGTGGTGGTGGTGATGATGATGATGATGACACTGGTAGTTATGGTTGTGGGTATGTTGGTTATTGTAGATAAGGGTGTTTCTAGTGGTAGTGGCAGTCACAGGCCCAGGACCAAGTTCAGGTAGCTCCGACCTTGGTGATGTTGACGTTGATGTTTGTAGGGACGGCGATTTTGTGTGGTCACGGCCATCGCCGTAGAGCAATCCAACTCCGACTTGGTCGAATATCGTCCTAGATGGCGATGGCTTGTGTATGGCGGTGTTAGGCCTGATATATGCGTTGTTGATGGGCTGGCTTGCTGTTGCGCCTGTCTCTGTGCATGGAAGCTCCTGGAACGACGGATCAGTAGTAGGACTCCATAGAGTTGTGCTTGAAGCATTTGTGGAGGAGGGCCGAGGAACATTCGACAACAATGACAACGACGAAGAAGGGTGATGCAGCGTGGGCAGCTTTAACTTTGATTCTAATCCTGGCGTGCCTGGATATGGTGGCGGTAGGAGTAAGTTATCTCCGGGCCCGGGCCTGGGGGAAGGATAGATGTATGTTTGTTGTAGTTGTTGTGGTGTTTTTGGTCGAACCCCGCCTCCACCTCCGCCTATTATCTCGTCAAGAAGGCCCATGTTATTCCAGACGGTCGTTTTGGAACGATTTGGTTGTCCATTTTGCTCGCCCGTGCTAGCCGTTGGTCCCAGTCCTGGTCCTGGTCCATTGACAATACTAGGAGCAATAAGCACCAGCTGCCTCATAAAATTCAACTCGTTCAGCACCGCACCTTGCTCTTTGGCCACAAGCGGTTGCTGAGTGCTGATCAGGTTGCGAGCGTCGGTGGATAACCGTCCCCAGCGGTTTTTGAAAGACATATGAACCTGGCCACCACCTTGGCCATCGCTTCCATGGTCATCATGCGATGCGGAAGACCCCGGCCGCCCGGACGTCGCCATTCTCTCCAGCAAGTGACAAACTTGTGATACTTGGCTTCGAGCGCTCTCAATGACATCGTTGGTACGCCGGAAGACCGCCGGTTTCGTCCTCATCAGTGGCAGGTTCTCATTGCAGAGCTTGATCAACTCCTCCAGGTCGACGATACATGATCGTGTTAGCTCAAGACAGGGGCGGACTGTGGGAGCCGTCGAGGCGTGGTCGAGGGGGATGCTGAAGAGGAGGGATTTGTGGGAGAGCGTGATGCTGGGGGGTATTCCCGTTACTTCTTCCATGTTGGTACTGAGTGGAAGGTGAGTCTAGAGACTTGGGGGTTGGTGGGGAGCGGTGAGAGTGACCGCGGTGAGAGTGATACCGGTAGTTGGAGATCGACTACCTAAGGTAGGCAGCAGAGGAAAAAAAAGGTTTGACACAACAGAACAGGTAAAGATTTAGGTCTTGGAGAAGTAAGCAAGAGTCAATCGCGCTTGGACCTTGGGTGTTTACAACTTGTCGTTTGAAGAAAGGGAAACGAGAAGGCGGGGAAGACCTGGAACGACGGTCGACCAGGTTGGCCCAAGACAACACTCAGCTGCAAGTCTGGAGCTCCAATGAGTAGCCCGGCTTTGGCTATCGATATGGGAAGGTTGCAGCCAGACTAGAGATAATGAATGCAATATGGCACTCAGTATTGTATTCCAGCCAGGTCAAGGTTGAGTGGCCATCCTGAAGTTGTTGACCTGAGAGCCTGATCCATCCAAACTTGGCTAGGAACACCCAAGGAGTTGAAAAGGATGGTAGCACAGGTAGGTGACACAGAATAAATAGTTGAGGAATTTATAGAAGCCCATATGCAACTAAGATACCTGTGTACCAGTTAGAAATCGACAAGGAAGCCTTGCGATGAGGAGCTCTCAATGGTTACCTAGACAGGCAAGCAGCCTGAAAAAAAGCACTTTCCCCGGGGGGGAGGGGGAGGAGAGGGAGCATCCCCAAGGCGTTCATGGTATGAAGCTGAATGCTAGTGTAGAGCTGTGTGACGGTATGACCAAGTCTGGAATCCGCCATTTTAAACGCCACAGCCGACGTTTAATGGCTGCCTTCAAGTGTTGGAGGTCTCACCCTCAAACCAGTGCCGTCTTTCACCCCCCTTGCAAATCTACTTATACGGATAGGGGTACAGTGCCAGTGGAAGCTAATTAGCACATGCGAGAGCCTTGTCCGTCACTCACATGCGATGAGGAAGATTACAGTGTTTTAAGGTAGGTAGTCGGGAAAAGAAGGGAGGTCTCGGTTGAGAACTGCCCAACGTTCTGGTTAAGCATGATCACGGAAACCAATGACAACAGGGACTTCGGATGCGGCTTGAAAGTTGACCATCAGATGGTGCTGTAGAGATTGGTCAACGACAGAATCCCCCTTTGCCTGCTTGGAAACTGCCCGTTCTCTCCACCCAAGCAGGCGTATTGCACTCCAAATGAGATGCCCATTATCCTCGCCTGTGTATCCAATGCCTTACCAAATTGCAACAACCTAAGCCTGACTCGCCTCCGTCAACTGACGCATGACAACCTCACTCAGTCCGCCACCCAACCTCAGGCGGAACCACTAACGTCCCACTTGTCTGCGCACTTCCACCCAACCGTCTTCCGTCCTTATCAGTATGCTTAACCAGACCAGCGGCGATCACTACCTTCCCTCGATAGCCGCGAACTGAACCGGCCACTTGCTCATGCCCAGCGACGTGCAAGAAACACCAGTCACTTGGCTGTGAAAACAGCACGTACCCAAACTTGGCACACTCGGCGATGACTTCCCGCAGGTGACTTTCCTGCTGAAACCGGGCTGTGTCCGAGTCCTCGACAAAGTACAGCAGGAAGCGATTCAGCGCCTGTGCTATAGCAGCAGCCTGGGGCGCGAGCGCTGCGTCTGACGGAGTCAGAGCTGTCCGTTGGGTGCGTTGGGGGTGCAGTAAGAAGGCGGAGAGGACACGCCACCAGTGGAGGGCTAGGGTGGAAGCTATTCAGACTTTTGTCAGTGGAAGTTTCGGGGACTTGGAGGGTGGGGAAACGAACCTTGAGAATCCACCTGTCTTCCGATTCCGTGCTGTTCATCGGGGGCAATGGACTGCAGGAACGCCGCCACCGACGTGGGCAGCATGGATAGATGGCTCCGGGCACTGGGATCGATGCTCGTGAAGATGACTGTGGATAAGACGTGCTGCAGAGCTATCTGTCTTGTGTCTGGATCCAAGGCGAGTGAGACGATCGTTTCGGCTGGGGGGCCTTCACTGCCAGCCTGGCCCAAACCTAGCTGGGAGAGCGCCGCAAGAAGGCTCTGGCGATTCACACGTCTAACATCCAAGGGGTGGAAGTGGTAGTGGTTCTCGACGTGTTGCTGGATGAGGTTGTGTCGGTCGCGAAGCTCGGCGGCGAGCTCCTGATCGGAGAGGGAATCGAGAAGAAAGTGCTTCAGTTGGGGCATGCCTTTCTCGTCCTGGTTCTGCATCCCTGATCCGACCTGTGCGTAGGACGAATCTTTGGAGGGTGTCGTGGCAACATGGGTAACATCGCCATCATGGCCCACGTGTCTTTGCTTTCGCCTCGAGAAGAAGCAGAAGGCGGCGGCAAGGCCGAGGAGAAGACCGGCGATGAGACAGCCGATAGCTATGCCGGCCGCTGCACCAGAGCTCACTCCACCCCGTCCTTTAGCCGGTTTTGGCGAGTTTATAGGCTTGCAGGATGGATCATAACCGGTGCTTGTTCCATTGACAGTGAAACTGCAGGTGGTCGCAAGGCTGGAACTTGATTCTGATTGGGATGTTGTAACCGGTGCCGATGTCAATGTCGACGGGGCGGTTAGTGATGATGTGGATTCCGTGGACACTACGCCCGGGCTTGGTGAAAATGGCAAATAGATGGTTGCTGGTGCATTCGGGGATATTGCCGCCGGAAGACCACTTGGGCGCTCTCCAACAATGGATAACAAGGTCGCGGATATAACCACTTGGGGCCCTTGAGAACCAGGAATAGTAGACGTGATTGCTTGACTACCGTATACATATTCTGCCGTATATGTGATTGGTGGGCCACCGGTATTGAGATCAGTTGTAGCAAGTAGCTGCGTGGTAGATAAAGGCTGGGCCATGGTGAAAGATGAAAAGCACAACGCCCAAAGGAACTCCGAGGGATGACAGTTTTTTTTTTTAGTTTTTTTTTTTTTTTTTTTCTGCGAAAGAGGACTGGGCGGAGGAGTCCTTTCAAAAGATGAAATAAGATTTAATCAGGGAGGAACACCTGCTCAGAGCCTTGTTGAGCCAGGAGAAACGCTACACACTGTGTGATATGGCTGCATATTGTTCGGTACAGCTCAGCTGGACCGCCACGAAAATGACTGATAACAAAATCGTGCCACAACTTCTCCTTGTCCCGTAATGGAAACATGGCAATAATGAAGATCCAGGCCCTCGTGGACGGCCAATCGCATATTTTTTTCTCCAGCAATTGGTGGCCTTGTCTTTGTCGAATACGTGCACGACAGGATCCCTGAGCAGCCACTCCCATCAACCAGTCACATTGTATGAAACGAACGTAGACCACTTTGAGCCGCCCAACCTTCCTGTTTTCTCTGCCTCCGCGGAGACATGGTTAGGCTTCTACAGGTTCCGCTGCATCTGGAGCTTCGCCTCCGTGATGCAGGCAGCCCTGGGCTTTTTGGGCCACTCCCATATCAGGTAGTAAGCTACGAGCTAGCTCTGGCTGTCTCTCGCGCACTCGAGCTCGAGGGGGGCCTGAAGTATATCCAAGCTCAAGTCAAAGGTGTCTTTATTTTCCAAAGATCAGTCTTCAGCACCACATGCTTTGACATACACCAACCAAGCTTTTCACCCATATCGATCTCAAGATGTATCCAAACAGCCCGGATATTACTGTCTCTATCGACCTAGGTACCACATATACGGGTGTGGCATGGATGACGCCCAGGACCCCCATTCAGGTGATCAGCGACTGGCCTGGCAGCGGTGACCGAGGTGAACGTAAGGTGCCAACGACGTTGGTCTACAACGCCAACGGCACTCTCTCGTCATGGGGTTTCATGTGTGCCGACGACGAGCTTGAAGCCGGGGTTCCTGGCGGCGGGAAAATTCGCCGGGAATTCTTCAAGATCTTCATGGACGCGGATACACTGGCAGACGCGCAGCAGCAAGGCCTCACCAGCGCACCGCAGAGCGTCTCCGAAGCGCAGCAGTTCGTGACCGACTTTCTCCGGCAGGTCTACGCCCACATCAGGGAGTCCATCGAGACGCAGATCGGGCGACGCGGAGTAGGTGACGACTGGACAGACCTGGCAGTGGAGTTCCTCTTTAGCGTTCCCACCACCTGGACGAGTCAAAGTATCGTCAACTCGTTCAAGAAGGTGATCAGAGAGGCAGGGTTTGGGATCGAAGGCCCGAAGCACTCTGCGCAGGTCGATCTGACCGAAGCCGAGGCGGCGGCTGTGGCCACGCTCAAAACGAGTGCCGTTAGCTTTAGCATGGGGAGTGTCTTTCTCACTGTTGATGCTGGTGGTGGAACGACTGATTTGGCGCTGATGCAGGTCACCTCCTCCGACGTGGCGATCCCGCAGATGGCTTCGTTGCATGCCGTCAATGGTGTAGGGATAGGAGCTACACTGATCGATCGGTTGTTTATGCGCTTGGTATCACAGAGGTTGGATGCCTGTCCGGATGCTGCGGCGCATATACCTCCTGGTTTGCCCTTGCGCCTGGCGAGAAGCCACCAGTTTCGGACAGTGAAGCACAAGTTTGGCGAAAGGGCGTATATGCAAGCGCTGTTCAGGATTCCTATCGAAGGGTTGGCGTATAACTTTAGCCACGCTGGCCTGGGGATCGAGAACGGAAAGATGGTTTTCACTCTGTGAGTATCTGCTGTCAGACGAGACCCTCTAGTGATTCCACAATTGACTTGCTGGCCTGAAAATAGTCAAGAAATGCAATCACTGTTTGATCCGCAAATTGAGGGTATCGTGAACAGAATCTTGGGCGAGCTGGAATGGCTCAGAACCATGGGACACCTGCACCAGGTGCAATACATGGTTCTTTCGGGAGGACTGGGCAGCTCAGCCTACGTCCGTGACCAGCTCCAGCAGCGATTTCTCGCCCACCAACATCCCAACGCGAGCGACCAAGTGGCAATCATCCCATGCAATGACCCTCAGCTGGTGGTGGTGAGAGGCCTTCTCCTTGACCGGCAACAGAGATGGGAATCGAGAGGAGCCACCTCGGTGTTGTCAACCCGCATTGCTCGAGCAAGTTACGGCGTCATCGTCCAGGAGGTATACGTGCCCGCCATGCACAGCAACGAAGACATCCGCCCCGACCCATTCGAGCCAAGCAAGAAATGGGCCGTGAACCAAATCCAGTGGCTCATCAAAAAGGGTGACCAGGTAAACCCCAACGCGTTTTTGGTGAAATCCTTTCAGATACGGCTTGCCGCAACGGAGACTACAAGGGCTTGGAACTCTCAAATTGTCATCTCCCACAAGGATCCCTCAGAGTTACCCAGTAGCATGAAGCAAGGTTGGTCCCCGACACCCACCAGATTTAGCATGTGGCGAGTCCCTGGCTGACATGTCTTGCAGATGGAACGTATATGCTTTGCGAAGTGAAAAGCAACCTGGAAGGAGTCCAGCAAGATCAGCTTGTCAAAGTCAACAAGAGAGGAACTTGCTGGTCCCGCGGCGTGACCTTCTACATCTGTCAATTTGATGTCAGGGTGATTGTCGCGCCGGCTGATTTGAGGTTCGAATTGTGGTTTGGTGGCCAGAAGTTCTCGGGTAATCATGAACCTATATCTGTCGACTGGAACCACGAAGGCTCCAAGATGAAAGGGACGTGATGGAGATGGCCAACTTGGTGATAAATTACGCGAATGGATGTGGTTCTTGTTTGCACATAAGGATGAGTGGTTGCTGTGCCAAGAGGAGGATTTGGATCCATAAAAACACTGCACCAGGGCATCGTCGCGACTTTTGTGCAGGTTGGTGGGTGGTGCTGTGCATGAGCTTATAGAGAAAATAACATATCTATGCATATTTTATATTTGGGTTTGTTAGTAGTTGTTAACGCCTACCCAAATATTCACTCTCCATCTGCCCCAAGCTCTACCATTGCTGCCTTTTCGGGATCTTGCCTGCCACCAATGCATGCCCACAAACATGGACCTGACCACCTCACCCTCTCGATAGGTCACGATGTTGCCAAGCAATCTTTACAGTACATATCGTCAGTACAAGCATGATACTGATGTTGTTGCTTCGTGGCTAGCCCAGACCGGAAAGACACTCGGCTGCGCCGCCGAACTCCTCGCTTCCCACTCGGTCTCTCCCACAAATCCCAACCTCAAGAGCGCTCGCCTCAAGGGCAAAGCCCGAAAATCGGCAAAGGCGCAAGCGCACGGGCACGCTGATAACTTTTCAGACCAGTCGCAAACGAGGCGAAAGTATGTGTTGGCGCTTAAAAACTTTGTGCCGCTCGCCGAGTTCATCGGTACCAGGTTGAACGAGGCAAAAATCGTTGAGATTCCGGCCGGCGTCCCAACTGCTATTGAGCGCGCCATCACGGTGCGCAAGGGTTTCGCCCAGCTCCTCCAGGAACATGGCCGCGCCCTGAAGCTAGAGTCCAACGAGAACCACTCCTACTTCGTCTCAGTTCTAGAGAAGGTTCGCCATGTTCTCGAGCCTTTGTTCAAAGACTCTTGGGCTAAGAGGGCCCTCCAGCTGCCCAAGATAACAGCAACCACCAACCCCTTTGAACTTCTCGACTTCTATGATGCCCCCGATCTTGACCTTGGAGGAGTCACCACAGGAAGCTCGGAGGAAGCGGCTAAGGGCAGGGAAACAGTCGATGAGGGCGTCGTCGTCGATTATGAAGCTGAAGACGCTGCGTCCTCTCTCGTCGCCTTTGCTACCCTCTTTCGCGATGTCCGCGCTCTCCGGATGCAGGTTAAGAGTCTATGGGCGGATTATGCCCAGGACGAGTTGTCTTTGCCTTCCGTGGCCATTGCTACAAACACGGCCATCAATATTGCCCGATTCATGGAGGAAGATGCTACCGATAGCATCCGCTTGAACAGGGACCAGAAGACGGCCAAGGACTGGTCCGTGTTCTACTGCCAAATGGCTGCCAGCAGCCAAGGCATCGATATAACCAAGCGCACACCAGGCTGTGACATAAATCTCGACGCATTACCCATGTTGGACGAGTCTATGGCCGTTTCCTTCATTCTTCTTGAAGCATGGATCAACCAGGCGAGGGCATCAAGCAAGGTGGTGACTTATAACGGCAAGTTTGGCTGGTATGATCTTACGATCGACTATGATTCAGCACCTGCGGACGTCAAATGGCAGCAAGATAAATCTGCCTTCATGGAGGTTGCGCCCCAATTCGACCTCATGGGAAGGTTCAACACCACCCCTCCGGATGCCCTCCCGGAAGGACTGTATTCTGGTATGCCCGTCGAGGACGAACTCTTGCGAGGACTTCGTCTTCTCCTTACCAACAAAGACAAAGTCATACCTTTCTGGCTCGGGTTTGCTACAGCCATTCACCTTGATATACGTCGCGTTCTGGGACGGCAGTCTGAGAAGCCGTTTTGGGCCATGATGCGCTACAATATGGCCATCGATGACAGTATAACCCAAAACATGGAGTATTATCAGGGCTTAACCATTAGTAAGAGCTGCCTCTTCAGTCCCTGAAACTTCCAGGTCCATTGCTAATTGTGCGCAACAGAGGGCTGGGATCAAGTCGACGGCGACAAGCGACTTATCAGGCTCCAAAGTGCGGCGCGCTGGTTCACTGAGAACCCGCTATACAAAGTGATCGAGTCCACAGGACTTCTAACCTCTCGTAACAACAAAGAACACACTTTTCTCAAGATGCATCCGCTTTTCTGTGGTCTCTGGATTCACTACATCCGCACAACCTACCACCTTCTTGCAGCCCAGTTCGAGCGCTGCTGGGGCGGCATCCTCTATACTGGCCATCTCTACAACGCCTTGTGGAATGAGAACCTGGTTAGCGATGCCGCCAAATGGGACGATATGGAACTCTTCTATCGGTTGCAAGGCGGTAAAGACAAGTTTTTTGTCGGCGCGGCACCCACAGAGCGGGACAACTACCACAAACAGCTTTGCATGATGATGGGCTTTTCGGCAACCAGCTTCATTGCAAGCACCAGAAACAAGACTCGGAAGCTCGTGCCCACCAAAGCAGGACCACGCTCTCTCGTTGCTCAAGGTAAGGTATCCTCCATGTTTCATAACCAATATAGGCCAAGCATGGAAGGAATCAAGCTGTCTGTGGACGATGTGCAAGCGATTCTCAGCAAGAAAAGCCCGAATCCACAGAGAACGCCTCAGGCCACGCCATCGCAACTCATTCACCAGCTGGCCCTTGATATTGAAGCCGAAATCCCTGAAACGTCAGTTGATTATCTTGCAATGCATCGACAATGCTGGGACTTCTTGCGTAGTCTCAAAACTGCCGTGGATCCGTACTTTAACCGGGTCGCCGGGCCGACTTGGATAGAGAGGGAGCATCAGCTCCCCTTCGTAGCGGGCTACATATTCTCCACAGCGCTCGACCCTGTGGGAGGAGAAAGCAAGATGATGGAGTTCCTGGTCCTTGTTTCCAAAGTTTACAGAGAAGTAGTTGCACCCTACCGCAAGGACGTGACTTTCTTCCTCGAAACTATCCAGGATTACGACAAAATGCTTTCTCACCCCGAAGACAAGTTTCTCGGACCTATGCTGAATGAGCCGTCTCTTGAAGGACCAGAAGAGGAGGATTGGGTCGATTCAGAATTTGAAGAGATGATGTAATACGATCAAGAAATGGACGCCATGTGCCAAGAGATCGACTCGGAATGGGACGACGAACCGGAAGACGGTACCTCGGCTGACTTCCGACCCAGCGGTCCCCCTCTTGACCCTGTCTTCGAGAGGGATTTGGCCCGGGAGAGTCGTTCAGGGAGCCCAACGCTGAGCCTGGTGAGCCTCCTTGCATGAGCGTGGAAGCTATGCAGCGGTGGTGGCGGATTACGAGAGCGTTGGAACGGAATCCCACGGCGGTCTCGCAGAAGGATGCGGAGTGGTGTCGGCTTGTCCTGAGAAGCGCGGAGTTCCAGAACGTAAGACAAAGGGCTGACCGAGAACGTCATGCATGAGTCCCGTAAGATGCCGACGCGACCGATAAAGGGGTAGTGAACGTAGCTCGATACTTTCACCACGAGACGGTCCAGGTGCGCGGAACCGATGACGATGTCCGAAGTAACGTCCGGGGAGGAATATATGTTAGTACGGCGAAGAAATACAGCTTGGAACGCTCGACGCCGCCGACCGCGACGGTTACGGCCAGTACCTCGCGGAAAGGCCGCAATACTAGCATGGCTGGCAAGAAACGGTCATCTAGCCAAGCCGACGCTGCTTTACCCTCCAGCAAGTGATCCTGTACGGTATCTCCGACCAGTGATTCGCTGCCGAATCGGGTACATCAGCGAGTCATTTTTCGCTATCATGGACAACCCATCTATAAAGCAAGCTCCCGAGCGGCCCTACTTGTTGCGTTGACAGGCTGCATTGACGGACATGAGTCTTTATGGACAAAGGCCAGCCTCCTTCATAGAAACATCATTAACAACCTTATAATCAATAAGGACGTTAACAACCTTTCCTGGCCTTCGTTCTTAATCGACCTAGACCTTACTATTAGAAAGGAACGAGAAAGTGCCTCCGGAGCAAAGGGCATGACTGGCACAAGGGCGTTTATAGCAATTGGGGTCCTTCTGGGCGAACAATATTCTTTTATGCACGATCTCGAATCATTTTTTTGGGTCCTATTCTGGATTTGCGTCCACTACGACAGGCCAAACGAGAGTAGGGTTGTTAATGAATTTAATAAGTGGAATTATATTAGCCCTAAAACGTTGGCAGGCTTGAAGAAGGGGCAAGTGGTTTATGAAGGGATTTTATCAAACTCGTAGAAAAGTACTTTACGCCATACTACCAGCCGTTGAAACCTATGGTTAATAGACTATAGGAAGTAGTATTTCCGGACGGTAGGAGGTGGGAAAAGGAGGACGAGGGATTATATGCTAAAAAGGGGAGGATTATTGAGGAAAGCCCGAAATGATCCAAAGATACCTATAACGCAGAAATAGCTTTGTAGATTAGTATCATCAGCTGGTAACTTGAAGTCAAATGTAAACAAAACAGTACGAAGGTACTGTCCTCTCGGCTTGTGTTCCGCTTGGCGCCCGTGCAATTGTGCCAAGGCTCAGCAGCTCCATCATCACCTGCATGACCCTAGAGCCCGAGGTAGGTACCTTAAAGAGCTACCCGCACCTTATCCACTATCGTAGCGGCGGGCGTCTCGACGCGCTACAACACCATCTGAACCGCGCAACACTACGACATTTCCCCTAACTTCACCACAAACCCGCTCAGACGACAAGCGACCCGTGACCGGATTGGGGTTGGCGAACTTGCAATGATGGATAACTCGGGTCCAAAAATGGGCACGACCGACGGCGCAGCTGGCATCCCATACTACGAAAAGCAGCGACAGCATCTTAAGGAGTTGCTGAACAAGAAGAAGCTTTTGGAAAAACGTCTGGTACGGCTGCCGTAACCCCCAACGACCTGAACCAATCTTCGAAATGCCTGCTGATTAAAGAACAAAAAAAAGCTTGCGCAAGAAGAATCAATCTACCAACAGGAAACCGAGTACCTCGAAAATACACCAGCGGGCAACATCATCACGGGCTTCGACAACTACACCAAGGGCACCGCCAACGTTGCAGCACAGCGCCGGAAGACGGGGTTGACAGACGCGAATCGTGTCTTCTCGAGAAGCTCGATATCGTACAATCCGGCGGCTGTGCGTCGTTCTGTATTTTCTTCCCCCCTCCCTATACCCAGCCACTTTCCCATCCACCATCCAAACCACTGTCTTCCTCTCGCTCGCAGCATGCCGTAATGCAGCACCACACTTTAACACACTTCAACCCCACTTGGAGACTGAGCGTCATAAGAGGACTTCGTCAAGCTAACCAGTTGGCAAAAACCACAGCAACAAGAATTGCAAACACCAGCCTCTTCAGCCCCCGCTTCCCACGCCCCGACACCGGTCTCGACAACGTTCAACAACAAGGACGGCGCATCGAGTGCGCCGACGCCCACATCGGCCACGGCCGGTAAGGCGAACAACTCCAAGAGGAAGAAAGCGACGACGTCGGGTGCGGGAGTCGAAGATAGCGAGACGGACTCACGAGAGACGAAGAAGGCAAGGACGAACTTTGGTGCTGTTCGCAAGTGAATCCGTGGTCAAGAAGAAGAAGAAGAATTGGGCTTGCGACGTGTTGCGGTTGTATTTCTGTTGCGTTTGTGTTACTCGTTTGTGCACAAGAGGGAGAAGGATTGGATTACATGGCGTTTTGGTTTGGGTCATTACAGATGGATTAAGCAGAGCGCGGCGTTTTGGGAAGGGCTTTGTGTCAATTTTCTTCGGCGCATTTCTTCGGCGCATCAGGATAACCTACGAATGGAGCGTGCTATTTTGTTACCTGCTGCTGTTGGACAGTGAATCTCTTGAGGAAGCGACTTCAAGGAGCTGGAATTGGGAGAGCACCGCACATCTAGTACCATCTCTCAGTCTGCTGCTGTTTCTGTTTCCCAAGCATGATGCAATATGATGTCCAAAATTCTCGTGTTCCTCATTTTGCGCCCGGTGAACAAAGTTTCCAAGGAAGGCTCTTGAAGCCGTTTGACTAAATTGAGATAATGACCTTTTGATTTGCCATCATGTTCATATTGTTGGGGCGAGGTCGTGAAGTATGTCTTTCCATCTGGATGAGAGCTGAGCTGAGTGCAGTGACAACGACGTACCCGACCACCTGCCAACCTACTGCCAGTGCCAGGACGTGAGCTGTCGGTCCTGACGGGACGGTGTTTGCAGGGCGGGTGTGGATGGAGCCTGCATCTCTGCTCTTATTGGTCAAGTGTGCGGTCACGGGACGGTCCACACAGAACTGCATTGCCCATGAAAATTTGCAGGTGCGCACAGACCGGGTGCAGCACCTCTGGGAGGGTATAAAAGATGGTCCTCCCTCCCACTGTTCTGATTTTCTTTTTCTTTTTTTTCTTCATGTCGACAATACTTCAGTGAGTCCCCCCTACTATTGGGAATCCGCTCTCCTCTCTGGGAGATGCGCTCATCGCAACACACGATGCTAACCACACTGCGCTTTTCAGGAGAATCATTTCTATAGTATTTGTCCTCTTTTGTGTTCCCTAAAGGAGCCACAGATCCCACCGGGGTTGATGATCAATATCCTCGGCGCCCAACAGTGAGGTCCTTTATTTACTCTCGCTCTTCCTGAAAAGGTGGCGGTTGCTTCACGGCGACTGTATAGAGAGTGGCGATGATCTGTACCCCGATTTCCAGAGGTCTTGCCTTCGGGCGCTTTGGCGGGGTGGGTGTCGATGGAAGTCTGACCCGCTTTCATCACAAACTTTTTTTCATTGCGATCTTGGGGCTTAGGCTCTGAAACGTGAAGAAGAAACTGTCAACTTGAACATCACATCGCAAAAAGATGTCATTTGCGAGCTCGGATTTCCCAATTCGTGATGCCTTCGCACACGTGCTTTTTCTGCCCGTATCTGCGTGCCCCTTGGTGCGCTTCACGCTGGAGTTGCGATGAACCTGCCGTTCAGTAACTGGAGGTGGCCTGTGCTGTGTCGCGTTCCATCTCTCGGTGGTCTCGTTCACTTTTTCGTAGTGTACTTCAGGCTTTCCGGGCGCCAAGCGCACCGGTAACGTTCAAATGTCTGCCAACCCAACTCACGGAAGGATTGCCTTGAAGACACATCACCAAGCGTCCGGCCGGTGAAGTTCTCGACGAGAATCGTTACAGCATGGATCAAATGCGCACAGCATCTCCGGTATGTGTTACCGTACGTACATGACGGGGTGGAAACCGAGCGCCGTCGATTACACCATGGGGTGGGGTCACAACTTTCCCCTCGATGCCTTGGCAGCGACGGACGCTAGCCTACAGCTACCTACCTACCCCTCACGACGGAAGCAGGCCCGCTTGCAACCCTCAGAAGCTACATCGTCGCATGCCTTAAAGTAGCAGATGCCTACCTCTAGACTTGAAAGAGGGGATGTGGTCGCTACTACTTCTTCACCGTGGTTGGAACTTGGTGCTTTCTTGCATCCTCCTCATATCAGCCTTTCCTGGCGCGGATGCATCAATAGCAGTATCAAACATGACCCTCACAGCAACCAAGTTCACCCCCGAGGTGCTGCTGTCGGCAGCCCGCCGTTCGCCAGCTGTTCCCAATGCCAAGGGGACCAAGGCACTATTCACAGTAAGTCGGGTTGAGTATGTACAAGATGGGATCCGATCCGTTACCGCGTGACAGCGCTATGGACCACACGTGAATCCGAAAAATGTTGGGTGGGGGTGGTGTAAGTCTTGTCGCTGACCAGAGCCTTGGCGCCACAAAGGTGACCACGTACTCGTTCGAAACACACAGGAAGACTTCCCAGATCAGACTTCTTGATATCGAATCTGGCCAGTCAACACTTCTTGTCGATGACTTGAGCGCCAGCGAGCCGACATGGATTGGCGACGACGAATTCTTGTACCTCAAGAGTGGTGAGAAGGGCAACACCACCGTCCTGAGCGACAAGATTGCACGCCCAGGATCTCAGTAAGATTGCCCTTCGATAGTGAAGAGGACCAGACTTTGCTAAACACAACATCTAGAGCATATGAGGTCACTACGATCAAGGCTCGTATCTCGAACATCAAGATCAAAGAGCTCCCCAACGGCACCGTCGCTTTCGTCTGCTCCGCCTCCGCTACTCCAGATGGACAGCTGTCCAACCCTGTGACGGCGAAGAAGCCATATTCTAGCGCCAAGGTCTATACCAGTCTCTTTGTTCGCCATTGGGACGAGTGGCTAGGAGAAGACAAGAACTCCCTTTGGTACACTGCGTTGGAGAAGAAGAACGGTCGCTTTACGCTAGCGGGCCGCAGTCTCGTCAACGCCCTGGCGGGATCGAAGCTTGAATCTCCAGTACCGCCCTTTGGAGGAACTGGTGATTTCGACATCAGTTCCACGGGATTGGTGTTTGTTGCCAAAGACCCCGAGCTCAACCCTGCCATTTACACCAAGACCGATCTTTACTATGTTCCGCTCAATACCTTCACCGAGGAGCAGCCACCATCCCCGAAGATTGTTTTGACACCTGGCCTGGAAGGCTATACCAACAGCCCTGTCTTTTCGCACTGCGGTTGCAAGGTGGCGTTTACCCGGATGAAGAGCAAGCAATATGAATCTGACAAACCCCGTCTGATGCTTCTACCGGACATCAGTGATTTGAGCAAGACTGAAGAATTCTTCGCAACAGATGACGACGAAGGAGCGTGGGACTATCGTCCCGAAGGGATTCTCTGGAGCGCCGATGACAAGTCGCTTTACGTGACAGCCGAGAAGAGTGCTCGTGTCCACCTCTGGGAGGTCCCTTCTAACCCAGCTGATGCCAAGGACACTCCCACGGTTATCAAGACCGCAGACGGCAGTGTGAACGACATCAGACTTCTTGCTGAGGCCGATTCGTCCTCGAAGCTTCTGGTCTCTAGTACCTCTCTGGTTGACAACAGCTGCTACAGCATTGTCGATCCCTCTTCCAATACCACCGATATCGTTTCGTCTAACTCTAAGCAAGGGAAGACGTTCGGTTTGTCGAGGTCTAGCATCGGAGACATCACCTTCAAGGGAGCTGGTGACTACGACGTTCACGCGCTCGTAGTCCGCCCCTCCAACTTCGACGAAAAGAAGAAGTATCCTCTTTGTTTCCTGATCCACGGCGGACCCCAGGGTGCCTGGCAAGATGGCTGGAGCAACCGCTGGAACCCAGCCGTATTTGCGGAACAAGGCTACGTTGTTGTCAGCCCGAACCCGACAGGAAGTACAGGCTATGGCATGGCCCTGCAGAATGGTATCAAGGGCCAGTGGGGCGGCAGGCCGTATGAGGATCTGGTTAAGGCGTTTGAGTATATTGAGAAGAACATGCCGTACGTGGATACGGACAGGGCGGTCGCGTTGGGTGCTAGTTATGGCGGTTATATGATCAGTAAGTGGGCTCTGGCGATGCGATGAAAGGACATCGGGCGGTTACTGATGCCCTTTCTTCAAAACAGATTGGATCCAAGGCCACCCGCTCGGACGCAAGTTCAAGGCGCTCGTCTGTCACGATGGTGTCTTCAGCACCCTGAACCAGTGGGGCAGCGAGGAACTCTTCTTCCCCATCCACGACTTCGAGGGAACCATTTACGATAACCGCGCCGGATACGAGAAGTGGGATCCCGCTCAGCATGTGAACGAGTGGGCCACGCCACAGTTGGTGAGTCCAAACACTTCTACAAATACCAGAACTTTTGACTGCAGCAACCCTCCCACTAACTGACCATGCTTTCTTCCTCCGAAACAGATCATCCACAGCGAACTCGACTACCGTCTCCCCATAACCGAAGGTCTTGCGCCTTTCAACATCCTCCAATCTAAGGGCATTCCCAGCAAACTGGTCATGTTCCCTGATGAGAACCACGTAAGCAGCAATCATTATGACAGACAACTAAATCAGAACTCCCGTGTCGTGGCAGTCGGCCACTGCTAGAATTCCATCCCAGGAGATGGCCCTCAAAAATCTCAGCAGTGAACATCAACCACGCCCCCCCTCCCTTCTTACCCCCTACCCCCTCCTCCTTCCCACTCCGGGCTCAAAGAGCCGTAGAGCCTAGCCGTGAAACAAGCAAGCGCTTTGCCCTCACATCTACTTTCCAACTTTCTATCACCCCAAACAACCACCTTCTCAACCCAACGAGACAATAAACGCAAACGCAAATGACATGAATTTCATGCTAACCAAGGACTACCAAAAAAGTGGGTTCTGAAACCAGAGAATAGTCTTGTCTGGCATCAGCATGTCCTCAGCTGGATCAACAAGTACTCCGGAGTGGAGAAGGAGACCCAGGAAGCGAAGGAGATAGTTGTTGTGGAGGATAATAGGCAGAAGGCGATGTAGGAGGCGACTTTGTTGTATTGGTGGTGAGCGGCATGACTTCATGACTGGGTATATGAGGAGATGGAGTGTGCGTGGGTGACAATTGTGGTTTTGATTCCTTTGGTTGCTTGCAAGAATTGGACGGTTTGAAGACGTAATGGAACCGATAAAATGATGGATATGCGCTCTGCACTCAGGAGCTCGGGAACTTTTGGGACTTCTCAATGTTGGATGTCATTGTTCGAGGAAGATGTTGCATATTTTTTTCTTTTTCTTTTCTTTCCACTCTAGCGTAAGCGTATTGTCCTTGGGCCATTTTGGTTCTTTCCTTACTACCTAACTCGGTCAACGAGGTGGCGAACTTCTCTAAGGATTGTTTACTCACCCCTGAATGTACGGGGCAATGAGAAGGAAATATAGTTGCCGATATTGGTGTTCAACATCAATGAGGGTTTAATGCTGGGATACGAGACAGACGTCAACGTCTCCAGGGGGCTTGTCTTTCTTTTCGGGTCTTGACGTGTCTTCGACGATTCAATCCATAGCTATGTCCTACTCCCAACGGTTTAATGACGCCAATGACCACGGGTTCACAGCATAGATGCAGCGTGGAACGGGTCTTTTATCCCGGATGTTTTATGGTCATAATGATTTCTTTTGAGGCTCCCTTCCGCTTTCCATACAGGGCATGAAACCGTCGTACCTTCGTTCCTTCCAACTTTTCCATCTGCCAGCCTATTCATCCGAACCGTACGCTCTCGCTTCCTCCTTTCCGAACACATAACCAAAAATACAAACACGACCGAGAAACAGGGGAAGCCAACAGGAGGCAGGGACCAGATAAGATGAAGTAATGGTATCTTTCCAGTCTTACAACATCCGGAGTGCGCCACGAACGCCACTTGGTCACTGTTGACGACAGACAACGACCAACAAGAGAAATATAATATGCCAAAACAAAAATCAACACCGAGAAACAAAACATAAAAGAAAAACGACATCATCAGGAAACACTGAGTGAAATACAGAATAGTCGCCGTGCTCCTTCCTCTTCGTTCTCCTCCTCTTCATCCTCCTTCAAGACCAACCGACTAAACCGACCAACTAGACTTGACAGTGTGATTCATAACCGCTAAATCATGGCAATGGATGTTTTTGTACAGGATATGAGCCTTAAAGCTCGCCATGAACCTTTGAAACCCCCACACCTAAAAATTCAGGCTTTAAGCCGAGGCCTCGATCGGCTGAGCAGAGGTCTCGATGGAAGGCTGGGGCTCATCGGGGTTGATGGGCTGTTGTTGCTGGGATTGCTGAGCCATCTCACCACCAGCCTCGCGCTCCGCCCAGTCACCCCAAAGGCCGCGCTTACCGCGGATACGAATATGGCCGCCAAGCGCGCCCTCCTTCTGCTCAACCTTGATGGCGTCCTTGGTCGCAAGCACCAAGCACTCGAAGAACATCTTGGTGGCATCGGCCTTGGTCGTCCTGCCCTCGGGCAAGAGATCCTGGAAGACAACAGCGGTCTTCTTGCGCTTGTCGGCGTTATTAGCGGCCTCAGCGCCAAAGATATCACGCAGAATGTGGACGGCGTGCTTGGTGCCGATCGAAACCGGGCCGCTGTCCGCAGGGTGCACGAGGGGCGCAATGGTCTCGTCGAAGTTGGGAACGGGGCTGTTGGTGTTCCTGGAACCAGGTCGCTCTTGGTCGTCGTCGTGGAAGGCAGCACCGTCTTCGTTTGCGGCCAGCTCGATCTCCGTGCCTTCGGCAGTCTCACTCTGATTGCCGTTAATGCTCTCGGCGCGGCCGACAACCGTAGATTCGTCATCGGGAAGCTCGAGGCGAGGCGACTTGCGCGTGCCGTCCTCTTCGTCCACCTCCATGTCAGCAATCGCACTGTCCCGTTTCCTCTTTAGGTCGAAGGGCCGGAAAGTGGTAAGAGACAACATGTCCGAGAGTTCGTCGGCCCAACTGTCACTCCGGTTTTCAAGGAGGACGTTGCTAACAAACGCTCCGGTTTTTTGCAGGTCGAGCAAAGCCATGAGGTAGGGATCTTGAGTACCGAAAGCCTGCGGCTTGAGGATGTTGTCACGCTTCGACTGCTGCTCCTTGATCTGGGCGTTCGAGAGCATGGTCTGTTCATCAGGCTGGAGAAGCTTTCTCTTCTTCGACCTTTGGGGGGCGATTACCGTACTGGCGGTTGGGTCCTCGCCAGGTTCGTACATGTCCGAGTTGGTGTGGCGGCTGTACTCCATCTCAACCTCCTTGGCAAACTCGTCATCGATATCCGACAAGGGAGACTCGGAAATGCGAGCACGAGCCATATCCGGAGCACCTGGGGTAGAAAGGCCTTCGGGAATCTCGGAGTGGTCCGCAACGTTGAACTGGAGGTCATCACCCATTTGGATATCCCCTTCATCATCGTGGATCCGTACGCCATCACCGTAGTCCAAGTCAAGTCCTAGTGACGGCTCGCGAGTCCCACGCTGCTTGCCGAGTCCAGCACTCAACTCGCTGAAAATGTCGTCCTCAACAGCTCTAGCGTCAGGCGCGTCTCTGCCCATTTCAATCGTTGTGTCCATAAACCTGCTCGGCCTATCGTCAATGTCCATGCCGAAGTCCAACTCCAAGCCGAGATCATCGTTGTTGGCGAGTGCAAGCTCTTCCTCGTCGACCATGGTGTTATTCAGGAACTGGCTGTTGTTGAAGTCCTCTTGAAGGTTGATATCGCGCTGACTGGCACGGACTTGCACCTTGCGAGCCATGATAGGAGCGCCAGTAACCTCTTCAATCTGTGACGCCAGGTAGTCGGCGCTCGGGGGTGGTAGTAGATCGAGGTTATCATACGGCGTGATCTGATCGGGAAGCATGAGTGATTCGCTGTTCTGAACATGTAGGTTGGTAGGAATATCGTGGTTTCCGGTAGATCGGAAGGCCTATGACAAGTTAGCAGGCGAGCGGAACCCAAACAAGACAGACTGGGCCTACCATCTTGATCTTCATCAAGGCCTCATTACAGTCATCGAGGAGGTACCTCGCTTTGCGGCTGTAAATGCGCACGACACCGAGAAGCAGCTGACCGCTCAGCCGAAGGGCCAGCGGTGCATCGTTAGGGGCAATGATGGCATCGACACTGTCTTGGAGGTTGTGCTGCAAAATCTGAACCTTGGAGACTTTGCGCTCTTGGTTGGCCGAGAGCCAGGCTTTCGCCAACGGCCCTGTGGCACTAAGGAGGGTGCCCGACCAAAACATGGCGACGAGAGTTTGTTGTTGGGTGCAGCAATGGGACAGCAAGTATACGGAGCAAATTGGCGACGACGAGGTTGGTGTTGATAAGCGACCGAGCTATGGCGCAGCAGTGCGTTGTCGGTTGCTGCCCGTTGTGTTTTTCGCGATGCCCGAATAGGTGGTGTGTTGTGGTGGTGTTGATGGGGTGTGGCGATGGTTTGAGGTGGGTAGGGACACGGCAAGCAAGAGCGCGTCGTTTAGATACCAAACCTAGCTCAGCAAAGCAGCAGGGAATGGCGCGTTGAAATTGCAGACCGCAAGGACCCGTGGGCGCTACTCGTACACATGTGCCGCGGCAGCAAGGAGAAGCGCATTCGGGCCAATTGTCGAAGAATCGCTCAGCAATTGTTTCAGGCACCGAATCCGAAAGACGCGATTGTGATGCGACAGCCAGCAGGGTTGGATGGCGATGATGAAGCCAGTGTTGTTGTTGGGCTGAAAGAGTGGAAAGAAGAAGAGGGGATCTGTGACAAGAGCGAAGCTCCAGGTTCTGACGGACGATTCAGGATTGGGGACGACCCGGCTGAGACCGGGGTCTTGAGTGAGCAACTCGGGTGTCAGTGCACTGCACTTTATTACTTGCGGGAGACGAAATCTGAGAGGCTGGCGTGGCTGGGCTGGTGTCCTAGGAAACAGTCTCACCAACCACTTCTGGAATTGGACTTGAAGTGGCTTGATAGCACCTTCCGAAACAGGGCAACTTCTCAACACGGTTAGGAACCACCAAGAAGCCAAGGGACGCCGTCGACGTCAGCAACAACGTCTCTCCTACCGTCAAGTCACCTTCTTTCATTGGTCAGGCTTTTAACTACCTTTTGATCCTGTTGAGAATCCATGGAAAGGCGTGGTTCGTAGTGACGGTGTGCTTGGTCCTTGGCTGTGGCTAAACTGGGGAAGGCGGTGGGGGGATCCAGCTGCGGCACGGTACACCCTGGCCAGTGTATTCGTCACCTTCAACGACCAGCTCACCATGCCAGAATTTTGGTGGAAAGGGGGGTTCGTTTTCTGCCGATCGTTCGGCTTTTGAATATGCCCAAATTTGAGGATCAACCGTGGAGCAGCGAGGGTTGAGAAGGCGGGAGTACGAGCTGTGACAAGCGACTTCCATCATGAAAACATCACGAGTTGGTGTCTGTCGAGACTTGTAGGGGAATGTGCCGATGTAGAGAAGCATGTCCGGGTACAATGCACCGGAAAGGGACTGAGGCTCGACGAGAGTGCATACCTACTAGAATAGATCTATGTACCTCTATGGCAAGCATGCACGTTTGGTGTACCGACGGGCTGATACAGATCCTGACTGAAAAGATGAGTTGTACAGGTATTCATAAGGCTGCAAAGACTGCTACTCGCAACCTCCAGAATCCCATCCAAAAAGCTTCTCAATCTTGCTGTTTAATGTTGCCCCTTTTCAGCCTCGCACGCTTCTCCGCAAACAGTCTAGCAAGCAGGAGGAAAGGGCAAAGCGCCGCTGTCGTGGGGTACCGAGACATTTGGATGACCACTTTGAACCGGCAGTGCTCGCCCACTCAACCGCTCTCTCCCTAGTGCACAGCACCACAGAGTGTACGTACCCGCCACCTCATCCCAGCGAGACTCGGATCGGTCTCGATAATTGGCGAGTCTGGATCCTCGATCGAACTCCATCCAGCAAAAGGGAACCCCATACGAGTCCCATACACAGGCCCGGAGCCATACATTAAATATAATCCTCCGGGGCCGTCTCCAGAATCTTTCCGTCTCCAACTCTCAGGGGCCGCCATGATCTTCTTTTCCGTTCGTCTGTATTAGTTGTAAACCGCCCTTTCTCTTTCAACCTACCACTTCGGACGCTCCTTATCATCGACTTTGACCACCGTCTGCCGAGTGCTGCCGCTGTTGCAGCTGTGCATGACGTTCGGCCTGGATTTCCTATCCCTTTCGGGCCCCTTTGCGCCCGGGCCTTGTTAGACTACATATTACTACATTTAGTTCCGCACTTCACGTCTTCCCCTCCGCCTTTCTCATAATACCTCTCACGAGCAACAACCGTTTCCGCCATCATGGACCGACTCGGTGGGCGGAAGGACAATGACGATGTCCTTCCCTTCTATCAGAAATCCCCTGGCCAGGGCACCTTTGCGACCCCCGAAGAAATCGAGCAGTCGCTGTCCGGCTGTAACACACCGCGACACCGCATCACCTCTGCGGAATCAAGAGTAGGCTTCGAGCCCCATGCCATTGTGACATTGACACGCCCAGCCAGTTCGGGACGCTGACAGACGAGTAAACAGGGCGTGGCCGACGATTTCTCCTACATGACTCCCGCCGAAGCCGCCACCCACCTCGACACATCCCTTACCCACGGCTTGACTCCCGCCGAAGCCCTCTCGAGACTGCACGATTACGGTCCGAACGAGATTCCCCATGAGCCCCCCGAGCCTCTCTGGCTGCGATTCGTGAAGCAGTTCCAAGAGCCGTTGATCCTCCTTCTTCTCGCCTCTGCCGGTGCGTCTATAGTTGTCGGAAACGTCGACGATGCCGTCAGTATCTCGGTCGCCGTCACCATCGTTGTGAGCGTGGGCTTTATTCAGGAATATCGTTCCGAAAAGTCCATCGAGGCACTCAATCACCTGGTTCCTAACCATGCGCACCTGGTACGGAAACACACAGGAGCGAAACCCGTTGATGGTGACGATTCGTCCGACATTGGCGACGTTGCTGGCTCAGTTACACCGCCCGAGGATGTTCTGGATGCGAAATCGTCCAAGGTCATGGCTGCGCAACTAGTGCCTGGAGATCTGGTTCTCTTCACTACCGGTGATCGCATTCCTGCCGATATCCGAGTTACCAAGGCTACGGATCTCACAGTCGACGCCTCCAACCTCACTGGAGAAAATGAGCCCGTCAGAATCGTTGCCGAAGCCCGTACTCGTAGCGGAGCCCCTGGTCCTGCCGCTGACAAAGATAACTTGACCAACGTTGTATACATGGGCACACTTGTGAAGTCCGGATATGGGCAAGGCGTTGTCTTTGCTACAGGAGGAAACACGCACTTTGGAACCATCGCAACTAGTGTATCTGGAACCGAAAGCCCTCGCTCGCCTCTGCAACTGTCCATGGACGATCTCGGCTCTCAGCTCAGCAAGATGTCTTTCGTGATTATCGGTCTGATCTCTCTCGTTGGTTGGCTGCAAGGAAAGAAGCTCCTCGAGATCTTTACCATCTCCATTTCTCTGGCGGTAGCGGCTATTCCCGAGGGTCTGCCCATTATTGTCACTGTTACCCTCGCTTTGGGAGTGCACCGCATGGCAAAGCATAACGCCATCGTGCGCAAGATGCCAAAGGTTGAGACCTTAGGATCTGTAAATGTTGTGTGCTCTGACAAGACCGGTATGTCGAAATACCACCCGACAACAGGCGATACAAAACTAACTGCGAGCAGGAACCTTGACGATGAATCACATGACTACTGTCAAGATGTGGTTCTTCGGTACCGACGACGCTTTAGACGTGGATTCTGACGACGAAGCTACCGAGACCAAACCTGGCCCCGCCACGCTTAGAATCCTCCGTATCGGTAACATCGCCAACAATGCCCGTCTCGCTATGCAATACACCGAAAACGGTGCTGGGGCTCGCGCGGTCCTCTCCTCTACTCAAGGAAAGAATGCCCCATCCACGTATACTCGCTGGGTCGGCCAGCCCACAGACGTTGCCATGCTCGACTTGCTTGATCGCTTTAAGGAACACGATGTCCGCGACTCCATTGGTCCTCGCGTGAGCGAAACTCCCTTCAGCTCCGAGCGCAAGTGGATGGGTGTTACTATTGGTTCGGAAGGAGGAAAGTCGGACAAGGAATTTGCCTACATCAAAGGTTCTATCGACAAGATTCTTGACGCGTGCGATACCTATCTCTCCAAGGATGGCCGGGAATTTGTTATGGATGCCAACAGACGCCAGGAGGCGATTGAAGCCGCCGAGAAGATGGCCTCGCGAGGTCTCCGTGTTTTGGCCTTTGCTAGCGGTTCTGTCACCAGATCCGCCAAGAACAAGTCGTCTGCCACGAGCACTGTCGAAGAACAATACAGGGGTCTTACCTTTGCTGGTTTGGTTGGCATGAGCGACCCGCCGCGTCCCGGCGTTTCGAGGTCTATCAGGAAGTTGATGCGTGGCTCTGTCAAGGTCATCATGATTACGGGTGATGCTGAGACTACGGCCGTTGCGATTGGAAAACAGCTTGGTATGAGTGTCGCTACCCCGGTTGAGGGCGCGTCCAACACTTCGGGCGTCAGATCTGTCCTGCGCGGAGATGAGATCGATTCCATGACGGAGGAAGAGCTGGCTGCGGCCATGGACCATACCACCATCTTCGCTCGCACGAATCCCGACCACAAGCTCAAGATTGTTAAGGCTCTGCAGTCTCGTGGCGATATTGTCGCCATGACGGGTGACGGAGTCAACGACGCTCCCGCTCTCAAGAAGGCTGATATCGGTATTGCCATGGGCAAGCACGGAACCGATGTAGCCAAGGAGGCGGCCGATATGATTTTGACTGACGACGACTTTTCTACTATTCTTCATGCCATCGAAGAGGGCAAGGGCATCTTCAACAACATCCAGAACTTCTTGACGTTCCAGCTCAGCACGAGCGCCGCTGGCTTGTCTCTTGTGCTGCTCTGCACTTGCCTGGGTTACAAGTCACCGCTCAATGCCATGCAAATTCTCTGGATTAGTAAGACAACCCCCCTTGTTCCCAGTTTCACCTGACCTTTACTAACATCCGCTTTCCAGACATTATTATGGACGGCCCTCCAGCACAATCTCTGGGTGTTGAGTCTGTCGATAAGGACGTCATGAACCGTCCTCCTCGCCGCAGAGGCGATGCAGTTCTCACCAACCCTCTCATTGCCCGTGTGCTTACCCAAGCTTTCATCATTATGGTTGGTACCATGCTGGTTTACAAGCACGAAATGCTCGGGGACGGACAGGTCACCCGTCGCGACACTACCATGACCTTCACCTGCTTCGTCCTCTTCGACATGTTCAACGCCCTGGCCTGCCGGTCAGAGTCTAAATCCATTCTCCGCGGCGAAATCGGGCTGTTCTCGAACGCGCTTTTCAACTGGGCCGTCTCGCTCAGTTTGGCAGGACAGTTGCTTGTTATTTACTTCCCCTGGCTGCAGGAAGTTTTCCAGACTGAGGCGCTCGGGCTCCTTGATATAGTGTACCTGATGTTGCTATGCAGTACAGTTTTCTTTGCTGATGAGCTTAGAAAGTGGTGGAAGTACGGGGGAAGAAGACATATGGGTGTTAACTACAGCCAGGCTGTATAAGGCCGGTTGTATGCAAGAAAGGCGAGTTGAGTTAGACTAGATAAAGTGGGTACATGGTAAAGGTGACCACGTCCCAGGCGTTCGTGATGAATTTATACATACACTACAACATTGGATTTAAATAGTAATATACCATCGGCCTTTGAATGGTCAGATTTGGATACATCTGGTGTTTATTCAACAGACGTATCTGCTTCATACGAAGTGTCTCGCGGTATCTCCCAAGATTCAGGGGTATCGTCAACTGTTGTGGTAGTGGCCGGCGCTGGGATCCCGGCAGGTGCCCCTGCAGTGGGGCTCAAATCACCGCCTTGTCGTCTGTGGTGGCACGCCTGCAGTGACCATCTGTCCCTCCCCCGCCGTTAGAGCCTCGACGTCCTTCACCACCTTTATAGCTTCGAAACACCGAAGCCCAAACTTACACGACCACCACGCAGGGCATCAAGTGCAAAGCAGCGATGCGTTGCCAGCGTCCACACGGCAATACCGATGTCTGCCCCCTCCAATGGCGTCGATACCACTGCTTCGTTGTCGAAGATGCCCTCCACGGCTCCAACAAGTACAGCAGCCACAGCAGCTAGAGGTACCCCAACAACTGGCGCCATCCGCAATAATATCACGAATCCCTCCTTAAGCACCACGGCGAACGCTACGAACAAATCCCACGATAAGATAGCACCGCTCTCGCTCTCCCTGCCAATAAGGAGCATCACCAACCCCCAAGATGGCGGTACCAATGATCCGAACACAGCAGCAGCAGCAGCAGCAGCAGACCCGGCCCTCGCGGCCCTCCGTACCGCCTCGTCCTCATCCGACATCCGCGCCGCCCTCTCCGCCCTCCACGCCCGTGAATCGTCCCTGACGACCCGCTTATCCTCCGTCCTCGCCTCTCACCAGGACCTCGCCCGCTCGCTCTCACGTCTCGACAACCTGCGCACCGGCCTCGGCTCCCAGGTGATCGCCGCCCGCTCCGTCAGCAACAACATGCTGGCCGGCGCCGCCGACACCGCCTCCCACCTGTCCAGCCGCGTGCGCCAGCTCGACCTCGAGAAGCAGCGCGTCGAGGATACCCTGCGCGTGGTTGAGCTGGTGGCGGAGCTGAAGGCGTGCGTGGCGGGGGTGGTGGGTAGTATGGGTGCTCCGCAGGACTGGGAGGCTGCCGCGGGGTATATTGCCAGAGCGGCCCGCGTGCCGGAGGAGATTGTGAGGAGCGTGTTTGCGGCGGCGGTGGTGCCGACTGTTGAGGTGCCTGATGCACCGTGGGTGACGCTGGAGAATGCCAGGGAGAGCTTGTGCGTGTTATTCTTGAGGGAGTTTTGGAAGGCAGCGAAGGAGGATGATCCGGCCAAGATTACGCGGTTCTTCAAGCTTTTCCCGTTGATCGGAAGGGGGGATGTTGGACTGGATGCGTACGGGCAGTATGTTTGCCAGGGTGTGGCGGATAGGGCGAGGGCGATACTGAAAGATGGTGTTGGGGCGTTGGGAGGAGCGGATGCTAATGCCCCGGCGACCCTGAGGCCGAAGAAGGATGGCATATTCTACGCCAATGCGTTGAATCTGCTGTTTGGGCATATCACTCAGATCGTGGATGGCCATGGCGGGTTGGTGGAGAGGCACTATGGAGGGGGCAAGATGATCAAGGTTATTGAGCGGTTGCAAGGCGAGGCAGATGTGCAAGGTGGCATCATTGTGGACTCTTGGAGTGATGAGCGTGGTGTCGATCGTGCCTTGACAGATGTGAAGAGTTATCCGTTTTCGTTCCTGGTGCAGAGTTTCCTACCACAGAATCGTGGATTTGGAGCTCCGCCACGTCTGAACTCGCCTGCTCCCGGCATCGATGGCCGCAGCAGCGAAGATGAGGGTGTTAGCATGAGGGAGGTGGATGCCCTGCTCAGCGAGATCGCCATCATGCTAAGCAGATGGTCTGCCTACTCCCATCTTCTTGCCCAAAAGTGCATGGTAAGTCTTGCCCCATGCTGTTAACTGAGAAGCCGTAGCTGACTTCAGTTTGTCACAGGAGCCTGGCGTTCCAGAAGACACACCATTAACCACGCCCGAGGTGCTCACCAAGTCCAACCTGAGCCGAAAGGTTTCAGGCAAGCTTGTTCTGCCATATAATGTTCTAACCACTTTCTTCTTCCGGCGGTCTGTTGAGAAAGCATTCCAGCTAGATGAATGGCCGACCGGACTATCCTTGAGGATTGGCAAACCTATCGACTGCAGCCCACCATTTATCATCTCGGCAGTGGAAGATGTCATGTACATCGCGAATACCGTGATCATCAGATCCATCTCTACGTCTCAGAGAGGGGTTATAGACTCTGTTCTTCCTACAATATCGAGCTTATTGGGCTCGGACTTTGTCGGTATGATCCAGCGCAAGATGCGCGATGAGTGCTACCCCAAGCCTGCGATCCAAGGCGGATTCCCACCAGAAGACAAGATTATCCAGTTCATCGTACTCATCAACAGTCTCGACATGGCCGAGGAATACCTCACCCGCATCATTACCGGCATCTTGACTCCAGGAGAACAATCAGTCAACGGCGGCACCGGAGCTCCCTCGCAGGCCAGCTCCCTCAGGAACTCCTTCCCGTTCAAGAACGACCTCAAAGAAGTGACCACCCGCCTAAACAACCTCCACCACTCATTCACAGCCAAGGCGACGGAACTACTAAGCGAAGGCATTAAGGTCCTCTTCAGCCAAGTCGTCCGCCCCCGTCTGCGCCCCATTCTCTCCGACACCTTCCGTGATGCCGACTACACCCTGACCGAGGAAGAGCTCCTCGATCTGTGCGCTGCGAACGATGAAAACGAGGATGACGTGCTCGAGCAGGTGACGCGCCGCTTCGAGGAGGGCTGGGACGCCCTCATGAAGCCGATTGCGCGCCTCATGACGCCCAAGACTTTCAGCACGGTCCTGGACTACACGGCGCAGCACCTGGCTCGCTGGCTGGAGAAGCGCGTATGGAACTACGCGGGCTCGCAGACTAGGGGAGCGAGCCCGTACGGTGCCATCAGGATGGAGAGAGATTTTAGCGGGATTATTGGTACCATCAGCAAGGGCAACTATGCGGCGCGCGAGGTGTTTGGACGCACGTTGCAGATATTGATGGTGGCGAATATGGAGGATGAGGAGTGGGAGGAGCTCATTGTTACGGATGGGGCGGCGGGCGAGGATGGGGAGGATGGGATGTTATGGGTGCTTAGTGAGGATGAGAGGAGGAAGGCGAGGACGATTGTTAGGGTGGCGTAGGTTTTTGTGATGTTCTAAATGCTTCTCGCCCACGGCACAGCGCGTGTTTGTTATTACCAGCCATACATAATACATATTGGGCGTTCATTGTTTCGTTCGGAAACAAAGGCATCAAGCAGTACCCTTCTCAAAGACAGATGCTCAATAGGATATTTTGTTCCTTGCTGTACTGTGTAACGGCTTTGTTTGTTCAGGAACTCGGAGTAATGCTCGTATCCCTTTAGACCGCTCGTCTTGTTCACACGTTCAAAGCCATCTTCTTTGATATACTTTGTGCGTATGTACTTAATAAAGCGGTGCGGTGTGGCTCTTCCGTCGTCGGACCGCCCGACCGCTTTGCCGGCTTTTCGGTACCGAGTCTCTCGAGGAGGCCTTGATCTCCATTCGGTGTGCCTGCCTTCTGCTTACTACACGTGTACTTCTTCCACTTGAGCAGCGTAGCTGGCGTAGGTACATTTTCGGATTTCACCAACGATCGATCGCGAGTACGACGCTCACAAGCTGACTAAGTAACAGCAAAGATCCTGCAAACAGTGCGCGGCAAAGACATCATCATCATCATCATGATGTTGATGGGTGTGTGGGCCGTGGGGAACAACGGCGAAGACAACCACTCAGCCACTTTAGGTAAACGTCTTTGAGGTTGCATTTTGCAGAGTTTTCATTCTTCGATGATCAATGGTTTTGGTATTTAATTTTTTTTTGTTGAGGGAAGAAAAGGATGTGATGATTGCGGTTTGCCACTTGCTTTGCTAGTTCGGGTTATTGGTCGGTTGGTTGTTCAAGATGCACGGAAGACTTGGAAGAGGGGGAGGGTTGGGTTGGTACTCTTGGTCTTTGCAGGTGATCAGCTTGCGCATCATTCCATCCCTATGGGACTCCCCTTTGCTCGATAGATGTTCTCCGTTGTCAATTTGGTCAATTGATCGTTTCGTATTTTTCTTAAAGAAAATGGTGAACAGAACTTTCATATCTTGTGGATGCATTACTATGAAAGCGGGGAGGTGTTGAGCGGTACCCCAAGGGTTAGACTATATAGGAACCAAAACGTAGCAAGTTTAGTACCGAACATTCCATTGGCGCGATGACCGAGTGGCCTAAGGTGTTTGACTCGAACTTTTCATTCGAACATATCAAATCTCTTCGGAGGCGCAGGTTCAAATCCTGCTCGCGTCGGCACATTCTTCTTTTTGCAATTTCTTTTACAGGTCTACAGCTTCTACTTTTTATCCAAGGGAAGCCGTCCGCTTTTTTCTCTCTTTCTTTCTTTAAAACTTTTTGTACTATATCATTCCGTCTGCCGAGTCCTTGAGCGCAAACTTGGGGGCTGCATCTTTGAAGATTAAAGGTACCACAAGCGCTGTCCGACGCAGTAACACAGGAAGCGTCAGATACGAGAAGGAGGAAATCATGGGTCGGAAGGCCGAATCCTCCTTCCAAATTCCGGAATGTCTTCAAATCGTGTCTCCCCGCTTTTGACAAAGAGGGTTATTCTCCCTTGCAGTTTATGCCGTGTCCCCAATTCTGCAATCAACGCGCGTCATTTCCTGGGGTACCCAAGCGAATTGCAAGGCTATTGCCAGCTCCGAGAAAGGTGGAAACACCAAGCATCCTCTCATTACCGGTATCTCTAGGCGACATCAGGGTATAAGAACGGCTGAGACGGTCAGCGCCCACCCCATACATGGGAGTCCTTTTTTTCTTTTTCCTCGACTTGCCATTTATGGTGTCATGTAGGCAAACTCTGGCGGCGCACTCCGCGCATGGGGTCTGATCCTGCTGCGAATGCGTGGACGACAGGAGGACGACAGCACGGCAGCAAGCATGCGGGTGACATCCGACGTGGCACGCATACAATGGTGAAAGATGCCTTGTCTCCATTCCAATACCTTGACGGAAATTCTCTCTCAGGGCTGGCGACCGTAGCGGTAACCAACATGTTTTCCAAGTTTCCAGTTGAGTCCTCTGAGCCGGCTGCAACCTCACCGCATCCGGGGACCCAAAATAACAACTCTTTTAGCAAAGGATAGTAAGCTCGCTTGAAATTTGGGGCTGCTGGATGCAATGCAAGAGAACCTGGCGAGAGCCTGGCCGGCGCATGCCAAGTGGTTGGCACGGCTAGTAAGCATGAAAACTATATCCGGCATTCATTTTGGTAATTTGCGATGGTCAGGGAAGAGGCCGGATCGCCAGCAGTAGAATTGAATTGGAAGGTGGACACGGGCCATGATGTGGGTGGATGGTGTGCTGGATTTGGTGGGTTCCGTTGTGGTGTGGTGCGGGTGTCTCAGTGGCCGATGGGTTTGCCCGCTCACGTCTGTTCCTTGCAGATATTCAGGTACCAGCCAATAAGACGGCACCGACGTCGCATGCGGCAGGGTACCTGGCAGGGATCATTGTTCGCCTTTTGCGATTCCCGCTGGTTGAGCGGTTTGCGTGTTCGCTCGGCCTTCCTTCCAACATCGTTCGGCTTCGACGTCCAACAAGGGACAGGGGAGGTGGCGATGCCCGGGGCAAGTTGGCAACAGGATGGGAATCCCTGTCATCTTCTTGAAAGAACTGTTTGTTATTCGATGGTTTGCCTTTGAATCCAATTGCGGTCCCCCCAATCCCGCGGCAGGCGGGCCCAGGCTTGTCACTCAGGCTCCGCCGACGGTGAGTGCCAGGCACAGTGTGTGACAGCCTTTTTCCTCCCAGCGGCAGGGGCTGGCCAATGGTGTCAAGAAACTCGTGGAAGGAAGCCAATTTAGCTCATCGGCTCTGTCCACCTCATGGAAGCGTCCCGTTGGGAAGCTGCCCTTGGAAGGGACCATCGGTTGATTCAAAAGGGTCCGTTCCCACCTCCTTCCCCAGTTTATGCCGCTCTCTCGATCTTCCTGCTTTCTTTCCCCTTCAACCACCGCTATCCCAGCAATCCTCACATTCCCGTCTCTTGCTAGTTGCTCCGGCTTCAGCCCCACGCTCCTTTACAGCACATCACAAACATCAACGAGTCAAATCCCGAGGATCTACTCTCTCCACGTCCCTCGACACTTTCAAGGCCGGCCTCATTGAAACAGCTCATCAGCTCTACAACAAACACAACAACAGAACCTTCACACAAACAAACATCTTCAAAATGCAGTTCAAGAGCATCCTCACCGTCTTGGCCACTGGCCTCTCTCTGGTTGCCGCCCAGGAAGCCGCCGACAGCACCATGACCTCCACTGCCACCATGACTTTGACGGTCACCATCACCTCCTGCGACCCCACCGTCTCCAACTGCCCCGGCAACGCTTCGGCTACCAGCACTAGCACCAGCTCCATCGAGACTTCCAGCGTCGTTCTCACCACCTCGTCGGCGGCCCCGGTTGAGACCACCTCTTCCAGCTCGATCGTCGTCATCCCCAGCACCAGCTCTTCGTCTATTCTGTCCTGGTCCTTCCCCCAGGTCAACTCGACCACTCTCGCTGGTCCTACCGCCAGCGCGCCTCTCACCTCGGCCTTCATCACCCAGACCCAGAGCGCCATCGTCACTGCCAGCCAGCCCGCTAGCCCTTCTGCCCCCGTCACCGGTGGTGCTGCTGGCCTTGCCGCTCAGTCTGGCCTCTTGATGGGTGTCGTTGCCTTGGGCGCCGCTCTTTTGGCTTAAATGTCTTGATCTAGTCTTGTGACTGGGTCACGTACATCATCAACATCATCTACGCGCCATTCACTGGAGCGTGATTTAACGACCGCATCCGAATTTCTTTCTTTTTTCTGGTGCTACTTTTTGGACTTTCGATTCTGATTACTCGACGGATGATACCCGTATCTTTGATTCTTGAACAGCAAAACAATGGGGGTGGTGTTGCAATGGCTTGAGGCTTCTTTGGCGGCAGAAAAGGATTTCTTTGTTTGATACCACAACATACTGGGCAACTCAAAAACCTTTTTGATATTATTCCTTTATCCTCAAACATTTGTTTCATTGGGGCTACTGGTTGGCATATTCTTAGAAAGGCTTTTAGAGAAACAAGGGAACTGGGCACCAGGCCGGCTAAGTGGGTGTGTTAGACCTAAGTCAACGGCGTCAAGGTGGAGAAAATGGAATGGTGTCTTATATAGAGAAAGGTTTCATGTCGCATGCGATCATGTGCCGCCGAAAATGGAATGGGATATAAAGTCAAGAACTGAATGATCCACCCGTGTCACTATGTGAATATTGCGATAAAACACTGTCTTGTCCCGACTAGCGTAACCAGTCTCTACCTCTTGTTTCATGTGTGTAATATCGTGTTCAGCCCTATGTCGGGGAGGAAATACCGATGCACGCTAGAATAGGCTTTTTGAAACCTTGTCTCAAAGTAGTCCCCCTCCCTCCCTATCATGGATCAGCTCGTCACGGGTAATGATAATCTCCATGCCACAGACGTAGACTTGGGGTGGGAAGGCTGATGACTCCGCAACCGTCGTCGATCGTTCTTTCGTGTCTATCCGATCAGCCTCATTGGGGATATTACATAGGTACACGGACGACGCCGCTTCCAACCTCAGCTGTCTGTACAATGTCTGACACCCATTGCTCTCGAACGCTTCTGCAGCAAAGACTTCTTTCTGTCTTTTCATTTCTTCCCTCCCATTAATCCGACGCGCTGTGCCCACCCCGATGAATAAAACAGCGGCGCCTTCGCTTCCTGACAAAGTTTATCCATTTCTCCTTGTTGTGCTTTCGATTCTCCTCCGTTACTTCGCGTCTGATTGTGTATTGGCTTCGGTGGGCTCTCGAAATTTCCGATAGTGCAGCTTTTCCCCCCCTTTCCCCCTGTCCCCCCTTAACAATTCCCCTTCGCGCAGTTTGCGCATAGACTCTGGATTCCCGGAACTACCGCCCTGCACCCGTGTGTCGCGTGGTGGTCACAGGGCTTATCGGCCATGATGAGCTTGATCTTCTGTTAATCTACTTCAACTTCACTATCAGTATTGGTTCCCGCCCCATACCTCTCTCAGAGAACGTACCTTTTCTCGCTATTTGCTTGTCTCCCTCAGCAATTGACTGTCTCACTTTGAGCACAAGGCGGCTTTTTGTTGGCCGGACAATGGGAAGGGAGAAAGTTGCGAGAGGTTGTTGAACGATTGACCAATGTTTGACAGCAGTTGGTGTCGTTGGAGACGGCTTGTGTCGCACTTATTGAGCAAGCAGGAGGACTGGACCTTTACTGACCTAGCATCGACCTCATGACTGCACGCACGAGGGGGGCTTTGGAGCCTTTATACCTTTTACTGTCCATCTGCCTTGGATCCGAGTAGGTATGGCCTTGTCCAACATGGGTGTGTAGCAACAAAAGGCACTGAAGAGGTGGTTCGTTGACATACGCTATCTCTTGTACCACGTTCTTTAAACTGTTGTTGCTGTTGTTGTTGTTGTTGTATGCCAGGAAACGCATGTATGTCTCATGATCAAGGGGAAATGGGAGGTGTGACGGGTAAACCATTCCAGACTTCCGATTCGGTGATCCAGGGTAGTGTTCAAACAGTTTTTGACGTGCAGTTAAGGGGGGTACTACGACTACATTAGTTAGACGGTGGTAGGTAGCGTCGGTAGTCTAAAACCTCGTCAACATCCAGGCGAGTGTTACTATAAAAGTATCGTGCATTGCATACATCAGTTCTCTTCTGGATCGTAGGCAGAGCAGACAGGTGGGCTCTGATGATGGGATGTTACATCCTCTAGGCGGTGTAGTGCTGAGATATGGCAATGGATGATCTTGGAGATTAGGATTGGCCAATGGGTTTATCCTTACCTTGTCTACCCTACATCCATGGTCATATGTATTCCCAGGCTTTGAGAGCTATACACCATCTTTCACCGAATTCAATCAATGGGTTGCTATAAATGCCACATTGACATGGTCACATTTTGAGTACTCACCGACACGAACGATATGTCTAAACGTTGGAGCGGCGAACGATGTACCTCCACAGCCCATTCTTTCCAAAGGTAGCCAACCCTCAGTCGTCTTTCTGATCACTGTCGGTCGGTCCCTGCAATTTCTGTAAACACATGGTTGTTGTGTTCTTTTCCGCCGCTGAAATTTCGTCGCAAGTCAGTCGGATCAGGTGCTTGTAGATTGGGAGAACAACAACAGAGTTTGATACCTCTGCGAGACATCCAAAGCGCGGACCCCAGGCTGAGTGTCGCCGTATGCTGTAATGCAGGTGGATATGTTCCACGATTTGGTGATCTCTTCAGCTTCAGTTGTCAAGAAGATGTGAGGGAGTATAGGGATAAAATTTTGCGAGGATGTTGACAGTCGGTTGAACTCGAGTGGGCAAGAACACCCACTTGGGTGCGCCTTCCAAGCGGTATGGTGCCGGAAGCCGGGATGGAACTTGTGATCGAGTCTCCGGCGTTCGCTCTTTCCCCAAGACACACCAAGAGAGATGAATTTGAATGATACGCAAGAGCACGGGACTCGGGGCCGCTGTGTCAAGGAAGGCATCCCTTCAAGCACCTTTGGCGACGGCCGGAATACTATCTCTAGGTACCTCTAGTTACTGCGACCGATTGCTTTTCTAAGGTTGATGCTTAACATCACGACACAACGCACTGTCACCGATGACCGGTGAAGAGATGGAGGGAAAACGATATGAACCCAACACTAGTATTATTTTATTTGTCCCATCCCAGAAAGAACTCTTTCCACTCCACGCTACCCATTGGGCATCGGTACCTCTCTCTGCACAGGGACTATGATCCCAGTAGATACGCTTTCCTCCGTTCTGTTCAGCTCTCATGGTAGTCATTGACCACCAATTTAAGGCTGGCTAGTACCCTGGAAGTTAACACTGGTGCTCTTCTCGCCGGCAGCCGCCTTGTCGAGCTCAATGTTCTTGTTGAGCTTCTTGGTCTCCTCGGCGATCTTGGCCGAGTTGTCCTTGCCCCCCTTAGCCTGCTCGATCTGCTGGGCGAGGGTGAAGAGCTTGAGCTTGAGGACTTTGTTCTTGATCTTGCCGACCTGGAGGGCCGCGCCGGCCGTAGTCTTGGTGCTGCCGGCAGCTTTGATGGCCTCGTTGAAGCCGCCCGCCTTGGTCTCGGCGTTCTCGGCCGTCTGGCGCGCGGCTTTGATGATGGCCAGGTCGGCGTCGGAGACGGAGGCTAGGTTGTTTTCGTCAATCTGTTTGCGAGAATTGTTAGGTACGTGTGCTGTACAGAAGGGTCGTCGGAGGAAAAGCGAGAAGGGCGGAATGGCTTACAGGAAACTTTGCCTTGACTTCGGCCAGGGCGTTACCACCAACGCCGCTCGAGACTTGGAACTGGGAGTAGCTTTGGGCAGAAAGAGCCCGCTTGCTCAAGTCCCGCGTATCGACTGCGCAGGGCGCAGCGAGGGCGGAGGTAAGGAGAGTGAAGACGAAGGCGAACTTGAACTGCATTTTGACTGTTGGAGGATGTAAGAACCGTCGAGGTATTGGTACATAATGAGAGTGTCTTTGGAATGAAACGTGGAGAATACAGAAAGTACAACTAAAAGACAGCACAGCTGTAAGTTGAAAAGAACGTTTTAAGTGAAGGGCTTTGATGGAGAATAAGAATGAGGAAAGAAATCGGCCACTCTCTCGCCGGATGCTCTTGCATCTTATAGAACATGTTCAGACCAGCTCGGTCAGTCTGGAACACATTCATCCGCTTGAAACACTACCCGGCCATTGTGATCTGCGTTTGAGACCCAGCTTCAACTGAAAGCTCCCTCGAATTCCAACATATGCCCGTATGTCCAAACATGTTTGCCCGAATCGCGCTCATGGTTCCTGGTAAAATCTACCACCCAAACAATGTAGAAGCCCGTTTTGAGGGTGCAGGACAAGGGAAGGGTTAAGACGAAAGAAAGATCTAGTGCCTTTTTCACTGGGTTCTTGTTTCATCCGCAGTCGGCGGGTTCCCATGATCCCAACTATACCGGCTTGATGATATCGGTGCCGTGCGGTTAAAGTTTCCTCGAAGTAACTTTGGCAACGGTTGCCGAATTGCAATATCTGACGACTCCCCTTGAAGATGCCAAGAAATGTCTCGACAACGTCGCACCTTTTGGACTTCCCCTGACTGCCTCATACCCCTGCCTCATGGGGGTGTTGTTGACCCCTTCGGTTGTGTTCCGGATTGCCTCGTAGGGTAGGATTGAACTCCTCCAGTTCCAGTTCGAACACAGTGAAAGACAAAACCAAAGCTAATTCCAAGCCATGGTAGCGCTTCCTAGGCTTGGGGATTATCATGGGCTGTTGATGGATAATCCCTTGATTCCTCGTATTCGATAGTGATCTATTTGACCAAAACCCATGACCGAGCAAACCCGGATCTCGTCCACAGCATCTGCTTACTCGCGACTGCTCCGACAAAGAGGGCCATCATATCAGACAGACATCTCTCCTATCGCATGTTAGTGATGACAGTGAAGCACGTGGATAGAGCGCATGAGGATAAGTATACTGGTGCAAGGCGAGGAAGATGGCAAAGTGAGGAGGACAACGGGACTGAGCAGAGAGCCAGATTTTTTACTAAAAAGCGATCCAATCATCCTCAGCTCTTATCGGCTCTCAGGCAGATAATAACTGAACGGGATGACATCTTTATCACAATCGAACATGCGACGACATCGGAGTGTTGTTGTGAGAAAGAAAAAAGAGAAAGGTCTGGGTGGAAATGCATTTCCGCCAAATGCTGTCCGACGGGCCTCGGCACCCCATACTTGACCCCAACTTTACCCCAACATCTCGGGACGGCAGCGGCGGGTCATGCGTCCGGGGGGGGGGGGGGGGGGCGGGGGGGGCGGCGGGCGGGCCCGGCGGCGCCGGGGCGCCGGCCGCGCCGCCGCG
>MU859120.1:0-80197 GCA_033297205.1 Pseudoneurospora amorphoporcata | reverse complement strand
TTTTTTTTCCACATTTTGGGGGGGGGGGGGCCCGGCACCAAAATTATTCACCAAATTTTTACCCAAAAATCGGGGGTCGGGGGGGGGGGGTGTTGGCAAACCCCCCCCCCCCCCCCCCCCCAAAAAAAAAAAAAAAAACCACAGCTTCCGAACCCATCCAATCCCCTCTTTCTGACTAAAGCCCGCTGATATCCGATTCGATGACACGGCATCTTGTTTCCCCTTGTGAGCAAGCAAATCCGCCGTACAGGGCAGGATAGAGAGAAGAAGCATGCCAGTCCATGATATCCAATCCTCTGTCTTTGGTTAGTCGACTGTAGCTTGGAGTTCGTTTGTTGGTTGCACTCGGGGCCGCTTTGGTCCCCAAGTCTGGCCAACCAACTCCTCAGCGGCAAGATCCGATTCGAGATCGGCTCGTCTTTTAAAGATAGATACATCCCTTCGTTTCTTGGAGAAACGTTGATTGGGTTCTTCCCATCTGGAATTCTGGAAACAAAGCAAACGACCACTTACACTCTTCTCACCTTGTTTTTAGCAAAGTAGAGTGAAAAAGTCATTTCGAGTTGTTGTGTTGCTCCTCACTACCTCCCAAGCCCCCGCTGTTCACGATGCCTTTCACTTCACCCTTCAAGGATTTGGACATCCCCACCAATGTCGATGTCTGGTCTCTTGTTTTTGACCGGAAAGATGTCCCGTTCCCGACCTCCAAGAGGGTGATGACCTGCGCCGAAAACACCAAGCTCTCGCATACTTGGGACCAAATACGGGCTGCCTCCATCGACTTTGGCAAGGGCATGAAGGATATGTGGAAATGGAAGAAGGGTGACGTTCTTGCCTTGTATACGCCGAATAGCATTGATGTAAGCCATTGCCGATACATGAAGTGTAGCGTTGACTCTCTGAAGAGAAAAGGACTGAAAAAGCATGCTGACATCAACTCCCAACCACCAAGACCCCCATCGTCACCCTCGGCGCCATCTGGGCTGGCGCCGTCGTCTCGCCCGCCAACCCGCTCTACACCGTACAAGAACTCACCTTCCAACTCAAAGACTCGGGCGCCAAGGCCATCGTCACGCAAGCTCCCTTCCTCAAGACCGCTGTCGAAGCGGCGAAGAAGGCCGGTATCCCTAACGACCGCATCATCCTGATCGGCCAACACAGCGACCCGTCCAAGAAATTCAAGCACTTCCGCAACATCAAGTGCGTCGACTTCCCCGCCCGCTTCAGGAAGGCCAACATCAACCCGGAGAAGGACCTCGTCTTTTTGGTGTACAGCTCCGGCACCACGGGCCTGCCCAAGGGCGTGTGCCTGACACATCTGAACGTTGTGTCCAACATCCTGCAGAGTACGGATGTTGATGGGAGGTATTGGTCTGCGACTGGCGGGTTGGATGGTGAAGGTGATAAATTTCTGGGCGTGCTTCCGTTTTTCCATATCTATGTAAGTTCTTTGTCTAATCCTACCCCATCCCCGAAAACTTCGACTGACCCGATGCACCATTGCAGGGTCTCACATGCGCCCTCATCATGTGTCTCTACCTGGGCTGGGAGATGTTCGTCGTCGAGCGCTTCGACCTGGAAAAAGCCCTACAGACGATCCAGGACCAGCGCATCACGGGCTTTTATGTCTCCCCTCCCGTTGTGCTGGCCTTCGGCAAGAGCCCGCTCGTGGACAAGTACGATCTCAGCACCCTCAAAATCATGCACTCGGGCGCCGCGCCGCTGACGAGCGAACTCACCGAGGCCGTGTGGCAGCGTCTTAAGATTCCGGTCAAGCAAGGCTACGGTCTGAGCGAGTCCAGTCCCGTGGTGACGTGCCAGACTGTGGATGAGTGGGCCAAGTTTATGGGTTCCTGCGGCAAGATGATGCCGAATATGGAGGCGAAGCTGGTGGATGAGCAGGGCAAAGAGGTTGCTGATGGCGAGGTGTGTAGTTGTGTCCCGCTTCTCATTCATTGAAATGGTATGACTAACTATGTTGGACAGGTCGGCGAGCTATGGATCAAGGGACCTAATGTGTTCAAGGGTTATTATAAGAATCCAGAGCGCACAAAGGAGGCCTTTTCAGAGGACGGCTACTTCAAGACCGGAGACATGTTTCACATCGACAAACACGGCAACATGTACTGCGTGGATCGTCTCAAGGAGTTGATCAAGTACAGTAAGTCATCGTCTTTTCTCACCAGGTACCTAACCCAAAAGCTTTGAGACTGATCACTGACATTATCCTCCTTCCAGAGGGTTTCCCCGTCCCACCAGCCGAGCTCGAAGGTCTCATCCTTGGTCATAGCGATGTAACGGACGTGTGTGTGATTGGCGTCGAGGACCACAGCCAGGCTACCGAAGTGCCTCGGGCGTACGTCGTCCTTAGGCCAGGCGTACAAGCCAACGACAACAAGGCGCAGGAGATTGTCGAATACGTGGCCAAGCAAGTTGCCCCCCATAAGAAGCTCCGCGGAGGCGTTCGGTTTGTTGCAGAGGTGCCCAAGTCGCCTAGTGGAAAGATTCTCCGGAGACTATTGAGGGACAAAGTGAGGCAGGAGGAGCGTGCTGCGGGCTCAAAGCTTTAAGATGAGTGTAGTTGAGAGATGCGTGTTGCGAAAAATCGAATTTGGATACCGTACGCTTATACCAACTGCCATTTTCCGGCTTGCGTTGATGTGATTTCGATGCCTACGTGAAAGATAGGTCAATAGGTAGGTTTTGATATACTGTACTGTCCATCTAAAGGCGGGTATCTAAATCGCCCTATACATACCAGGAGCCACATTCTCCGAATGAGCTCACCAACATTATCATACAACAGTTTTCCTATGACACTTACAACGACCGACCAACCCATTCAACGTCTGTTAACCCATCCTCTCCGCCTCCTCCAACAGCTTCTCCACGCTAAACCGCTGATCGCCCATCGCAAACCAGTCCAATAAATTCCTGCGCTCGTTCGCCCTCTCCTGGCCCTGCTCACCACCAGTGCCGTCCCAACCACCATAAAACCTCTGAAGACACATGAGCAACCACTGCGCGTTCTGGGGCGTCACACCTCTGTCCTCCATGACCTGGCCCTGCATCAGCACCACGCCCTTGTCGGCGCTAAAGTCCATGTAGTGCGTGACCGTCGTGTGCGGCTGCGCAAACTCGCCGCGGTTCTTGTACTCGGCCAGCTGCGTGAACAGCACGGTAGACGTCGCCGTCGCGGCGTCCCAGGTCCACTGCAGGAAGTGGATCTCCGCGCCCTGGTCCGGGTGCGGCACGGGAAGCACGAAGTGCGGGCGCGAGCGCGCCAGCGTGTCCATGGCTGAGTAGGTCTCTGACGGAATGACGGCGCACAAAGAGTGCGGGTTGGTGGCGTAGCGCAGACGCCAGATGGCGGAGAGTTCCTTGATGGGGAGGTCGCGGGCCTTGATCATGTCGAGAATCTCGGAGAGGGGCTTGATGCCGGAGCCGGAGCCGGAGCCTGAACCGGATTTTGTTGGCTTTTGCGGTGCGGCTTCCGTTGTTGTAGTAGCATTAGACTCGGCGGCGGCGGCATCAGCAGCAACAGTGGGGGCAGCCGGAGCAGGAGCACCCGGTAGTTTAGTCGCAGCGTCGGTTTCCTTGCGCAGACGCTCAATCTTGTCCTTGTACGCCTGCTTGAGGGCGTCGATATCAGGGAGACCCTCCTCCTTGGCCTTACTTTCCAACTTTTGGCGGTATTTCTCGATGACACTGCGAGGCTGCTGAGTCGTGGCGAGGAAGCGCACGTCGTGAACTTGAGCCCATCGCCGTTGGTTGGAGGCGCGCAGTGTGCGGACGTGAGAGCATGGATGTGTAAGATGCCGAAGCATGCCCGCAGTGCGAAGGGAGGCCATGGCGGTGACGGATCTCCAACGAGTCTTAGTCCGGAAGTTGGAGAAGGGAAAGTTCACCGAAAGATGAGGATGAAAAGTTGACGTCAAGTTAAAGCCGGAGAGGATATCTGACCCTAACCCTGGCGTTGACGTGCACCTTTCGGAGAAGCTCAGAAAATCACCACATGAAGCAATCACTCGCGATCAATTCCATCACGACACCATACTCGGAGATTATACCTCTGCTGGAGTTTTTAACTGTCCTAGCTAGTAGACATTCGAAAGGAAACCCAAGCATATCAGACAGTTCACTGAAGTTGACATCTCGGATAGCCAACTAGCTCTCCTATTCCCTCACTTGTAGCGTACTTATGCAGGCTGTGTGCAGTTCTCCTTGGATTGATGATTGTGCATCGCATTTGAAATTGCGCCAGCTGAGTTGACGTGCTTCGTGAAACCGGAAATCCAGAGGTGCCGTGCTGTGAAGTGGTGCAGATGTTGTGCTTCACCACCATGACCTGAACCACCAGACCCCACAGAAGAAAACTTTCTCCCCGCGCGGAAATCAAGGCATGCAGGATGGAGATTCGGTAGGGCTGCGAGGCTGTGGGCTGCGAGTCAGGATCGCCAGGGTCCAAGTGGAAGATGGAGAATGCGGGGGAAGCTAGTAATGGTTGCTGGGACTTTGGACGGACCTCATGTTCGACCTGTCGGGTTGTCTCCCAGTCACCCACTCGTCATGGCCCACGATTGCCCCTCCCCGCCCTCCCGAGAGTCTGGGGACCATGACGGGATAGGCTCACCGATGAACGACCGATGAACCGGGCATCGACGGCGAAGCGATGGTGGCTGGATCTGATCTATCCGTCCGGAAGCATCCAACCTATCGGGTTATCCTCGACTTTCAGCCCCTCCCCCTCTTCTCTCATGCCGCAACGAAAGGACACCTTGACCTCTGAACCCCAACGACTTCCAACCCAGTCACTAATCACGGCGCACCTCAGTGATTCTACGCTTCACCTCATTAAACAGCTCGCTCACGAATGCCCTGACTAGCGAATGACATCACAAAAGAAAAAGGTATCGACATTAAGACACAAAATCTAGTCCTCGCTAACATCTAAAACACAAAAGGCGCCAGTAAACCACTTCCGTAACCCCTGAGGGAAACGAGGTGGTATGCAAAGATATGATATACACGAGGAAAAAGCTCGAAAGTCTATGCCCTTCCTCATCTAAACCCTCAATACCTTTATTTTTTTTTTTTTCAAAATCCTCTTTCCGCTACAGGCTCATCTGAAAGCACTGACTTAGGCGTTGACGGGCTTGAAGACCCAGCGCTCGGAGTTCTCGGCGAAGGGAACACCGAGCTCGAAGAGCTTGACAATGACGTTGGAGAAGTCCTGGAAGAAGAGCTCGTTGTCGGCGGCATACTTCTGAACCCATTGCTTGAACGTCTTATCCTGGATGAGGGCCATGTCGGCGGGAAGCATCATGAGGGACTTGGTCTTCTTGTCCTCATACTGCTTGGGGCCGTTCCACTTCTTCCACTGCCACTTCTCGTCGAGAAGGAGCCTGTAGAAGTCGTTGGTCATGACGGTAGGGGAGAAGGTCCAGGGGCCGTCAAAGCCGGAGCGGTCGGCGTGGCAGCGGCCGAGAGCGTGAGCACCGGCAAGAGCAACGATCTCCTGATCGTTGAAGCCCATGCGGTAGAAGATGTTGCGGAGATGGTCCTGGGCCTGGGTGGCATCGGGAAGACGGCCATCGGGAGTGCAGGCAGCGACATCACGGTCCTGGCGACCGGGGCGGTAGGGGATGGTGGGGCCCTGCATCTCCTGGATGGCGCAGACACCGGCAAGGATCCAGAGGTCGGAGTAGGAGATCCAAGGGAACTTGGCTGTTCAGAGCGTTAGTAAGTTGAAGCCCCGCGATTATAGAAAGAACGGTAGCAGCTTACCCTTGACGGGCTCGAGGAAGTCGCGAGCAGCCTTCAGGCCGGCGTTGGCACCGTGGTCAGACTCGGGAGCGAAGCGCATGGTGGCACCGTTGGAGCCACCAGTGCCGGTCTCCTTGTCATAGGTACCGCTGGCGTGCCAGGCGAGACGGACGAGGACGGGGCCGTAGCTGCCATCGTCATAGTCTTCCTTCTCCTCGAGGCGGGAGGCAATCTCGTTGTAGACGGCCTGGTAGTCCTCGAACTTGGGAGCGACAACCTTCGGGGTGGCGGAAGCGCCGTCCTGGTTGAGATACCAGAGACCACCGGCACCGAGAGCACCAGCACCGATAGCCCAGGCCCAGATGTTGGAGCCACCGGACTTGGCGGGCTCAGAAGAGTAGAGGCGACGACCACCCTGGCGGAAAGCAGCGCGGGGCGCGGCAGTGAGCGCAGGGCGAGTCGAGGTGCGCAGAGCGCGGAGAGTGCGGGTGGCAGTACGAGAGGCGGCCATCTACGTGGACGGAAATTCCGTTAGCATCAACATGACTCTCGGTGTTATCATGGTGAGTCCCATAATGTTGTTGAACGCGGGGAAGAGATCGCGCATCACGGGTATCGCCGAGCTCAACAGAGTCCGAACGAGAAGAGACGGGCAGACGGTTGAGGACGGGAGGCAAAGGACAAACGACTCCCGTCGCGAAGGAGAAACTACTTGATGCGTACCTTGCTGGTTCTCAAAGGGCAGGACGATGAAGAGGAGGAAAGAGGGATGAGAGCAGAGCAGCGACTGACAACAACGAGAGGAAGAAAAAGAGGGGAAGGAAGCGAGGACGACGAATTCACAGAAGCACTAGGTACCTTAGTCTACAGCTATCAAACCGGAGGATCAAGCAGGTGGGATGGTGCAATTGTATCCTTCGTAGCTCGGCTGTTGCCCCGGAAAGACGAGGCCCGGGGCCACCCTGGTGGGGTTGTGGTCTCGACATGCCACACGAATTCCAGCGAAGCAAAACGACTCTGGAATCATATCGAAAAAAAATCAATCGCGTGCGCGTTGAGTGGCCAGCTCGCCCATGTCTCTTTTCAGAGACCCCATCAGTGCCAGGTCGGCCGTTCCATCCCGTTGAAGCGCGGCTCTGGCACATTTCTAAGCCTTTCTGGGGGAAAATTGAGGCCCCGTCAGTGCCGTCGAGTGGCATTGCGCGGGCCCCATTGCGCACCACGCATCGAGATCCCCGTGCTTCCCCATTGGACCCCGCGAGTGAAACCCGCCGAAACTCACGAAGCCGGCTATATCCCGGCATTTGTCACTGGGACTCTGGGTACACTACACCTGAGACGACAAGCGGCAACAACCGCTGACTAAAGCAGCGACAATGCCAATCAATTGTCAATGGCCTCAAAAGAACGTGGTCAATAGCCAAGAGATCCTACGGAGCTACATCGGAGTCCGAGAAGGTTTTTCAGATGAAAGCTTAGGTTGCCTCTGTCGAACACAGATGGCTAGTTTCTGTGACAGATTTTTTTGCCTTTCAGAGGAACGACGGTATCGATGACTCTTCTGACAGCGATGAGTTATCGACAGAATACCGTGGTACATACAGATACCGTCGGTAAGGTAGCTAGAAAGGGCAGACAGTTTGCAACGGGCACATGTCGAAATCCAACCGGGACTTTGCCTTATCATTGGTTCCTCTTCCGGTTCGGTTATCCTAGACCGAGAAACCCCTCCACAACCTCCCAGTCTTTTGTCCGCTGTAAGAATGGGGTATAGGTAGTGCTTTTATACTAGAAAAGCAAACTAATACCAGTAGCGCGGATATGCCTTGATAGCGATCTCTTGAGCCCATTCTCTGACACGGGTACACGTGGCGTAACCAATTCGCGTTATCAATCTCGCAGTCTCCATATCGTCTGAACCACCACACAGCATCCGAAGATTCCCAATCCAAAAAATTTAACAAGCGCGCAGAAGCATGCGGGGGTCCTCATGCATGAGGTTTGAGTGGTGGCATGCCGCACGGTGAGGTAACATATTCATATGACAGCGTCCTATAAGAAATGGATGGACCCGGCTGATCATCAGAAGTCACTCTTGCGTGCCCCTCACCCTTAGGCAAAGAGGGCAGGTTCTTATGTAATCAATCCGACGCTCTCTAGTGTATATTCAACGTCAAGTGGTGACTTGTACGAGATGGTCGACCTGTATAACGAGCCTCCCTTCCCTTTTTAGAGACAGATATCTTTTATATCGCCGGGACCTTCATGATCTGTTTTGCTGCTGCCGTTTCGTCGGTACCCGTTTGTCCATGGGGTTGTCACCGGCACAGAGTGGCGGGTGGCGGCGAGGTCCTTGGGCTCCCCTGCCGACCGCGGAACCTTCTTGGCCTCCTGTCCACAGCCTCGGACAGCCTTCTCCGTTGTGCAATAATCGTACGTAGCGCTTGGAAGCTGTTCGAGGTAGCCTTGTAATCGTGACCTGCCTTATACTAACGTTCAGTACCTTCAAAAACAGAGATCAAACGTTTGCTACTGGATATCATGTTTGTGTGACAGCGGCAGCGCAGACGTAGCCTTTTCCTATGCACGAAATAGACGCCAAGTATCTTGTTCAGAAATGATCAGAATTACCAAGGTCTTCTACCTAACGCAAGGTCAATTTTGTTGGCTATTATCACAGAAATACAAAGGACCTCCTCCGTTTTGCGGTCCTTATTCTTTCAGTGTTTGTTCAAGGTTGGTTGGTTACCAGCCGCAAATTGCTTGAGATTCCATAAGATCATCTCTGTCACGATACCAGATTGCCAAACTGGAACGTTTTAATACACAATGCCAGTTTGCTAGCCTGGAAAGTGTCGGTCAACGATGCCAGCTTGCCATCACTGGAACGTGTCAAAAGGTTGAAAGTTCGCAAACAAGTCAACCACTGAGGCCTTAATCGGCCTCTTCTGCTTCGCATTGGTTTCTGGGCAAGTCTAAAAAGTCAAAGGCTACATGACGCATACGGGGGGGAGGAGGGGAGGGATGCCGATTACTCTTTTCGTTCAGTTTGTCGATGTCCGAAGATCAGCGGAAGATGCCATGGGTGGGAGGACTGGCCCTAGTATCGAGCAGTGGCGCCGTGTGCCTAATTGAAGCTAGCCGGCCCTTGAGCGTTCGGATCAGGGTCCATATGGAGCTGGTAAAAGCTGTAGAATCTGCTCTCGGCCTTCTGGCGAGTGGTTTCGTCGAGTTCGCCCATCGCAACACCGTTTTCCTTACCACCGAGCTTGGCTTTAGTGATGGCCGAAATCGATTGGGGGCTAAAGTTCAAAGTTAGCATAACAGTCCACTGGTCTCGGGCTCATTCTTGGGATAAAAACTGAGACATACCCATACAGTTCCCGGTCGAGGGCTAGAAATTCTTTCATGGCCTTCTTACCCCCACGGTCCTGCAAATAGTTCAGGTATACCTGGCACAGCTCTTGCTTGACAGCTGGGGAAAGGCGGCTCTTGCTGCGAATGGTCTGGATGATGTCCTTGATCCTCTCACCATGCTGTTCCTCAAGCTCAGCATTGGTGGGCTGACCCAGTTCAAACTCCAGCCATTTTTGCCAGAAGTGGCGGCTGTCCGAATACCACTGGACGTTCTTGGAAAAACAATTGCGGGCTTCCTCGCTCGATCCCTTGACCTTCCACAGAAGATAAGCCCACTCGGTGACTAAAGCGGCCTTGGTGAAGATGTCCACTGTAGGGGAGTCAATCTGGGCCTTGTACACCTCAATGGCGGCGTCCAAACCACTCTGGCGGCGCTGAAGGTTAGCCCACGAGACGATAGCCTCGACGCAATCGGGCAGCTTGTTGAGGATGGCAGCGTGGATATCGCGGGCGACATCGACACGCTCGGACATCTCCTCGAAGTAGGCATACTGAAGCCGAATTCCCGGCCTACTAACCGGGACATACAGAGTCGTTGCGCGGAGGTAGATGTTGCGAACTTCCTCCTCCTTGCCTTCTTGTGCCGACATCCACCGAGCGTAGCGGAACCAAAACTCGTCGTAAAGAGCACAGGTGACCAAGCACCTTTCGTATAAGAAAACGATTCTGCTGAAGTTGCCCTCAGATTCCTCAAAATCGAGATACTTGCGCCAATTGGCCAGCTGCGCATGCTCAAGCTCCGTGACGTGGAAGTAAGGCCGCTTGATCTCCGATTCGAATGTCCAGCGCTTTGTAGTCTCGGCCTGTGTCTGCTGGAAAACCGTGTACAGCTGCGCATCGATCTTGGCTCGGATGTCACGCTCAATCTCGGGCTCGCTCTTTTGAATGCCGTATGTGGCGCTTTCGGCTTCGACTTCCCCCCGGTAGCGTGCCAGCGCATCGGCAGAAACCAGCTCCAGAAGTGGACGTGTCTGAGCGAGGGTCCTGAGCCGCTCGAAGTAGCGCGCATACTGGTGCATCGGAATCCGAATGACCCGGTTGAGGATCGAGACAATCTTATCTTGCGCCTCCTGTCTCTCTTCATATTCGAGGTACTTGTCCCAGAAGGGGTGGGCAAGGAAGTCTAGACCGACATGAGTAGCACCGCGCTCGAAAAGCCTAAGAAAGTGTCAATAAATGTTGCATGACCGAGGATGGGAGTGAGGGGCGGGAAGGGAAGTAAAGTACAAGAGGGGAAACTCGGTGTAAACGAAGCATCCATCCAAAGTGACCAAACTGTTTCTCAGTGGCATACGCGAGCGGGGAACGGGCAAAGAGGTAAGACGTGAACGAAGAATATCTGCTATGAAGAGCAGAGCCTGGTATGAATTGTGAGAGAACTGTCCCAGCATAGGATGTCTGCCTTGTGGTTGCTCTCACCGTGTTCGTACGGTCGCGGATTCGTACTTGTCCCTCTCGAGTCGACAAAGAGCCGCGAACGGCTTTGCAGTTTGCTGCGGGTAAGGTGGTCTTGAGGGGGGTGGGGACGGAAAGGATTTAGGAACTTACTCTCTCACGAGATGGGGTGTGTGAGTAGTTTCCATCTTGAAGGAGCAATACTCCGTCCACAGATCGACCGAATTGGTGATGCTAGCGCATCCTCGCTCGTACACCTAGACATGCTCGTTAGAACCAAACCCATCAGCGATAAGAGAACTGGATTCTGTCCGTACCATTTCGGCCGACTCAGGACCCGAGATGTTGAATTCTAGATCAGCATACTTCTTCCAGTAGCCGAACAGCAAGGGGAACTTGAGGAGGAATCGATCGTATGTGGCGCGGAGGGTTGCCAGAGCCTGCGGGCTCGAGTTTCTGTTGAGACCGCCTTCGAGTCCTTCGCAGGCGCGTACCAGTTTTTCCCAGTTCTCGAAGTTGTCGGTGTCGGCATCCTGAATGCGATTGCGATGAGCTCTGGTTAGCGACAGGACATGATGCCCACAGCAGCGGATATCTGCATTGACTTACCACCTCAGCGTTAAGCCTCTTGATTTCGGCGTTTTCCTCATCGGAGCCGCCGTAGTTGCTGAAGTCGCCCATTGTGGTCGATGAAGCGCGGCTGACGGGCGAGGCTGTTTCGTGTGTTCGCAGATGTAAAGGTTACTGTTGGTTGAGGATTCACAATTATCCTAGAGAGCGGTCGCGTAGCAGATAGTGCAATCGCAATAACATAAAATTTCGCTACGGCGGAGATGATAAAGGGTCGGGTTTTGTGATGGATACGGTCCTGCACATCCAAAAATTGGCTGCGAGAATGAAAGTTGACCGACGGTGAGCAAAAAAGCGTGGAGACGGGAGACAAGGAAGTGGAAGGCAGCGGCGCGCGGGATCGAAAAAGAATGAATGGAGCTCCAGAGAAGGAAGGTGCACGTCAAACTGGCAAACCTCCAGCGCTGGCAGGCTGGCCGGTTGGTAAAGCTGTCTACACCGCCCGCAACCCTGTCAGTACCTACTACGTGCCCACTCGAAACGCAACGTGTATCCACTGTGGCCTTTTCTTAGCCAATGAAATGAGGGGGAGTTGAATGCGATAAGATAAGATCGGGAGAGCGCCCAAGAAATAAAACGGGCAAACTTTTGCACACTTCTGAATCTCTTCTGTTTCTTTTTTTTTTTCCTCCATATGGCTAGTGATGATGACATACATAAAAATATGATAGGAAGAGGATGAATACTCCCATAGAGGAGTGCATGATCTCACCATACGTTAATCTGAAGCCATCAACTACACAAACCTTTTTGTGGCATTACATGCTACTATCTTTTGTTGCCTCTCGTACACTTCGTTTGCTTTTTTCACCTTCAGCATTTTCTTAGCTGGCAATCATCACCTTGCCGTGTTTCAGAGTGCTTCGCGGGCGCCATATCGCGAAGCTATCCCACGAGACCTTCAGAGAATCTCAAATTATCTCCAAAACTCACATGTAGTCGCCACTTGCTGCAAAGCGAAACATGCTACAGCACAGATGTCAACAAGCATATTCTTTTTGAGAAGGAAGAGTTAAATACGTTGATGGAATCCGGGTACTAATGCCCTGATGCCTGTGGATCGCATTGTGTTTGCCTTCGGCCTTCTGGTTCGCAATCGTGGAATTCCCGTTGTCTTGTCAAGCTCCCTCAGTCCCGTCGGTCTGAGTTGACAAAGTTAAAAGCGAGGCTGACGCTTCTCTGTCCCTCGTAACATCGGGCTTGTTGCGCCTGCGGTGCTACAGGTATGCGTCTGAATTGGCCGGCTGCATTCAACGATGAAGGCAATCGCACCGCAACCTCCCGTGCCTCTTCAGCTGGGCCCCGCGTCAAGGTAAGGTAGCTAACTGCGGCTCTTATGACAGGGCTGACAGCCTGACGGGCCAGGGCGTAGCGTAGCCCGTGTAGTGGGAAAGGCTTGGAGCAGTAGCGGAAAGTGGAGGCAGCTGAAAAGCGATGCTCAGGGGGACAAGGCCGGGGGGTGCCCCAGACCGACACCTTGCCGCCGTCATCCGGCTCCCCTCCATCCCGTCGTGCAGTTCATCCAGGAAGTTCCATCTGGACGGCGGTACCTTTCCACATCCGTTCTTGAAGATCATTCTTGTCTCTTGTTATCGTACATACTTACGTCGAGACCTACATTTTATACCTTATTCAATTCCTCCCTTGTTTGTCCGTGTCGACATCGAGTGACACTGACGGTTCCGAGTCGATAGTCTCTCGCCTACACTACATCCTACCCACGAGAGTTATCGTCCTGCGACAATTCATCGCCAAAGCTGCTCAAGCTTCCCGTCCTCAACGACCGCACGCATTGCCAGTATCCCATGCTGCCCCATTACTCGCTCTCACTATAGCAAGAGGTCGCTTGGGCCTGCCGTTTCACTTGCTCCTTCCTCGTTCGAGCCTAAACCATTCGCTACTATCACTCCTTGAGAGTAGTATCGGAAAGCATACTCGGAACTTGGCTGCCAGGTGGCTTCCACCGCGGAACCGTCCACGACCCCACGAAACCGATTATCTGAGGGATCTCGACATGGGAGCTCTAGCTTACGTTAAACCTCCGCCGTAATTAATCCGCATCCGAAACAACTGCTATCCAACATGGACTACAACAGCTCTACATCGTCTGCTCTTTGGGCGGGCCAATCGCCGTCTCTCGACAAGTCGAGCCAAATCCTTATCCGCGAGTACCCTCACCGTGCGATCGCAATCGCCTCGGAATCCCACGCTCTCATCCTTCGACATAGTCAGAGCACGAGCGAAGCCATTGCGAATGGGTCCCTCGCCTCCGTTGCCTCCGCCCGTCCACGATCCGGCAGTTTCGACAACATCCCTTCCAAGTGCATGGTGGAATTCACACCGCGGACAGACAAACTATTGCTCGAGTACCGTCCCCTGACGTCACGGCCCATCTATGGAACTTTGGGGATGATCTCGATTGGGCCGGACGTGTTCATCTGTGTCATCACCCAAGCCTCCAGGGTCGCTACCCTTCGTCCAGGAGAGACGGTGGAAAAGATAGAGAGTGTGCAGTTCTTCTGCTTGAACTCAGCAGCTTACGATGATGTTTTCCTGCTTGATGTTCACGAGGAAATGGATGCTACGGCAGTTTATGGCCAACCGCTGGGCCGGAGGGACCCAATGGAGCATCCATGTGTCGAGTTGCAAAAGCTTCTTAGCAACGGGACATTCTACTACAGTACAGACTTCGACATTACCAACCGCATGCAGGACAGGCCAGCTGATGCCGTAACGTTCGATATCGACAATTTCGACGAGTCCTTTCTCTGGAACTCATACATGATCCGCCCGCTTGTGGAATTCCGCTCCAAGCTGCAGGAACAGGAACGAGATGCGTTGGATGCCTCGCGGATCCTCACCTCCGCGATTCGAGGCTTTTGTAGGACATGGGCTATCCCTCAGACCTCGGCCCCTTTGAGGGCTGCCAAGACAGGCCTCCCTTCATACTTGACCATCATCTCACGTCTGTCCTGCAGAAGGGCAGGCACGAGATTCAACTCGCGGGGTATTGATGACGATGGAAACGTTGCGAATTTTGTGGAAACTGAAACGACGTATTGGAGCCCGTCAGGCGTTGTGTTCTCGTATGCTCAAGTACGCGGCTCGGTTCCTGTCTTTTGGGAACAGCAAGCCGGGCTGCTGCCAAACCAGCAGAAGATTACCATCACACGATCACCGGACGGAACGCAGCCGGCGTTCAATAAACACTTCTCTGATCTGGAGCAAGCATACGGTGCTGTACACGTAATAAACCTTCTCAGCGTGTCGAAGCCGGGAGAGTACGAGCTGACGTCGCTTTACCGTACCGGTATTCGGAACTGTCCCCTCAGCCGGCCAGAAGAGGGGCAATCACGCGACCATGCTCTTCTTAGAGCTACCGAGTACGACTTCCATGCTGAGACGAAGGGGCCCCAAGGCTATGAGGCAGCACATGAGATCAGGCGTTACCTGGAGGGCTCGGCCGACGGCTTCGCATATTACCTAGCCCACGAAGCAGATGACGGCGAAGAGAGCGCGGGCTCTGACAAACGTACATCTTCGCCTAGCCAACGCCGCTATGTGGTCGTGCTACAACAAGAGGGTGTTTTCAGAACAAACTGTTTGGACTGTCTCGACAGAACCAACCTCATTCAGACGATAGTATCGCAAATGGCGGTCGAGACTTTCTTGGGCCATCAAGGCGAGGGTGCTGCATCGGACTTTTGGTCACGACATGCCAATCTTTGGGCTGACAACGGTGATGCTCTGTCCCGTATTTATGCTGGCACCGGTGCTTTGAAGAGTTCCTTCACTCGGTCAGGCAAAATGTCCTTTGCCGGCGCTATCGCCGACGTCCGCAAGTCGGCTACCCGACTATATGTGAATAACTTCACGGACAAACAGCGGCAGATGACCATTGATACCCTTCTTGGCAGGATGATTGGTCAGGGGCCAGTTCATCTATACGACCCGATCAGCGATTACGTGTCTATGGAACTACAACGGCGAAGCAACGAGTTCTCTACAAACGAAAAGATTAAGATGTAAGTTTGACCCGTGTCGGGCTGGTGTTGCATGGTGCTGATATAGACAGTCTAATCGGAACTTTCAACCTGAACGGCAAGACCGACGGTATCGACGAAGACTTGTCATCTTGGCTTTGTCCCTCCGAACTGGGCGAAGCTCAACCTGAAATTGTTGCGATCGGCTTCCAAGAAATCGTCGAACTCAACCCACAGCAGATTATGAACAGTGATCCGACCAGAAAGCAGCTGTGGGAGCGTGCGATAAAGGGTACTCTGGATCGACACTACAACAGACCTGATGATGAGAAATACGTATTGTTGAGAAGTGGCCAGCTCGTGGGTGCCGCATTGTGCATCTTCGTTAAGGCCTCTGCTCTCCATAACATAAAAAATGTTGAAGGCAGTGTCAAAAAGACAGGGCTTTCGGGAATGGCTGGAAATAAAGGCGCTGTTGCGATTAGGCTCGATTACGCAAACACGCCCATATGCTTCGTTACAGCGCATCTTGCTGCCGGTTTCACCAACTATGAGGAACGAAATAGAGATTATGCCACGATCAATCACGGCCTCCGGTTCCAAAGAAATAGGGGGATTGACGATCACGGTAAGCTAACCACACCATACATACTGTAGGGCATGACTAAAACCTGTAGAATCTGTCATATGGTTTGGAGACTTCAACTACCGCATTGGACTGGACCTGGAGAACGCCAAGGACCTGGTCAGGAAGGGAGACCTTCCAAAACTATATGCGAACGACCAGGTATGTCTCCCAGTTGTTCCATACTCAGTCATCATGCTGACGTCTTGGCAGCTGAACCTACAAATGATGGCCGGCTTTGCGTTCCATTATTATTCTGAGGCACGTATCACGTTTAACCCGACGTATAAGTACGATATCGGTACCGACACTTTTGACACATCGTAAGTCCGACTGATCGAGGTTCGCATAATCGTCGATGCTAACACATTATACAGGGAGAAAGCACGTATACCAGCGTGGACGGACCGTATTCTGAGGAAAGGACACAATCTCCGCCAGTTGTGTTACAACTCGGCACCATTGCGATTCTCAGATCATCGGCCAGTGTATGCTGTCTTTGAATGCACCGTCAATATTGTGAATGAGAGGATTCGCAACAAGATTAGCCGCGACATATACGAACGCAGGAAAGCGGATATTGGCGGTGACATGGCCAACCTGGCTGGGGATGATTCTGACGATGAGGATCTAATCGGCTACGATGCCATCGAGCCTGGCCTCCCCCCAGCCAGCTCTGATCGACAGAAGTGGTGGATGGACAATGGCAAGATGCCCCGATCCGCCATCCAGCCACCAAAACCCGAGAGTCCTGCCTTCCAAACCATTCTTAATCCCAAAAGGCCAGCCAACCCTTACATGCCCACTGACGAACCTGACTGGGTTAATATCCCAAGGTCGGAGTCAAGGCTTTCCTCCTTCTCAAGCCTCTCGACATCACCGTTTGAACATGTCAATCATTCGATGCTGCTCTCTACTTCGGCGTCAAATTCGGCGCCTAGAAGGCCCCTCCCTCCTCCATTTGATCCGTCGAACCTTCCCGCCAAGGTTGGACGGTTGCAACTCACCGAAGATGGGAAGAACGGCAAGTTCGATGCTCCTCCACCACCTCCTCCTCCACGAAGGCAGACCGGTATGGGTGCTTTGGGCTCTACATCGGGACCTGCCATGGCCAGTTCACCAGTGGCTAGGAAGCCTGTCAATACGGCAGCGACAACAGCCACACCACCACTTCCGGCCCGCTCGATGTCTTTATCGTCTCAACATACCGTTAAGCAGAAAGCTGCGCCACCGGTAGCAAAGAAACCTGCCCACTTAGCAGCACCTTCATCACCGGGGTCCAGCACTTCGGTACCTGCGCCTATGGAAGACACGGTGACACTCAGTAGCTGGAAGCCTCTCCAGCCAGAGCGTTCTCCAAACCCGTCTCTTTCAGGACGGCAAGGATCCTTATCCAAGGCCAACGGGAGCTCATCGAGTTTCACATCTTTATCTTCACTCAGTAATAAAAATGGAGACACGGACGCGCCCCTACAGCCACCTCGGCGCGTCAATACAAGCACGGGATTTGCGCCTCAGGCACGGTACACGCCACCTGGAGGCGTTGGTCTTGTCGGGTTGGCCGATCTTCAGCAGAAGACACAGGTTCCGGGACGAAAGCCTGTGCCTGTATCTGCGCTTGCACCACCGCCAGCGCTTGTTCAGAAGGCGACGACGAGGCCCGAGGCTCCGCAGCCGCCTCCGCCTAGGAAGTCAAACACCGTGAATCTTCTAGATGATGATGACAGTGGTGGCATGCAGATGGGAGGATGGCAGGCACTAAAACCTTCATGAAGGAAGGATCGCACATGTTTATCGGCATTAGACCGAGGCGGTATGTTTTTGGTTCACGACGATGATAGTGGTTTTGGTCGGCTTTTGGCTATAGACAATGATGTATGAGGCTCGCATACGTTATATACATCAAACTCGTTCATACTAGGCTTGGCTCTTCGGATGAGGCGGGAAGAACTCGGACGATGAAACGGATGCTCAAAGGGTGTGATGACAACCTCCTGAATGCGCCTAGAGAACGGTACATGACAGCACGGTAATAAGAGAACCTGTGCAGCGGGACGGATCAATCAGAGCAGGCCATCTGACGCCCGTCTTAAGAGTCACAGAGTCTAATGGGCATGTCTTCACTCCCGCCGGCGTCCTGGTGAGCTGGCGAGGACATGAGGTATCTGGAGATCGATTGGAGCCGATGGAGTGAGAATGTAGTGCACACTGCAGCGTTAAAATGCGACAGACGATACCTAGGTATGCGGGTGACTCCGTGTTAGTGGACGTGATGGCTGATGATTGACCGGGGTCGAAGATTTGCTGTGCTTAAGGGGGTGCCAAGCCAGAGCCACACAGTAAGTATCGGCAACAATCTGCCGCGATGATCACGACGAAGACACTGTGAGATCCAGGCAAAGTCGCCAGATCGACAGTGTGGTGATGTCCGGGTGGACACTGTATCTATGCCAACACTGCAAGGAGGCACGAGTGAACGTTAGCCAAGGGTACACATGTACGTCATAGCACATGCCGTGTTCCTGTGTCTTGCATCGCTCTTCCAGGGCTTTTGCAATTCGACGGGCGGAGTCGACGAGTGACCGACCAGAGCGAGTGACCACCGGAGCAACATGCTTTTTTGTTAGTGTTTTGGTTCTGTGGCAAGCACGACCACCACACACCGTGTCTCACACGAGGATATGGAAGGATGACCCTCTTCGTGCCTTTCCCCCTTTCCCGAATAATCCCAAGCCCTCAAGTGGGAAGAAAAGGAAAAGACGGCCGCTGTCGTTGGGGGAAAAAAAAAAAAAAAAAAAGGGATACGAATGAAGCGACAGTCCATCGTCCAACCTTGGCATCCGCCTAACCTGAAAAAAGCGTCTGAGAGCCGGAGTGGCAGAGCCTGTCAAGAAATGCCAAACCGAGACTAAGGGCGCGTTTGGTTCAACCAACAACTTTTCCATCTGTTTTTGACAGGGATAGAGGAGGGTACAAAGTGCCATCTGCGGCATGCAACTGACGCGTTGTACCCTCCTCTACCCTTGTTAACTAACAAAACGCTCTATCTTCATGGTCCAACCCGTGAAGATAGAAACCAACAGAATGAACTATCACCATACCGGGTTAGGAAGCTGATTAGACCTTATGCAAGCATATGTACGGCGTATACAGGGGAGGTACGGCCAAGACCTGGGTGCATACACCCTATAGGGGGGTTACAGGGTATTAACGCTTACTAAGCATGTACATGTGAGGCAGGCGCACCCTATACTCTATACCTTATATATATAGCCAGTACGTAATGCACATTATATAGTACTTTAGTATTATAGAATATATTATATAAATTACACGCATTTGCATTACGTTGCTTATACTTATAGTATAATAATAATGCCTACTTAATAATCAAATAAACCTTATCATTCCTTATTATTTTGACAGTTTAGAAAGGTTATTTACTTTATTAAATTGTATTAAACGCGTCTTCTACTATTATAGTAATTATTTTAATATTATTAATATACAATCGGTTCCGTTTTGGATATTGTTAAATTACTAAATTAATAAATTAATACCATCCTTTTTTTATCTTTTTATTTTAAAAATCAGACTCTATCAAATCTATCATTCCTTACTTCAAAAACTAACTATCCTTTTAATTAACCGCGTCGTTTATTTTAATACTAGTTAATTAAACTATCGATTTAACTTTATTAACTCGTCCAAATTGTAATTGATTCAACTTTGTTTGCTGCAATGCCCTAACTAGCCTATGATGATAGTACTAGTATAGGGATGCTACAGTGAACTATGCACTTGTAGCTGAGCGGAGCGGAAGCGGTGGTACGACAGCAGTGCTGAAGGAAGCAGCGTGATTGCAGATACAATAGGAGTGTTGTAAAAGAGGTCTTAAAGAGGACTCTGCTCTCAAGACAGAAGATTACAGTGAACTCTGCACTGTGGAAAACAACTTATTATAGTGAACTCTGCACTATAAGAAAAGACCGTATTGTATTGCTTGAGTGTCCTTGCTTGCTTGCTTGCTTAAGGAGTGACTAACTAACGGAGAGGAGAGGTCTTTATATCCATAAATGCTGAGTGTCTAAAAGCTTCCAGAGTGTAGAAGCTTCCTGTAAGTTAGCAGAAGTGCTTGTAAGAGGACTATACTATGAAAGGAAAGAGTTGAATCTATAAGTTTCTGTTGCATTCTATAATGACAAATCAATCTAGGGAAAATGCTGAATAGGTTCGAGAATTTAAAACGCAGTGGTAAAACCTCTGTGTTTTAGTAGATTCTGTGGGGGCTAAGTTAACTAATTCTATGACGTAGAAGGAATAATGTCCTCAGCAATCAGCCTTCTATACTACAAGGTAGTACAAGGCAGTTACAAAGTACAGTAATAGCCACACGTTAACAGGCCAATTATAAAGATAATTAATAACTTCAAAGCCTACTTCTACTTATTACTAAAATTACTATTAATAATATAATCGCGACTTCAATTATATTAATAAAGAAGTATTTCAATCGAGGCCGGCTACCTAAATTCTTTGAAGTTAATGATAAAGTAATGTTCAAACTTTATAAAAGTTATATTGTACTGAAGGTAACCATATTAAATAAAAAGTTAGGATAGTAATACGTAGGACTATTCAAAATCTTAGAACGTGTTAATTGATTAGTTTATAAATTTAAACTCCTAGAAGGATAGAAAATCTACCTCGTTATTCATATTAATTATTTAGAGTTTATTCTACCTATAAATATCTTTAGAAAACAATTCCTAAGGATTAACGAGCTTATATACCTAATAAATTATTTATATAATATTATTAATTATAATTAACAAAAAAAAAATACCTATTAAGATTCAAAAGATTCGGAACTGAGTATTATGAGTAGAGGAAAGTTAAGAAAATTAACGTAGAAGCTATAAAATGTGTTTGCTGCAATGCTCTAACTAGCTTATAATGATAGTACTAGTATAGGGATGCTACAGTGAACTATGCACTTGTGTGACGAACGGCAGTCTGATCTGCCTAAGTGGGATAGCTGAAGGTAAAGACTATCAGTGCTGTTCAGTGAAGCCAAAAGGTTCACAACAAGTATAGTAGCGTTATACGTGTCTCGGTGATAAAGATCAATTGACTACTGTCGAACTATCTGACAATCTGAGTTCTCCAGTCGTCCCTTTATACTACATGCTCTGGATGTTTCTTTGTAACGTGGTGAGCCCAGCTCACCACTATGGCCATGGCTTGCTCCCGTTGTCGTGAGCCTGGCTCGACTGGTGAGCCCGGCTCGACTAGTAAGCCTGTGCCGGCCACGAGCTTCCCCTGCTATGGTTACATTGCCCAGCCTTCGCGTGGCTATTGTGTACCGGTGGCTTGGTTGACCCGTGTCCTTGATTATTAGTTCGTAATACGATGCCTCCCCTCCCTAGCCGACGTCCTCGACGGCTTGTTGGTTAGCCTCCGGGTTTTCTCCATTCTTATATTCTATCTGCCTATCATTACTCCTGAATACAGTAAGTTTCTTATCACCTCATCCTCCCTTCCTACCATCATATCGTCTCGTATCGAGAAACGCCCTTCTAAAGCGACTACGAAGCGGCAGTCTTTGCTGACCCGTATTGAATAGTTCGGGTTCCCTAGCGATCCTTGCTATTGTTATTCTTAGCGTTCCCTAAGGTGCAAACGACTTCTTGACGGTAGGAAGTGTGGCGAGTGCGTTTGTTACGGACGTCCTTGTGTGAGTATAGATACTGACGCCGAGTGTATATTTTCCTTATTTTGACGTTTTCTTCTTTATTAACCTTTATTTTTAGTAACGCGCGTTCTAGAAGAGAGGGCTCGTGTAGCTCAAATAAAGGCGGAGGTCTTGAAGAACATTTAAGAGTTGGCTGTTCAGTTGAGCCGTTTGAAATAAGAGTAAGAGCGTTTGTCCGCAAAAAGTCGAGAGTTGACGGAGCTCAGTATGGCGGAGTTAGAAGTGTTGGAGGCCGAGGAACGAGCAGAGGAGCAGGCTAGGGCGCGGACTAGGGAATAAGCCAGTGCGTCAGCTGGGGGATAGGCGACGGGGGTCGCTACCTCTTCCGCCCCTACGCCTGCGTTCAATTGGTCCTTGTTAGACGTAGCCGTTCTGCCCGATTCGTAGCTACGTAGTCCTTCGCCCCTGGTCGATCCGGGTTCCTCTGATGGAATTCCTCCAACTTCTTAGGGCAACTCAAATTCTTGAGTGGTTCCCAAGTATTATCCTCGGGACTGAATCCTTCCTATTTAATAAGGTATTCCAATTCTCCCTTTTCTACTCTTGAATCTAAGATTTGCTCCACATCCCATTCTTCTTCCTCGTCCTTAATATTGGTACATGTGTTGACTCGTGCGTTCTTAGGTGCTGGCTCTAGTAGTACGACGTGAAATAAGTGTGATCTTAGTTTCATAGTGTTAGGAATGTCCAATTGATATACTACATTAGAAATTTTCTTCTTAATTTTGAAAGGTCCTACTCGTCGATTGTTAAGTTTCTTACTAGGTCTCTTTATCCTGAGGTTTCTAGTCGATAAAAGGACTTTATCTCCCTCCTTAAAGCGAGGTCCCTCGAGCCTTTTCAGGTTAAAATACCGGCTCATCTTTTATCGGACGTACTCCAGCTCTTCCTTGAGTTTCTTATACAACATATACAGTTTTCTGGCCTTGACTGAGGCCCTGGGAACGTTCGTATCTAGTCCTTCCAAAAGTTCTAGTTCATACCTATAGTTCGCGAAGAAAGGTAAAACTTTCGTAGTCTCCGTGGGAGAAGTATTGTATGCCAATTGCGCCGTAGGCAATAATTCTACCTAATTGCTTTATTCGAAATTGACATAATTCCTCAAATATTACTCTACAATTTAGTTAATCCTTTCTATCTGTCCGTCGGTCTACGGGTAATATACTATTAACATTTTGCTCTTGGTACCGAGCTTGGTTATTAATGTTTGCTAGAACTTGGATGCGAATTTGGTATCCCTATCTGTAATCCATTCCTTCAGCCAACTGTGTACCGAAGTAACGTTCCGATAGATCACATCTACAAGTTACTCCGCTGACCATGTTTCCTTATAGGGTAGGAAGTAACTCCACTTGGTCAGCCTGTCTACTACTACTAGGATACTGTCGTAAATGACTCCTGTCGCGGTGTCTGTGGACAATGGTAACTTGGTGATGAAATCTATAGTTACCGAACTCCACGGCCTTTCTACGACTTCCAAAGGTTCCAGAAATCTGTATGGCTTGTGTTTTGCAACCCTAGTTCTGCTGTATTGCTCGTAGGCCTGCAATGTTCGAGCTACCATGTTTTTTATCTTGGGAAAGTCGTAGTGTTGCCGTATCCGTGCTATGGTTTTTGTGATGCCCATGTGTCCTCCTATTTTAGAAGCATAGATATCCGTAATGAAGTCTTCTCGTTATTCCGGCTATACATAAGCCTTGTCGTTATACCATAGTTTATCGTTCTGAAGGTTGACTCCTTCTTCTTAGTTGTCTTCCCATCGTTGCCTATCTTCGGGGGTAACGATGGTAGCTTGGTACCTTAGGGCTTGGTTCTTAGCTCTATAGATGGCGCAGCACTCTACCCATTCCTATAAGGGGTGCATAAACGATCTATCTAGTTGTTCTTAGAACAAGGGTGCAGAAACTTCTACTGCATCTTTTACATAGTCCGGCCGACGATTCAAAGCATTGGTTCGGGCGTTTTCTGAACCCTTTTTAGAGTTGATCTTAAAATTAAACTCTAATAAGAACTCTGCCTATCGTATCTGGCAGCCGTTGAACACCTTCGTAGTCGTAAAGTACCGGAGATTGTTGTGGTCGGTATAGACTTATACTTTATACGTAGTTCCACTGAAGTATAGTCTCTATTCTTAAAACGCTTCAATAATAGTTAGGAATTCCTTATTATAGATGGGATAGTTGCGTCGGGGTCCTTCTAGCTTTTTGGAAAAGAAAGCTATAGGATATAATTTTCCTTAGTTATCGCGTTGTCCCAATTATCCTCCGATAGCGTAGTCCGACGCGTCAGTCTTAACTTCAAAGAGTTTATTTGAGTTGGGAAGTTTCAGCACCGGATCTACAGTAATTACATCGCAAATAGCCTTAAAGGCTTCCTATTCTTCCTTTCCCTATATGAAAATAGCCTCCTTCTTAGTAAGCTCGTACAGTAGCCTGGCAAGCTTCCCATAATTGCGTATGAATATGCGATAGAAGTTGGTAAATCCTAAGAACCCGCGAACATCAGTCGTATTCTTAGGCTTAGGCCAGTTTTGTACAGCTTCCACTTTGTTTGGTTCTATCCTAACTTTATTCTCCGAGATCAGATATCTAAAAAAACACGGTTTCCTTTATATAGAATTTACTCTTTTCTATATTAACTGAAAGGTTCTATTGGTATAGTACGTCCAGCACTTTTTTCACGTGTTCCTTGTGCTCCGCAAGAGTCTTAGAGTAAATAAGGATGTCATCTAGGTAGTAAATGGCGAATTTATCGAGGTAGGGTCGAATCGCGTGATCGATGACAAATTGGAATATCGCAAGTACATTAGTCAACCCGAAGGGCATAACGAGGTACTCGTAATGTCCGTAGGGTATGCGAAATACTATCTTCCATTCGTCTCCTTCCTTAATTCGGATATAGGCGTAGGTAACGGGTAGATCAAGGCGCGTGAAGTATCGTGCTCCTCCTAATTAACTTCGGATATACGAAATTAGGGGTAGGGGATAACTATTTTTTATAGTCTCTTAATTTAGTTGCCTATAATCAACACAAAGGCGCAGCTTTCTATCTTTCTTTGGCACGAAGAGGATAGGGTACCCTGCTGGCGATATAGATTCCCGAATGTGTCCTCGTTTCAAATTTTCGTCTAAGTACTTCCTCAACTCTACGTTCTACTTCTCGTTCGTATAATACACCTTAAAAAACTTGAACTTCGCTCCTTCTTTAAACTTAATCTCATAGTCCTACAGTCCTCGTAGTAGTAACTTTTCAAAATGCTTGCTAACGAAAGCCGGGTGTCCCTCGTACTCTTTAGGGATCGTCATCTTCGGCTTTTCCGTCTGTTGGTTCTAGTAATAGTCAAACTTATACTAAACGTTGACTGCCGATACTTCTACCAACGTTACTAACCCTTCTTCCATAACCTTGCCGCTCTTGTCGATAGTATAGATCATAACTTCCTGTACTGCTTGCGGTGGGGCCGTAGGAACGACGCCGTCCTGGCTCGCTTCCTTCCGTGCTCCGGGTTTCCCATTAGTAGTTGGGTACGTTCTAGGACGCAGGCGGCTACTATCCTTCCAATTAATATTTAGGTCGTATATAACATACTATAGGTGCCCTAGGATCATATCTTTAAATAGCCCTATATCGACAACGTCGAAGCTAATTTCGACCGTCTTTCCTTCTACTATAATAGGAAGTGGTAACGTTTTCCTCTTTACGATCTAGGTTTCGAAAGGTCCTTTTACTACAAAAGGTGCCTTCTTCTGTTTCCAAGGGATCCTCAGTTGGTTGACGAACTTGGGTGAGATGAGGTTCAACTGAGCTCCGGAATCTACTAGCGCGAGGGCTTGGTAATTCTTCTAGTGGGCTACGACTTTAAGTCGCTGGTCCTCCTTCCCTTCTTCTGCAGCTGCGACCTCCATAGGTACTGTAGGGTCTTAGATCCTATCCTTCCGACGGCTATATCGTCGGATAATCCGTTTCGTCCAGGGATTTAGTTTTCGTCGGGCCTCCCTAAAGGCCCTAAGCCGTTTCCCAATTCCTGGCGATGGTCGTTAAGAGCGTCCTCTTCTTTAGGTTCCGGTTCGTCTAGCGAGCTGTGTTCCTGTAACCAAGCTAAATGGGCGGCTTCTTCGTCTTCCGTCCTGTCGGATGCGTTGATCCGTTGGATGTGGTAGGTGACTTCCGTCTTATAAGCCCTAGCTTTCTGCCTCATGTAGATAGGGCAGTCGGCTATTTAACACCATCCCCAACGAGAGTTAGCATCTCCCTATCCTACGTAGGTATATACGTTGAGTGGTCGGGTCGCGAGTCTCTTGGGGGATAGCCACTCGTCCTGTTTTCTGAATGGTCGTAGGTTGAACGCGAACCATTCGTTAATAATGATGGTGTCTTAGGGGTTGTCTCAGCTGTAAGTGCGGGTGATTGGCTTAAGTTGTTTATGCGTGTCTAGTCTCTTGGTAGGCTAGAAGCGGTTGTCCCGTTTCTTCCCGTAATGCTCGTGGCACTTATTAGTAATGTATTGGAACTACGGTATTCGATAGTGTGCGAAGTGTAGGGGGTGCATTTGGGCTGTGTCTCCTTTGACTGGCTGGTAGGCCTTTGTCGTTCTGGGTAGCTCTTCCCAATCCCTGGTGCTTTTCTCCTCAATGACGACTGCTCGCTTTTCCCAAAAGTCGTCCCACTTCTCGTTTTCCTTGCTCTTCCGGCGGTAGTTTTCTAAGGGGTCTATCTAGTGATTGGTGGTATCGTTGTTGGGGGGTCCGTACAGGTTGATAAGATCCTGAATGTCGCTTCTTTCGGTCTTAGGCGTCGATAGTGGTGCTGTAGATATATAGTTGACTTCTTCCTATGTCGGCGCCTGACGAATCTGGGGGTCCTCTTGATTAGGCTCGTTGGATGTGTCCTATTGTGCTTCGAGGTCGTAATTTTGAGCTCAGTCTATAGCATCCTCGAGATCGTCCTAGTCGTAGTCGATGCTAGCGATCTCGACTACCCTCGCCCCTTCTACCGCTGCGGCCTCAGCTTTCTTCCACTTTAATTGTTTGGAGATACAGCAATCCTTCTTTATGTGCCCTTTCTTCCTACAGTTAAAATACGTAACCTGAGAGAGGTCCCGTTTGCCTTGACTGGCTTGTGCAGCGTCGATTTCTATGGGTCTAGAGTAGGTAGTTCTAGAAATGTGTGTGCCCTAGGTCCGCTTCTTCTTAGTGTTGTTACTGTTGCTGCTGGACCTGAGAGGAACGAAGGTAGACGTCCTATCTTTCTTTTCTTGCTCTCGCTGGAACTGGCGGTTATTGATACGGATAGCTTTGTCTATATAGGCATCGATGGAATTGGGTCGATCCTCCTTGTAGAGTTCATCCTTGACTCTGTCCTTGAGGCCGTTGTAAAATAGTTGTATTAGCCTGTCGTCGTTGATGTTATTGCGTAGGGCGTCCTGCTTGAAAAGTGCAGCGTAGGCTGAGGCAGATTTGGTTTGTCGAAGATGGGTCAGGCGTTCCTGAGCCCTCCGAGTCTCATCCTTTTCTCTAAAGACCCTAGAGAGTGCCTCGGTAAAGGCGATGTAAGAGTTCAAGACCTTCTTGGTGAAGTCCGAAGCCTGGTCTCCGTTTTTATAGTGGTCCTTGAGGATAGGCTCGTACCAAGTGAGTGTTTTGTCTGTGAGCTTGGTTCCTGCGTAGGTAACCTTCTTATATTCAATAGCAAACTGGTTGTCGTAGAAGTTGAAGTAGGTTTGCATTTGAATTAGGAACCTTGCGAGGGTGGCCTGCTGGCTATTAAACTCCCTGGGTGCGGACAACTTAACTCTCTTGCGTTCCTTGGGAGAAGTTCCTTCTCCCGCTTTCGCTTCGGGGCGTCCAGACTCAGCCTGGAGCTGTGCTTCCAGCTGGTTGATGCGGTCCTACATAGCCTTGAGCTATTGATGCACGGCGGTGACGTTCAGGGGTTCGCCCTGAGTGGTGGGTCCGGCGGAGGAAGACATAGTGAAGCGAAGATACCTTCAGTACTATCCGAGATAGGCCAAAAGGAGTAGTTAACGTGTGACGAACGGCAGTCTGATCTGCCTAAGTGGGATAGCTGAAGGTAAAGACTATCAGTGCTGTTCGGTGAAGCTAAAAGGTTCACAACAAGTATGGTAGCGTTATACGTGTCTCGGTGATAAAGATCAATTGAGTACTGTCGAACTATCTGACAATCTGAGTTCTCCAGTCGTCCCTTTATACTACATGCTCTGGATGTTTCTTCGTAACGTGGTGAGCCCAGCTCACCACTATGGCCATGGCTTGCTCCTATTGTCGTGAGCCTGGCTCGACTGGTGAGCCTGGCTCGACTGGTGAGCCCCGGCTCGACTGGTGAGCCTGTGCCGGCCACGAGCTTCCCCTGCCATAGTTACATTGCCCAGCCTTCGCGTGGCTATTGTGTACCGGTGGCTTGGTTGACCCGTGTCCTTGATTATTAGTTCGTAATAACTTGTAGTAGAGCGGAGCGGAAGTGGTGGTACGACAGCAGTGCTAAAGGAAGCAGCGTAGTTGCAGCGTAGTTGCAAATACAATAGAAGTGTTATAAAAGAGATCTTAAAGAGGACTCTGCTCTCAAGATAGAAGATTACAGTAAACTCTGCACTGTGAAAAAGACTATATTGTATTGCTTAAGCTATGCTTGCTTGCTTACTTGCTTAAGAAGTGACTAACTAACGGAGAGGAGAGGTCTTTATATATATAAATGCTGAGTGTCTGGAAGCTTCTAGAGTGTAGAAGCTTTCTGTAAGTTAGTAGAGGTGCTTGTAAGAGTACTATACTATAAAAGGAAAGAGTTGAATCTATGAGCTTCTGTTGTATTCCATGATGACAAATCAATCTAGGGAGAATGCTAAATAGGTTCGAGAATCTAGAATGCAGTGGTGAAACCTCTGTGTTCTAGTAGATTCTGTGAGGGCTAAGTCGACTGATTCCGTAACTAGAAGGAATAGTGTCCTCAGCAATCAGCCTTCTATACTACAAAGTAGTACAAGGTAGTTACAAGGCACAGTACTACCCACACGTTAACAAAATAATATAAGAAAAGATTATAACGAAAAGGATTTATAATAAAAGAGATAGTATATATTATTACAGAATATTAGGAAGATAATTAATAAAGTTACGATTAATTATTATTAAATTAATTATGATTAATTTAATAAAGTTGAGTCAGATTTATTATAGAGTATGCTTAGAGTAGTTTTAGCGATGGGGACGTCGCTTTTTTCGCTTTTTTTAAGAGCATTATTAACACTTACTAAGCATGCACATGTGAGGCAGGCGCACTCTGTACTCCATGCCTTGTATATGTAGCCAGTACGTGATGCACGTTATGCAGTACCTTAGCATCAAAGAATACATTACACAGATTGTACGCATTTGTATTGCCTTGCTTATGCCTACGGCATAACACAGGGGGTAAAGGAGGTCCGACGCCGGATCTATCTTACGATTTGCAATGTGTTGGCTGACAGATAATTTCCCCATACAAACTTTTGTTTTAATGGTTGAACCAAACACGCCCTAAGAACTACCTAACGATCCAACCTCGTTAGACTGGCGATTACACTCTTTATCCAAACCCCGGACATTTTCAAGTCCAGAGACAGGGGGTCGTGGGAGGGTTCATCCGAGTCAGGTTATCAGGTACAAGTCACAAATTGCGGTTCATGCTCCGTCCGATCTTCTCTTTTGTGCCTTTCGGTCAACGTACCTCTACACTAGTTCCTTTTCAACTCTGTATACGGTCTCCTGCCTTTTCACTGGCACTTGACAAGCTTCAACGAAGAGGCTCGGTCTTCTGCAATTCCTACCGGGTCGCACCGAGACGCGGTTCCGCCTCCCACTCACACCCGCATCCCACTTTTGTCGAATGACGGGAACATCAAGACTTCAACACCCATCATTCCGATTTCTGTAGGTGCAATGCAGTGCACCGCAGCATAACGCAGCGCCAGCCAGCGTTGCGAGGCCGTGTGCGATCTCAACCCCATCTTTGCATCTTCCCAGTCCCAAGTCATATCAGTTTTCCCCCTCCAGCAGGCGGGCGGGCTCCAGGTTGCTAGCCAGGCACCCTCTCAGCTGCTCCCCATCCCATCAGATCGTGACCCAACAGACCCCATCTCTCATCAAAGGGGGGAGGGATTTCACACCGCCGTCACGGGCCACGGTTGACCAAGGAAGACCAAGGACAGGAAAGCGGGCTCCTGTGGGCTCCTCTACCTAGCTCCGCAAAACCAATCCCAACTTGAAGACTGACTGGCGACTCCTTCTCTAGCGATTTACCATGATGATGGCGACTTTCAGCTGATCGCCTAGTTCGCCCTGTCCGCTTTCGCTCTCGTTCAAGTCTTCAACGCACCTAGAGTCTAGAACCCCGTTCTTCATTCCTTCCTTTTGCCGACTCCGAAGTCTCAAGAGTCGGGGATACGCCCACGTTTAAACAAACCTTAAAGACCACGAATACTATAATTGCGCGCAAGATGGTAGCTACCAGGAAGTAAACGCCGTCTGCCTCTCTGTCCCTCGTTCGGCCAATCTGGAATCCGAGCATCTGGGTCAAGCCGAAGGAGGAAAACAACTGCTTCTTCACTCTCTATTTGTTTTGGCCTGTTTGACCATCCACGCAGCACTTCAACAACGAATGTTCACTTGAGCCGGTGTCGGATTGACACTACAATTCCGTGAGCTTTGTATTGGCGATTCAGGCTGCTTCTTGCGTCACAAGCAGTCGCAACTTCCTCACCATCATCGTTCGACATCGACGACATCGCAAACGCAGGGACTCGGCTGCACATGTTTACACATTGCATATCACGACACTAGTGCAGATCAACGACAGCGAGGGGCAAAGAGATTGGTTGGGTTTGTTTGCTCTCATCAACAGCATAATCTTCCATCATCATCATATCGACCTGGACGTCTTTCCTGCCGACAGTGACATCAACCTGTACATCTACTCTTCCTTGCGCCAACTCGATCTCTGAATCCCGCCTATACCGAACTTGTCACGTACTTATTCATCGAACCTGTCGAACGAGCCCTCCCCGCGATCTCCAGCTATCATACGATCGTAGTACCATACAGTCGCGCCACAACTACGTCGAAGTTCATTTGGGAGATCTATATCGGACCAACCCTAACCCACCCTGCTTTTGGTTAGCAGATCACACATCCCTAGTCTTGAACCGCCCTTCCCCCTATCGGTGACCGACTATCGCAGATCGACGAACGACGAAAAGCGACCATGAATCACTCCCACCGAGCCGTGTCCTCGCCAGGAAGGCTTTCCATGCCTAGCCCCGCTGCTCCCCTCGCCCTTTCAGATTTCATACTCCAAAGGCCACATTCACCATACTCCTTTGCCTACGACGGACAAGCGGCCGCAACTCCAGACGATACATTGGCCGTAGGCGAACACCAATCGCCACAACCCCAGCTACTAGGCGAAACCAGCAGAACAAGGTCAGCAGCAACAGTACCGATGGCCAAGCTAGGAAGTGACAGTCCGGCCAAGTATCCGGGACTTTCAGCTGTCTCAATTGGTGCCCGAAGTCCGGACCAGGAAGCTGCAAGGAAGGAAGAAGGGACACTGGAATCTGTGTCAACGGCGACACCCTTGGAATCTCCGCCACCCGTAACGGCCCAGAACTGGCTGGCGAGTCGTCAACAAATTATACCCGGGCGCAATATCAAAAAGGCCGACTGGATCCGGGGATGGAGCGAGTCTGTCGTTAACCTTGGGAACATGACTTACTGCTGTTGCTCAGAACACTTGCTGGTCAGAAGCCGCGGATGGAAGGGTAAAGGAGGTGATCTTTCGAGCGGCGTGCGAGCCATTCTGCCTGTTACCAGATCCTTCTCTGGCGGCCTTGACACCACAGCGAACATGTGTCGCAACTGTCACCGCCCAGCTTCGCCGACCCCGCCCACAGGAGATTTCGGCCCGCTTAGCGTTGATGAGCCAGAAGAGAAGGCCGGACGGAGCACACGAGCAGAGTTTACACGGAGACTCAGCGGCCTACTTCGCCGAGTCATTCCCAGTCGGAGCGATAGCCATCGCCAAGCATCGCTGAAGTCGCAGAAGCATTCGGATAGAAACTCCAACGCCAGATCGACACCCGTGAGCGGCGCTTACGGTAACAGACAGCAGAGGCCCGCGGCACCTCCGTCTAAGCCGTCTCGTCTGTCCGGTTTCAGTGCCATGATGTCGAAAGAGGCCCCTCACCCACATAACCAACCGAAGATGCAGACGAATTCGTGGCCAACGACTCCGAGGCAGCCGGCCGTGTTGAACGGCACCCGCGCCGGGCATAACCAACTGCAGTCGGAATCAGATGATGACTCGAGCGATTCCGATGGCCCCCGCGGCAAGATCGGACTGAAAGTCAGCTATGCTCGTCTGCAGCGGGCAGCGAAGCTTTTGGAGCGCACTACGTCATGACGAGGCCGACGCGAGAAGACTTGAAGAGCACGACGGCAGCGACGGTTATTCGAATAAAGAGTCTCGAGCAGAAGGCCTAATGCATCATAGCGTCTTGCAAATTCATACCATACCGGACGAGACGTGATGGGACTAGAAGGAGGAAGATAGACAGCACAACACAGCATAAATGGGGTTAATAGGCGCAAAATGAGGTTTGCTCTTTTCTGGAGTGTGTGAAGTTCGTTGGTCACCAAGCCAGGAAGCTCTTGCCTAAACCAGGTTTGGGTGGATTCACTTCGAAGGGAGGAGGAAGCATCTGGAGGTTGGCATTTTGGAGAAGGAGTCAGACGAATGGATGGGTGGATATCCGGGTTGGCAGACATGCTGAGGAGCCTGTCTCTTCGAGTATTGGTTTAGGGAGGAAGTTGGGTGGCTGGTTTTGATACCCAGGTTCATTCAATGCATGCACATGGCATATATGGGAAAGGACTATTGTAAGTATGGTGTTAGGTTGTCAGGGACAAAACAATAATGCACTGTACCATACCTACTGCACTACACATTGTATTGACACCACGAGTATAGATGTTTTTATATTTACGCATTTAATTATTCGCTGATACCGTCTGGGTAATGCTTTCGCGCCTCTGGATATTTGATTGCCCGTATGGAAGGAAGGGTTCCAATCTGACTGGATGCTGTCCGGACGGCAAGGAGATGAGTGTTCATGATGTTGGCACTTCTAGTAATTCACAATGTCCAAGTTGACTTCACTCTGAACAATTAATGCCATTTGAAGCGGGAACCAACAACCTATAGGCTTAGCCGATGCAAAGACTCAGCAACAATGATAACGATGAAAGAAGTAGAAAGAATCATATCGCTGCAAGTTTATGGAAGAATAGAATAGGCCAACATTGTCAGAAATTCTCTTCCTCCTACGTGGGTTCTCGCGTGTATATGTGTCCTTGGTTATTCACAGCAATTGGACGCGAGGCAATACTTCCTGTCACTCACCCTATCAACGTATCTGTGCTGAACGTTCAAACAAGAGAAATAATGAAGTGAGGGAAGAGAAGAGGATAGCAGATAACTGAGCTGAGATTGAAGGGTTGTGATTCAAGTGTACACATTATCATCTGGAAATGAGATTGCAAACAATTTATTGTCCTAAAAGGCCAGTCATGCTTAGGGACAACAGGCCTTGCTTTATTACCAGAGACTCACAATCTCGTCCTCGTTACCTAGATGATCAAAATAGTAAAAGCCAAAGCGAGTTTGTTGTTGACAACTGGGAGTGGTCACAACTTCCTTATACTTGGGTGCTAACCCACACTCAACTGCTCTTTGTTTTTGGTTCCTTACAGGTACCTACCTAGTCGAATCTGGTTATACCTTCTCTTTTTAGTACTGGTTGCTCTTTCCTCACCGTATCAATTCTCTATTATAACAAGTAGAAGAAGTTGTGGCGTCCGTAGCTGGTTATCACAATGTTCATTCAGTGCCTCGTGTCTAGCCATAGTACACGGAGGGGGTTTACGAAGATAATGATCCGGATGGATGCTCTAGTAATTATAGGAGCCTCCCTCTGTGATTATACGTTTCGTTTTCGAAAATCCGATGACGGAAGAGTATCTATGGTTAGAACACAACAACTTCCTGCCTCCACTCACATCAGCGTAGTACTGAACATCTATTTGTAGAGGGACGTAGAAAAAGAAAGAAAAAAACCTCCCAAAAAATAACACTAGACGGCGAGTGAGCTACGCTCCAGTGTCTCCATATAATTGACTGGTAAGAATTCATAGTTTATAGCTGAGAGATATACAGATTGATCAAGACGATTCCTATGCTGTAACACTAGAGGTATGTTCAAGCATTTCGATAGACATGGCCATAGACAATCGCCTCGTAGATGCTGTGTTTTCTTCTAGATGTGGTAAGGGACTGTACAACACTGGCCAGAACGATGAAGATGTTGTTAGTAGGCAGAGGAAACGGGGGATATGGTAGCTATGTCATTTTCACTCACCTTGTACGTGCCAGGGAGAGGATATCGGCATTTAGTCCAGCATTCATGACAGGTATATAGCAGGCAACCAACTAGCACTCCTGGACATCTCTTTGTGTGGATTGATGCTCGTTCAGACCTTGCACTCTGCCCATCCGCTTTTTGCATTGGCTATACTGTTGGTAGATTTTGATATCAGAGGCCCTCTCGCTGCTTTCTCTTCAGCTACTGCCCGGGGTTAAGAACCCACAGCTCTTACGCAATGATACGGAACAAATGCCACATATGAGCGCGTTGTGCCGAGAAGTGTATGGCTTGGATATGTCCGACAAAGACCTATCAAATATATCAGAGGATGGCAACTGCGTGGTTTTGGTTTTAATGGCCTTCATCTGAGTAGTTCTAGTTCCTCCGCCTTCCTGGACAATGATGACACAAGGGCAACATAGCTGAATACGAGACACGCAAACTAGCTCATGCTCTTGCACCATATCAGAAGCAACAAAACGACGCCGAAGTTCTCAGAACGAGAGAAGGGGCACCCGAGGTTCTTTTTCGTCACGAGTTATCTCAAACTCTTACAATAGAGAGAAGTAGTTTTTCAATAAGCTGGAAGCGTATCGTGACATCAACCCATCTAGTCCTGTGCCATGTACCATGTGCCCTGTGTCACCATCATCATCACCATCGTTCGCATTGGCAGAAGCTAACTACTCGCTACCTACTCAGCTGCCCTGAAGCGTTGGCTGTCGCTCGCAATCTCATTGCGGGAGTCGCGTGACAGATGTCATAAAACAGGGGGTAAATATCATGGATTGGCGGTGGCAGTCGGCAATAGTCAAGCCGTGGAGGGGTAAAAATCCGGTCAATCAGCAGCACGAAGACGTTCTATTTAGGGGGTGTGTGTACGGTTCTCAATGCTCTTGTATGTGTAGGGGTCATTAGGGGTCATTTTAGGGGTCCCTGATGATCTTGTGAGGGACAAGGCCAGGGCGATGAGCGAGGGGGATCCGAACCGGGACCAACAATTGCTCGACCGCAAATGTGTAAATCCGGACTGATAGGCTTGTGGTCTCTAACACGCAAAGATAACGATTGAGTTACCGCCAGCCTCAACAAACACAACATCGAAGGATGTTGGATGTGAAGAAGGTTGCAACATGTACACTGCATGCTCTCGAACTCTGTCCATGCCAAAGCTTCGGAAGTAGGTACACCACCAGGACCGCCTCACATATCTCGATGGCCGTGGGGGAAAAGGCAGCAAATGGAGGGGGCGGGCAGGAAACAAGCCTTGTGATCGAGACGTCCGGTAGTGAAGGGTAGGTACCCTACCTGACTACCAACCTCAAGAAATACCTTAGTAACGGGGGCGCAACGGGAGCGGGAGGATAGCGTTTGGTGGTCAACTCGCCGAAGGCTCGCAGTCTTCTAGCCGTTTCCATGTCCCCTCCTTTTGCACCCAGTCTCTGCCCAGCAAATGATCGCTGTGCTAACAAAGTTGGAAACGCCCACCGACACTGGCGAGAAGGGACTGGCTAGGTGCCGCGAAGACCCCACTTTAATCGCTCGCTTCCGAACAATGGGACATGATGGAACAAATGGGAGTTGTAGATAGCCTCAAAACCAGAGTTAACCCAACGCTGTAGCAAGTCCACTTGGTGAAGTATATCTTGGCCACTATGTGTAAACACAAACAATCACTCAATTCCCTGCCAGGTGATAGGAAGAAAACAGGTAACATGGAAGCCTAGGAAGGAGGAGAATGAGTACATGGTCGGGGAGAGAGGACCGATTGGCGCCGATGGCACAGGCGCATGAGAACAAGCGCACAGACCAAGAGGTACTTGATAGGGGGTACTTATTAGTTGAGGTAAAATTGGCAAATTGCCGACTGTTTTAGCATAGGCACGAGACAACGTGTGCCATGCGGTGACAAACTCCCTGGTGCTAGTTCCAAGAAGATGAGGGAGGGGCTGCCGATGGCGGGGCTCTGAGTCAAGGTTGCAGAGACTACAAACAGAGCACGCCGTCCATATCCCGATATGATCCTGCTGAGCCGCTATCCGGATGTGCGTGTAAGAGATATGTAGGAAGATGCGAATGCTGCACATGGGAACGCCGGGCTTGTCAAGCCAAGACGTCGACAATGCCGTCGACCGCAATTCTTCGGTCTTGCCAACATGGAGGAATGGGATAAATCAAGACCACCAAGGTGACAGGAATCCGCCGCAGTGGACGGCAAGTGGACTCTGTGACAATCCCGGCAATGTATAGGTGAGATTGGAAATGTGACTTTTTGAGCCGCCGCTTGGCGTCAAATGGACAACACACCAATGGCCGAGAAAGAAAATGAGGCTTCTGAAAACTTCACCTCGTGGTGGGGGTGACGTCCCAGAGAGCATGATATCCTGGCGGCGTACGTAGTATGATGGCTATGGCGAAGAGGTTGCAACTGCAAACAGCTCGCAAGCTTACCTATATACATGAGAAAGGGTAGGTAGAAAGGGGAATGGGTTGTTGTTGTTTAGTCGAAGCACGCCGCGCCATGGATCAGGATCATGGATGCCATGCCGTGCGGGCGGGACTGAGAGAAAGTGGCGGGGCAGTTGAGGGATCACCTTACGATCCATCTCCCAACGTCCGTCGCCCACCACTCGCAACACCACCGCGCTGGGAAAGAGGGCAAGTGCGAGCCTGATGAGACGATGCCGCCCTGTTCCCTGGTTTTGCTGCCAAATTTGGGAGCCACGGGAGCGTTTTGGTTTGGGCCCAACTCCAACTCTAAGTCTAACCTCCGAAAAGCATGGCTGGACTCGGGGAAGACGAGAGAACAAGGCGGACCTGTGGATGTCGGGCGTGGGAGTGAGTGATCCTAAGATGCCAGGGTGGGCACAAGCAAATGTCAAGCAATCGCGTGGAGGCCACTCTGATTCTCGTCCCAATTGCTCATCCACCTGTTAGCGAGAGACTCCCGACCCCTTGCCTGTTTGGCCTGGTCACCGCCGGAGCCGTTTGGGCGCCTAGGTCTCTCGCTAGCAGCCAATCGTCGTTTAATTCAACCTTGGCCCCGAAAAAAAAAAAAGCAGGCCCCCCCAGCACGGCTGGCTCGCCCTAGACTGAGCGGGGATCGGGGGAATCTCAGGCCCTCTCCCTAAAGTCAGTCCCTTTGCCTTCAACCCAGCGACACTCCTTCGAACCTGCCCGCTTCCCAATCTTATCACGTCACAAGCCAGCAAAGCAAAACCACCGTAGTCTTCCGGTCAACCTATTTTTTCTCCCTCTCTTTCCGCTTTCTCCTCCTCCATCTCCAATTTCCAACTGTAGCGATCTTTTCCGCACCTTATACCCAACCCCATAACCAAAATGGCCAACGAAGTAAGTCAGCTCCAGCCCGCCTTCAACGCCGGCCTTCGGGCGCAGACGGCCCATTCCCCCATTCCTCGACACCGCCTTCTCCTCCTCGACGCTAGTCATGGCCAGCAGGATCGCCACGCTCGTCGCCCCCATCCGTCCGTTCGCCAGGTTGCAACAAATATGCTAACGTTTGCCCTCTTCTTCGTAGCGCGAGAGGTGTGTGTGATTCCGCTGCCTGCTGCCTGCTGCCCGCTGTTCGCGCGGCCTTCGGCATCGGTGTATCTGACCCTACTGGCAACCTGCGTACTGACGAGACGGTGAAATCAACAGCAAGACTTTCCTCGCCCGCCTCTGCGAGCAGGCTGAGCGCTACGATGAGATGGTTACCTTCATGAAGGAGGTCGCCAAGCTCGGTGGTGAGCTCACCGTTGACGAGCGCAACCTCCTTTCCGTTGCCTACAAGAACGTCGTCGGCACCCGCCGCGCCAGCTGGCGCATCATCTCCTCCATTGAGCAGAAGGAGGAGTCCAAGGGGTCCGAGAAGCACGTCGCCATTATCAAGGAGTACAGGCAAAAGATCGAGACCGAGCTCGAGACCGTCTGCAAGGATGTCCTCGAGGTCCTCGACGAGTCCCTTATTCCCAACGCCGCCACTGGCGAGTCTAAGGTCTTCTACCACAAGATGTGTGTATTCCAGGCGCAAACCCCTGGCTTTGGCAGTCGCTGATCGGTATCTCTTTACAGGAAGGGTGATTACCACCGTTATCTTGCCGAGTTTGCCTCCGGCGAGAAGCGCAAGGGCGCTGCAACCGCGGCCCACGAGGCTTACAAGGTACGAGCTTTTGAAAATTTGCGCGGTTTGCTCCCAATACGCTCTTGCTAACCTGATGTTTTCACTGTCATGTAGAGCGCTACCGATGTTGCTCAGACCGAGCTCACCCCCACCCACCCTATCCGCCTGGGTCTTGCCCTCAACTTCTCCGTTTTCTACTACGAGATCCTTAACTCTCCTGACCGTGCCTGCCACCTCGCCAAGCAGGCTTTCGATGATGCCATTGCCGAGCTCGACTCCCTCTCCGAGGAGTCTTACCGCGACAGCACCCTTATCATGCAGCTCCTCAGGGATAACCTCACTCTCTGGACCTCGTCCGATAACGGCGAGCCTGAGGCCACTGCTGAGGCCCCCAAGGCTGAGGAGAAGGCCGAGGAGAAGGCTGAGGCCGCTGAGGAGAAGGCTCCTGAGGAGCAGTAAGCGCACTTTTCCGGACCGTGGTTTCTTTCGCCATGACGGGTGCATGCCCTCGCTGGTCGCCTGAGTTGTACCAGAGTGGCACGGGAGCGCCCGTCTTTTGCGCAACTGGTCTTGTGTTGCTTCTTGACTTTGATAGCTAGGATTTTTGTAAACTCGGAGCTGGGCTTTGTTCTCTCTGGACTTGACCGGCTGGCGGATGGAGCGTGGAATATGCGGCACATTGGTCATTGGCTGGGCGGGGACTTCGCTAAAGGGAGTTCGTTGATGCCGGGGGCCATTGAAATGCAGGGCATGATAGTCGTTTCTCTTACGGTCACGTTTCCTATTCTCTTATTATTATCCTTTCCCCCTCGTCATCGTCGCCACAAATACCTCTCCCTTCCACCTGCTTTTCTGAGATGGGAAGAGGGTAAGAGAAGGAACAAGAAGGTCTCTACTAAACAACCCCCCAAAAAGCCAAAGGAACTACACCTTCCCTCTTGGCGAGGAAAACAAATGATACTCAAATCAGAGATATATATCCCTGTCCTCTCGGGAGGAAGTTTACGTACATTGTTCTATTGTTCTTCCATGCTTCTGAACGCCCTTACACATTTTTCCAAGGCCCAAAGTTTGTAGACGAAGGACGCCCACGCCCCAACATTGCTGGTGTTGATATGAACATTTCCATGTAAGTGTCACATCCCATAGAGTGCAGCGCGTCAACACGTACACGGCCTCTTAAACGACTCTTTCTGGATAGGCAGTCTGTCCAGTCTGCAGACCGCCCGTTCTTTAACTAAATACTCGAATGATAACTCTGTCCTGTTACGTTGAGACATTCTGTGCAACATCAGAGCCCTTTTTCCAACCTGACGCCTACCCAGATGCCATCAACCCAATTATGCCTTTGTCGATATAACTCATTGCCTTCCCACAACGGGATTCCCAGCACCGTTGTTTCCTCGTTGAGGTTCACTAATCCATACGTACGCCCGAACGCCCACACCCACCATGTTCCGCCCCCCTGAGAACAGGAAATAAGTCTGCCATGGCAGACACTCCTCAGTGATTAAATAAACAACCCCCCTAAAAAGAATTGCTCATAATGATATGTACCACGTTTTTCACAACTCGCCATCACCAAGCACAAAAGATTCCCGTGTCGTCGTCAAGTTATACTTGTCTCTCCCCCAATCCGTCGGGTCACCGCCAGGCACGCATAACCCTAACCGCCAAAAGTAATCCCTGTGCGCAAAGAAGAGTTGCCAGAGCTTGAGTCTGGCAGGAAACATCCTGTTGGTCCTGGTCGTGGGTCTTGTTACGGTGGTCGTCTCACCGTTGACGTCAACATCCTCATTCCCAGCATCATCAGCATCACCACCGTCTTCGCCATCATCACCATCAACAACACCAACAGCAACAGGATCTCGATAATATAAATCACGATCAACCCCCTTCGCCGCCGCCAGCGCCAGCAAATCAGCCACCTGCAACGTACCCCCATCAAACCATCCGCCGCCATCTGACCTCTCAGCCCCCGCCATGCACTCCGGGTCGTTATCGCCCCTACATAACCGCAAGTCCTCAGGCGCAGGCGGCAGGTCCGACTTGGAGATATACACCTCGCCTGCGTGCGAGCGGTATCCCCATTCTGTCAGGGGGAGGAGGGGGACAGGGTCGTTGACGTGGGTTACGCGGCGATAGGCTCTCTTTTCGCCCTCGTCCTTGACCTCGTCGTCTTCATTATCAAGGCCAAAGGCCTTGTCCAGGTAACCGACCAGTGCTTGGTTGCCGATACGTGGTTCGCCAAAGGTCGTCACCTGGACGTCTTGCCAGCCTAGCGAGAGCCGAATTTCCAGCGCAGCAAGAGCGGCAACGGCGCCGCCGAGGCTGTGGCCCACGAGGTGGACGGGGTAATCGGGGTGTTTGGCGCGGGCGGCTTTGAGAGCCGGTAGGACGTAGTCGCGCGCGGAGCGCCAGGAGGCGAGGAAACCCATGTGGACTGTACAGTTGGTGCATTTGTTGTTGTCGTCCTTCTTATCACTTCCCTCCTTTCCAACGTTCCCGTCACCATCCTCATCCCCCTCCTCGTCATCATCCGGCGCCGGATACGGTACATACTCCTGCGGCACCGTACTCAAATCAACAATCGTGTTAGTAATACTATAGGTCCCGCGGAATGCCACAATGATAGCCGGATCGCTGACCACCACTCCCCGCCCGGTCCGCTCGTCTCGCCTCCTCTCCCCGTGATCGACGGCAAGGTACCCGCAGCTGTCGCTGAGGAGCAGGCCCGTGTTCCAGGTCCGCTCGAGCCGCAGCGTAGGGAAGTCTTTACAGCGGGATACGCATGAGAAGGGCTTCGAAACGCCTGTTGTGCCGACGCAGTAAGTAATGTCGACTAGGCGAGCCATGCGCTCGAGGGAGGCGAAGAAGGGGAGCGAGACGCCGCCGCTTTGCTGGGCTGGTGGTGTGCCGGTGTGAGCTCCTCCATCGGTAGATGTATCCGTGGCGTGGTCATGGAGTGAAGCTAGGAGGCGTTGTCCTTGAGGGTTGTTCAGGTCTGCTGGGACGGCTAATGGGTTGGCGTAGACATTCTCAACGAAGTGAGAAGTGAGCAGAAGGAGGAATAAACAGAGGTGGTATACCAAATGCATCTTTGCGGATGATGATGCATGCTCTGGATGGTTTTGAAGTTGTTGGGATCGTGGCGAGCAAGAGCCACGGCTATGGCAAAGGTAACATGGAGAAAATATCAAGACGACAAAGTTGAATGGCCAGAATTTTGTCAGAAAGATATCTCTTGCACAAGATGTCGGCCAGACATGGTCTCCCGGGCGGCGAGAACGTACCGCGTGACCAACCCTGGACCAGTAACTGATGAGTGAACCAGGAAGGATGACCAGGGACGTACGTAAGTAATTAATGAGGCGGGAGTTCAGCTGCTTTTCTCCTTGGAATAATCTTCTAGGATCTGTAAGTTCAATTGTTATGGGTTCGGAAAACGAAGCGGACTAGTGGTGTATTCTGCGCGAGTCTGAAACCCATCACAGCATCGACGAGTTTTGAGAATGAAGGATGGAGGTTGAAGTTGGGCAGAGCAACGGAAGCGGAACGGAAGAGCAACACAAAGCGGAAGTGGTGACGTTGTCGTGTTCTGGGCAGGCTTCAGGGACGCCCTTACACTGCAGTTTCAGTGGTCAGATGAACGGGAGTTGCCATGCGAGTGCATGCCTGCCCCCTGTGGAGGGGGGCCGCATATGGAAACAGGGGTAAGCGAGCGCCACCGCTGCAACACCCCGCAATATCTCAGAACTTTAACTTCCATCTTCAACTCAACTTACACCTCTACTCCTCACAACGTCAAGTGCTAAGTATCATGTCCTGCAAGGGGAACCTGGGACCACTCCCTCGCTGACGGCAACCACCTTAGATCTGGCTAGGTAGATATTGATATTGTGTATTCATTCGTCGTTAGTTATCCTATCCATTCCCTCATTCATTCCGTTTCACATATCCTGTATCCCATTCTCTATGAAGTACAGAGGCACCCGCGATTCCATTGTCATCTTTACGATTGCCTTCCTCCCTCGGAATCTAGTTTCCTCCAGGGGGCTCGATGGGGTCGAGAGCAGTGAAATTTCCGAGGATGGCAAAGTCTAGAGAGAAGCATTGCGACCCTTCTCCGAACGGGGTAGTGTTGCTAGTATCGACGCAGCTGAGCCTGGGGGTGATCTGGTCCAAGGCCTCCATGCCCCTGCTTTCATTGTTAGAGATCTGATGACCTCTTTCTGATGATGATAGAAACTTACGAGTCTGGTGTGTGGGGGCATGCCAGCTCGATCATAGACAGCGAGCTCGTCTCCGTGATCCACATGAATTGCACGGTTGGGTCTTCGCAAGCATATCTGGGAGTGAAGCCCTCTGGGCCTGCGTTGGGCTGAGTTCCATTGTAGTGACAAGACGTTGCGATCTTTGTCAGTTCGTCTGCGTATTGAAAGTCGACGACAATCGGGTGGGTGTTGCCATTCTTTGGTGTCCAGACCTGGAGCGACGTGATCTTGTAATGGGTCGGGTACGGGCATTGGTCATCGCGTGAGGAGAGGGACTTGAGTTTGTTGATAAACGAGGGCATCGATGGTAAAGAAGCCACGAGAGGGACAAGAGCCACGAGGGCACGCAGGTTTGTGATAAGCATAACGGCGGTGTGAAGTCGAATATCCGAGTGATCCTGATGTGTAATGAGGATGGCTGGGACGTTTAGATGCAGGTGTGGTTTATATCTGCTCGAGTTGACAGTCGTGCAGACACGGAAGGGGCAACGACAGAAACCATATACTAGTTCAGGAATGAATAGTGAAACCCTTTATAAAGGCAGCAAGAGCAAATCCATTGTTGTCTTGCCCTGCCTGCCTGCCCCGTTACCCAAGCATACGCAGCAGACAACGTTGCAGGGAACGGAATGCTGTGAGGTAGATCGTCTTCACACCGGTACACTACACCTTGGAGATCCAATCCACACAGCATTCGGCAATGAGAATACCTGTAAGGTGACCCAAACCGGTGGCAGTCAAGCACTTCCGGCGTACCACACTGTGGCTATCCGATCTGCAAATCTGGCAGGGCATAAAGTACTGAGATGGCAATGATTGGAAGTGTCAGGCGTAGATCTGGCTACCATGATCCGGACAGGACGGACCAAGTTCCAGCACGTATACATGTACATCAACTTCAGTCAAGCAAGACTTACTATCAATTGGTACATAGTACTGCCGAGATATTATGTATTATGCTCGGTTGACATCGGTCTTCCGTTACTCTCCTCTGCACGATCTCGGAGAATTTGAGCAGATTTCCAGTTTGGCGTGTTTGAAGTATGTGTGTGGTCTGATATCCCCTGTATAGCAAGGGAGTTCGAGCTTGTTCAGCATGTTGCTACTGACCTTGCCAAAGGGAGTCCATCGGCTAAGGCGCTTCTTGACAGCACTGAAAGTACCGTGCTTGGCTCTGGTCCTCAATATTTAAGGATTCGTCATGGCGGATGCCCAAGGAATACTGACAACGAAGGAATGCCGCGGGAAGAGCATAGTTTCGGCTGCCGGTGCTCCCAAACCGTTTACGGCTCCATAGCCTATCCGTCCTACCACTGCTCCATCCATCACAACGTGATTGAATGCTGGCCAGCTTGCGTGCGTATCCAACGACTACTCCAGACCCGAGATTTGTCGGGGATGACGAAGCGTATGCGCTACCGCTCTGATACGACCTGTCCTTGTGGCCTATGTTTGATGCGCATACCTCGCAGTGAACACAAGGCGAGGCCGCCCATAGGTACTAAGCTCGACATACAGACCATCAAGGTCATGCTCAGAAAGGGCCTCTTTCGGTTGGCCTTGGACCCAAACAGTCTCCGGGGTTTGAGGATAAAAGAATGGGGACCGCATGCGACCGCGCAAACACCATCCGAACGAGGCTGGGTTTCCGAATGATGATCTGGCATAGAGCTCTCAATGTTTTCGGTGGGAATCCTGTCCAACAGCGTCTCGTATACAGCCGTCGTGCCGACATCGTAGTACGCAAGAACAAGCGAAGAAGTTTCAAGTCCAGGCGAGTGTTTGTCTTTGCGGAGTGTATGATCCTAGGGTGGTACTTCGGAAATGACAAAGAGAGCTAGGATGCCTAGTTTTATCTCGAATAGCAAGATGGAAAGGCAACCGTCTTTGTTGATGTATGAACATGTCTGGTAGTCGAAGGGTTTTCTCGAAATACGACAGGGCAGTGCAGACGGGAGCGGGCGAGTCTCAAAGCTGGAGGTGCAGTACAAAGGTTGCCTTTCCGACAGTTGAAGTTGAAGAGTTAGGCAACATTTTTTCTTGGGGTATAAGTTACATTGGCCCCTTCAGGCTGAAGTGTAGTCGTCGATGCATTGTGGTGTCGAACTGAACCGAGTTGTAGTGATGGTGGTTCAACTTACATAAGCCACAGGCGACGAATGCACCAGCCACTAACAGACCATTCTCCCGCACTTACCAGCCACACCCACAGAACATTTTCCACTTTTCGGGCGGGTACTTCAAAAATCAGTCGCGAACTTTTATTCTCCCAAGTCCCCTCGACGTTCAGCCGACGATTTCGAGCACCCGACAACCACCCTTTTCGGAATCACCTCTCCAACCAAGCATCACAATGGCTGCTGAATCCAAGACCGGCCTCGCCGTTGGCCTCAAGAAGGGTCACGTACGTCTCACCTCGTGGAGGATCTCTGCGTTGCCTTCCTGAAAACAAAAAAAGGGAAATCAGGGCTATCGCAGACGATGGACACTGCATCTACCTCTCTTGTTTTCAACAACTCCAATTCCAAACACCACACGCCGAACGATTGTTCGAAGGATGAAGAAGGACCGTGATTGCTGACCGGGATATCAATTTACCCAAATACAGAAGACCACTGCTCGTGTCTCCAAGCCCCGTGTTTCCCGCACCAAGGGTCACCTGAGCAAGCGCACTGCTTTCGTTCGCTCCATCGTCCAGGAGGTCGCTGGGTACGTTCTACCGATTTCCCTTCTCTTCAACATCGAAACATTTGCGCCAAGCAAGCAGTCATCTCGACAGACCCGATCAGGCGCACACATAATAGTTCAACCGACGGAGATTATGGTTCTTAGGAGGGTGGTACACAGTCGTGTGCCCGTTTCTGCAAGATATCGCAATTTCCGTTGGGAGTATTGGAGCCGAGTGCTTGATCTGGTTTGGAAGGGGGGGGGAACTGTTGCGGCGCATATGTGCATATATCCTCTCGGACGAACTTATGCTAATATATGTCTTTCCTACAACAGCCTTGCTCCCTACGAGCGCCGTGTCATTGAGTTGCTCCGCAACTCCAAGGACAAGCGTGCCCGTAAGCTCGCCAAGAAGAGGCTCGGTACCTTCGGCCGTGCTAAGGCGAAGGTTGAGGACCTCCAGCGCGTCATCGCTGAGGCTCGCCGCGCCGGCCACTAAATCGGTTAATTCCGATGGCTGGATTGCTTGGAGAGTGTGATTAAAATACCAAAAAGGAATTCTGCCTCTTGTCGTTTCTCTGGCATTATTCGGCGTGACGTGCGTGGTTCGTTTTGTTATGGATCAGATGTAGGCGCTTTTCGTGGACTGGCCAGAAAATAGCCGGCCTCTGGGCATAGAAACGAAATGACACCATCTTGAATGACAAGATACTGAATTACGAACAAACTTCTCTCCCTCTCTTGGACTGTGATGTCACATTTTTATACGTCAACTTTGATTTGCTCCACATGCATCGTATATAGATTCTATGTTCATTAACTACGTCTTGCTAACTATGTTTTCCACGTCGATGGTACACAGAGAAACGCTGGCACATTACATATTCCCTATCCAGTTCTTGTACAACTGCCTCCCAAAGAACGCTCAATCATGCAAATGACTGCTACTAGAAAGCTGTACGGCCGTTGCAAGCTGCTCATTTCCTACCAGGAAGCTTGAACAACTTCCCCAACTTCTTCTTGACAGCATCGGAATCCAGACCGTGATCACCCTTTCGCTTGACCTCTTGGCCACTCGATGATGGTCCAGCCTGGACTTCCTTATCGTCCTCGCCCTCCACCTCTGAGACATCTGGCACCACCACTTCCTGCGCTCGGCTAGCCACACTGTCCTTCAGGAATGGCGACTTGCGCGCCTCCTCCGACACCGCATCATCCCATACAAGATTCAACAGTGCCCTTCCCCGGAGCTTATAGTCTGCCACCAGCCGCTTGTTGCCATCTTGAACCGCAACGATCGGATGCGTGCCCGGGAGGATCAAACGGAAAGGCTGGTCCGGATGGGCCATGACACCCTTGACAGCCTGATACAGGAAAGAGCCGGTCTGCTCTGGCGTGACAGCCCACTGTGCCGACGTCTGGTCCGGGAAACGAACCTTGATATCAACCTGTGTGATCTTGGCCAGCCGAGCTGCTTCCTCAGCCGCATCCGCCGCCAGCTCAGCATCCGACTTGAGCCGTTGGTTTTGCGCCCGTTGCAGAAGCTGTTGTTGCCGCAGCTGAGCATGGGCGATGGTTGGCTCATACACGGCATCGTCTACCTGAACCAGGGCGGCAAGCGGAGTGGTAGAGGACGGGGCGTTGAACACGCCTATGGGTACAAGGGGGTCGCTGGGCTCGCTAGTAGTGGTCGTGGTCTCTGTCGGAGGAACAGCAGCGACCACCTCATCGACGATGTCCATCGGGTCGGTCTTCGCAACTGGTTCCGGAGCAGGTGCAACCGGGGCCACCGCTTTGGCTGCCTCTGTCGAGCCCACCTGTAGTTCTGGCTCTGCCAACGTACTCTCCTTGACCGGCTTCGAGCCAGCGGCTAGAGTCAGATCTTCTATAGGTTCCTCTATCGCCGGTGCTGACCCAGTCGCTGGTGCTTCAGGTTCCCCTGCCTGCGTCTTTGGTTGATTTGGTTCCACCTCCTTGAGATATTGGCCGATATCTTGCATCGCTTCGTACAGAGTCTTGTCTGTGTCGCGGAACGAAACCCGCAGAACGATGCTGCCAGAGTTGATACCACACTGGGACAGCGTTTTCTGTAGGTCCTCCATCGAAGTGTATTCCCTGCCCATGATGTTCACCACCGGCGCCTCGAAGTATAACTGGCCGCTGGTTCCCTGGGGGCCGGTACTGCTCTTAGGAGTGCCTCTGCCGGTCAGGTTCAACCCCTGCTCCGCAACCTCGAACTGGCGCATGACCTGCCACAGCATCATGTCGCTGGATAGCTTCTTCGTGTACCGCTGACCGTTAACATCGAGGGCTATCGATACCACTGCTGCGCTCTTGGACTTTTGAACGAGCTCGAGCTTGGCGCCTGACACAAGACCTGATGTCCGAAAGGGGCCAGACAAATCAATGAGCTTCTGCTTGTGCCTGTATGAAAGTGTCAGTTCAACATCATCTGGCAACTGGGTATCGTGGGGCTTTCGTTCTCACTTGAGTTGGTACTTGTCACTGTTAAGGTTGAACTTTTGACAAGCTTCTCCCAGGACATCGACCAGGTAGGTTCCAGGCGTAACTTTGACCTTCGTCCTCCTCAGGTCCGTAGAGACTACTTCGACGTGCGCTGACATATTGACGGTCTCGCTTATAATTATGGGGAATGTTGAGAAAAGTGGCGGACGAGGTTGCCCCTAGAGCTGAACCGGCGCGACAGATCGGTTTGATGAAGGTCGGTGTAGGTATGGTTGGAGTGGCTGAGAATATAAGGAGAGTTGAAGTTGTCCTCTTGACTCAGTCAAGACGATTTGTGTCCTTCCAAAGAGCAGTTACGTAGTTGCTTGTGGATGTTGTGTTTGGCGGCTGTTCTTCAGGCAACCCCGCGTAACGTAATCGGCAAATACCAGCTGGGCACGAGAGGGGCTATAGGGCTTCAGTTTGTGATAAGACGGGATGATAGAGAGGCCTGAATACTGCTTTGTGAGATGGAAAATCAACACGGAATGTATGGCAGTGATCAAGCTGAGAGTGAGTGTCGTAGCTTCAAGTCAAGTACACAAAATGCATAGAGCGCTTTCTGAGAGCTTCCACGGCCGGGGTGCATTTTGTAAGCTCAGGAGGGGCAATTACGCAGTGCGTTTGGCGGCAACATCCAACCAAGGAGCCCAGCAACGGGGAAGGGGAGAAACAGCGGGCAGCTCCTGCCACCTAGAACCGCTACAAACCAATCCTAGCTTCGCAAGCCCCGTGCAAGTGGCAGCTACAGTACGAAGGTACACAGTGCCTCTACCTGCCCTGCCAGGCACCCTTGTTAGTGGACACCTCCATTCAGTCCTCCGCCCAGCCAGCCGCGCCAGCTGCGTGTTGCCTTGCCTCGTCAACTGGAGCTTCCCTTCCCGTTCGAAGGTGAGCTTGACGACGGAAACAACAAGCTTTCCAAACCACTTTCACCACACATCACCGAACCATCGCGAATACCCCGCGCGGCAAAGACGAACAGCCCATACTCCCCGAACCATACTCAGAGAACGATACTAGCGCTATCGCCGAACCTCCCTCCATCTTCCGAGTAAACGACCATCACCACTTGCATCACATCCCACGCACAAGATGGTAAGTCTGCCCGATCATTACAACCTTCTACATATACGCATTTCTGGGAAATACAAACAAGATCCCACGTTAATCATTATGTCATCAAACAGTCGTCCCCCTTCTCGATAAGTACGATATCCCAATACCCGATTCTCTAAACAATGACCCCTCCTCGACCGAAAGGCATGACATAACATCATAACTGACCACCGCTCTTCCCCAACTCCTATAGACGGCGGCGCTTGCGTCGCCATGGTCGGCAAAGACTGCGTAGCCATCGCCTGCGACCTGCGCCTCGGTCTTCAGGCCCTTACGGTCTCCAACAACTTCCCCAAGATCTTCCAGTACGGCGACGTCTTCCTTGGCTTGACCGGTCTGGCGACAGACGTGTCGACCGTGTCGGACCTGTTCCGGTACAAGGTGAACATGTACCGACTTCGGGAGGAGCGCAACATTGCCCCCAAAACCTTCGCCAACCTGGTGTCCAGCAGCCTGTACGAGCGCCGCTTTGGGCCCTATTTCGTCAGCCCCGTCGTTGCGGGCTTGGATCCCAAGACGAGCGAGCCGTTCATCTGCGGCTTTGACAGCATTGGGTGCATCGATTTTGCGAAGGACTTCATTGTGAGCGGGACGGCGACGGAGCAGTTGTTTGGCATGTGCGAAAGCTTGTGGGAGCCGAATCTGGTGTGTTGATTCCGCGAGCGCGAGCCCGATCCCGATCACCGAGAGAAAGCGCTGGTTTGGCTGTTTCTTTCGATTTGCTATAGAGACGCAGTGCTAACGATGATGTCACTCAACAGGGACCCGAGGACCTTTTCGAGACCATATCACAGGCTCTCCTCAACGCCGTCGACAGAGATGCCTTGTCAGGCTGGGGCGCCCATGTTTACATTATCGAGAAGGACAAGGTCACCAAGAGGCTATTGAAGGGACGACAGGATTAAGCAAGACGTTCGGGCATAATGATGATGATGAATCTGGGCCAAGAGAGTAATCAAGTCGCGTACGCGCTAATCGATCATCGGTACCCTTGGGCTCTGTAGAACAAATACATTTGCAACATGACACAACTAGCGAGCGGACGAGACAGCCGTGCTTTTCAGGACTGGTTATCCAAAGATGTCTATTGAATGACAAGCCTTGCATGATAACTGGATATATCATCTATTTGTGTAGACAAAAGAAGTTGTTTACGTCTAGATCTACAGCTACCAGATCATTTCAAGTCTAACACCCCGAACCTAAAGATCCTTCTTCTTTTCCAAAGGCGCCGAGCTGCTGGGGGTGCTCTGTACAAAGAACTTGCGCTCAACGGCCTTGAGGAGTTCGTCAAGAAGCCTAGACGAGATATTAGCGTACTGTTGAGAAAACAACACAGAAGACGGAGGAAGGAACTTACACGACAGGTGCACTGATGACAATCACGGCCTTCCACTCAGCCCAGTTCAAGGGCAGGATGGAAAAAAGGGTCTGAAGGATAGGAGTGTAAAGAAGGGCGAAGTGCAAGGCCATGGAGAGACCGATAGCATAGACGAGCATCATGTTCTTCCAGACAGGGAGCGTCAGAAGAGACTCGCTGGAGGAGAGAGCGTTCATGGCGTTGAACATCTCAATGACGACCAAAATGGAGAGCGAGACAGTCGAACCGGCCTTGGCCATGTCGTTCGAGAACATGGCGCAGCCAATCTCAGGGAACTCCGTAGAGCAGCGGTGGAAGTGAGACAGCTGGTAGAAGCTGATCTGGGGACCCTCCGAGTAGAACATGAACCACCAAGCATAACCGGCGACCGTAGCGAGACCGACGTAGGTGCCAATGACGAGATAGCGGAAGAAGAGCCATCCGCCGATAAGTCTTTCGTCACGCTTTCTGGGGTTGCGACGCATGATATCGTGGTCAGGAGGGTTGAAGGACAGAGCAGTAGCGGGGAGACCGTCGGTGACCAAGTTCACCCACAGAAGTTGAACCGGGATCAGGGCCTCAGGCATACCGAGAGCGGCCGTCAAGAAGATAGAGACGACCTCACCGATGTTGGAAGAGATGAGATAGCGGATGAATTGCTGGGTGTTGTTGTAGATGGCGCGGCCTTCCTCGATGGCGACCTCGATAGTGGCAAAGTTGTCATCAGCAAGCACCATGTCGGCAGCAAGCTTCGACACGTCGGTGCCGGAACCCATAGCAACACCAATATCAGCCTTCTTCAGAGCGGGAGCATCGTTGACACCGTCACCGGTCATGGCAACGACCTCACCGAGAGACTGGAGGAGATCGACCAGCTTGGACTTGTGAGTAGGCTCCACACGGGAGAACAGAGAAGCAGACTTGGCGGCCTCGAGCTGCTCACCAGGGCTAAGGTTATCGAATTCGCGACCAGTGTAACTCTTGCCAGTCAAATCCTCATTAGAGCCAAAGACACCGATCTGACGGCAGATGCTCTCTGCGGTGTTGCGGTTATCACCGGTGATCACGACGACGCGAATGCCAGCATCCTTGCACTTCCTGATAGAAGCAGCAACTTCAGGGCGAGGAGGGTCAAGCATGCCGACGAGACCGATGAGAGTAAGGTTCTGTTCGAGAGAGCCGTATTCGGTGGTAGACTTGGCGGTGTGAAGAAGAGGGTTACCAGCAACGTTATCCAAGCTAGCCAGAGCGATGACACGCAGACCGCGGTTGCCATACTCAACAATCTCCTTCATGAGGAGCTCGGACATGTTACGATCGAGATGTACCTTCTTGCCACTGGGACCGAGAAGAGCGTGAGTGCAGCGTTCGATGAGCGATTCAGGGGCTCCCTTAACGAGAAGCTTCTGCTGACCATCACCCTGAACCAAGACAGACATGCTCTTGCGATCACGGGAGAACTCGTAGGTGGCAAGGCGCTGGTACTTCTTCTCATACCAGGAGCTAGCGTAGTGAACTCGATCCTTAGGAGGGCAATCGGAGGGGGCGCAAGGGCCAATCTTCTCGGCCAAAACACGGAGGGCGCCTTCGGTAGCCTCACCCACGTTCGAGAAAGTATTGGTGGAGGGATGGTAGTCAAGACGGGCATCGTTGCAGAGAGCGGCGACTTCGGTCAACTGAAGAATGGTAGCGGAGTTTTGAGCAAGATCGGTAACCTCCTTGCCCTGCGACTTGATGGCGCCCTTGGGCTCAAAGGTAGTTCCCTCGACATCCAGCTCCTCCAGATCAGTACCATCCTGGTTGAAATAGACGATCTTGTTAACGCTCATTTGGTTGGTGGTCAAAGTGCCGGTTTTGTCAGAGCAAATGACGCTGCAGCTGCCCAGGGTCTCAACAGACGGAAGACTTCTCACAACGGCATTCTTAGCAGCCATCTTGCGGGTTCCAAGGGCAAGGCAGGTAGTGATGACAACCGCAAGGCCTTCAGGAATAGCCGCAACACCGAGCGAGACGGCAATCTTAAGGTAGTAGATGGCACCCTTGGTCCAGTTTCCATGGCTGGGGTCGGCGAAGTTGGGGATATTGATGAGCCAGACGAGAACGCAGATGACAGTGATAACCTTGGCGAGCTGGTCTCCGAAGTCATTGAGCTTCTGCTTCAAGGGGGTAGGCTCGGAAATCTGTGCGGTGATGTTCTCGTGAATGTCGCCGAGAGCGGTGTTGGAACCAGTCAAGACAACGACGGCTTTGGCATGGCCAGTGACGACAGTGGTACCTGAAAACAGCATATTGACCTGATCCTGCAAAACAGCCTTGCCGTCGCTAACAACGGCCTGGAAGTCTTTCCCGACGCTTTCACTTTCTCCGGTCAAGATGGCCTGGTCCACAGCAAAGCTGTTACTTTCGATCGAGATCAATCTGCAGTCAGCAGGGATGCGAGCACCAACGGCAATGTCCACGACATCGCCTGGCACAAGATCCTCGGCCTTGATACGGGTAATCTGTCCATTGCGCACCACGTTGGCCTCGTTGGCCGAATATTCTTGCAAAGCAGCAATCGCCTTCTCGGCACTGCTTTCCTGGGACACTCCAACAACGGCGTTGAGAATAAGGATGGTCAAGATGACGGCGGGGTCGACGAAGGCACTCCAGCCGCCCTCCTCCTCGAAAAGCGCGAGTACGAACGAGATGGCGGCAGAGCCCAGAAGGATGAGAACCAGCTGGTCCTTGAATTGTTCCAGAATAAGCTCCCAGATGGGTGTCGGAGGCTCCTCAGGGATGGCTGAGGCAGGCAAAACCGTTAGCAAGGGCAATTGATAGAACAACTAGACTGAATTCTAACAATCTTGTAGAGAAAGCGCATACCATTCTTCCCGTGCTTGGCCCTGGCCCGAGCTACCTGCTCGTCAGTTAGACCGATGGCCGGGTCGACGCCAAAGGTGCTGAGAACCTCATCGACGGGCTTTGCGAATGCGGCCTCCATGTTGACAAAGGTTGTTGGAAGGTGCGGAAAGCAAAGCGTAACGGCGCTGTTCGGCGGAAATCGAAAAGTGAAGGCTCCAAAGAGCTTCAACGAAGGATGGAAAACGCCCCAGCAGTATTGGAGCTTAAGTCCACAGTCTTCAAGAGCAAGGCCTTGAATAGAGAACGGTAAGAAGACACGCTTATAGCAGTATCATGGAATCAGGAAGAGAAAAGGATTGAAGGTAGCCTCGTCGAAGAGGTTGCCTATGGTGAAAAAACCAAGTCTGGAATTATTCAGCCTTGATATGTACTACCCTCCTGCCGGGGTGCCGGGGTACATGTTTGTGCTGCGACGTGTCCAGTTCTACAAAAGTCGCCTCTCTTCGGCGCATATTTCTGACTCGAGTATGGTTCAACTGGAATGCGGCGGCTCAGACGCTGTGCAACGGCGCAGCTGGGGGTCACTCCCACACCAGTGACCTGACAGAACGGCAGAACGGGAGCCCACTGACAGGGCAGGCGCGATCCTCCCCCAGCGGAATGGAACACGCACCTTCCTCCTCCGGGCCCCTGGATCAACCTCCAACCGGAATCGAAATCGCCAGAAGCGATGCGGAACTGTCATGGTGCCCCCACATCCCTCCCTCTCGCTCCCAGCCCATCCCCGGCAAGTGGCACCGCCCTGCATCTTGATGCCGTCACTGGATTTCGAGATCGTTTAATTACAGGGGAACGGGAGATTCAACCGGTCACCGCTAAGAGGGGCCAATGTCAGAGATATTATCGGCGGGCAGTGTTGACAGTGTCCAGGTGAGTAGCCATGACATTGACTCTGAAGACAAGAGTTACAACTCTTTGTTCACCATGCTGCTTTCGTTATCGTTTGATGTTCGGAGATGCAGCTGAAAGCAGGGCGCCCATGGCAAACGCATGGGGCGGAGAAGAGCGAAACGTTCGGGTGGGTAGGTCTTAGAACTTTCTAGTTCAACCTGTCGTTATCAGCCTCTTTCCTTCCAGAACTGGAAAGACGTTTTGATGGCCAATGTTCGACAAACACGAACATTATCAATATCGTCGCCATGAACTGCCTGAGAAGAAACAGTGTGGTACTTGGGCACATGAAAATCATCATATCAGGAAGACATTTATGTACAATATAAGACTGGTTTGTTTGTTAGTTTGGTTCTTCGAACATGGGTCGAACAGGGGAAATTGAGCTCTCATTGGCCTTCTTCTGGCTTTCGTTTGAAGGCGCTAACATTGTGACCAGGGTAAAAAAACGCCACAGAAGCCTCTTATGCCTCTCTCCGTCTCTTTCAAGGCCCTTTAGAATAAGATATAAAAAGGCAGTCTCCTATAGCACCCATCCGCTCGAAGCCCGAATACTTTTTCACTCTCTAGTTCGAAAGGTGGAACTGGGCGTTTTTTGTACCAAACTAACAAACATACCAGGGCTAGATTGTAGATGACTCTTGCAGCTTTGCAACATGCCACACTGCCTTCCGACCTGCAGGTGGTTTTGTTTGACGGCCCCATGAGCCGTTGGAAGAAGAGATTAGGCTTGGCAAATGTGATACCCAAATCGATCCGCGAAAAGCTTTTCGTATCAAGATTATTGGAGAACCATGTAAACGGATATTACGAAGGCTGTGCAAAGAGAAAAAATTATGGCTGATGTTTTGCAACCTGATCTTGTTAACGTCAACGAGCGTAATCTCCGAAAAGAGAGTTAAAGTCGGTTTTGATACCGATGAAATTCGATGAAATTTACCCCGCCGACCCGCCAACCCCACCTCCCGTCCAAAGTCAACAAACCGCCAAAGCGAGCGACGGGGCAAGGACAAGCGAAGCAGCCTAAGACAGACAGACAACGCTCGAACGAAACATCACAACTGTCCTACAGACTGTACAGAAACAATATCCAAACGATAAACCTGCAAATCTTCCCCTAAGCCACTACCAGGCTCTGTAATAGCCCGACTACTATTTTCACCTTTCGGTCACTTTCATCGAAAACACAATGGCTCCCCCCTCAGCTCTCAACATCGCGACTCAGTCGGTCAACCGCCTCGTCAAGGAGGAGTCCTACTACCACAAGGAGCAGACCTCCCAGGAAGCCCGCATCAAGAAGCTCCAAGACGAAATTGCCGCCAACAGCCCCGAGCTGGACAGCAACGCGCCCTACGTTCTCAAGCAGGAGGTGCGTCCCCCAAAGACCGTGCATTTTAAACCGAAACATGCAAACCCAAACCCAGAAACTTTGGACACAGTCAACCCTAACCCTTTCATGCTTTATGAACAACAGCATACGGCGCTTGAAGAGACCAAGGCTGTGTTTGGTCCCCTGATCAATAGGATTGCCGAGGCGGTTGAGAAGCTTGAGGAGCAGATTGCTATTTCTGAGAGTGAAGGTTCTGCTTCCGAGGAGGATCTGAAGAAGGCTAAGGAGGCGTTGGAGAATGGTAAGAAGCTGACGGAGAGCGCTTAAGAGGTGAAGGGTTGGACGAACAAATGATGGAGACTGTTTTTTAGCAAGTTTACGATTCCATACGACCTACGGCGTGATATGGGCCCTCGCGGTCTTCAGAGGTAATTATGAAGCATGAAATCACAGATACAATGAAGCTTGATTCTTGGCCAAGATGATGAACATCAGAGGGCGAACCGAACCCAACGTACAACGCTACACCCTTCCTTACACTTCTCTCTTATGCCATCATAGCTTGCTCCTGTAACCCTTAGGTGGTATCCATGGTGTCATCGTCAGCATTGGGGCCGTCAACCGTGATCCTCGGGCGTGGTGGGGTCTGATCCGGCAGAGGTGAAAGAGGGCTATCCGGCTCCTCGACTTCCTCCTCACCTTCCTTGACCTCAGTCATCTCCACATCGGTTCCCTGTGCCGCCTCGTTACCCTCGCCTCTATCCATAGAACCTTCGCGGCTAGCTTCCTGACTTGTCGTTTGCGAGTACCCCGAGACGTCATGGCACGGCTTGAGGAATGACTGGTTCTCGTCACCTGGGGCAGGAGTATCGCGCGCCGGTGTCCTGGCGCCCAGTGTCGAGACGGGATGGGGAGTGCCAGCGGCATCGCCGCTCTCAGCTCCGCTCTTCGTTGGGAGTCCACTATCCGGCCTCGGGGTTGCGTTGCCGCTAGAAATGCCGGGCCGTGGGGTCTGTCCGGCGTCCGCCTCGGCGTCGCCGGCACCGCCTTCGTCGTCGCCCATGCCTTCGCGGCGTTCCACCTCCTCCTTTTCATCACGGATCAACCGCCTCAACCGCATGCTTTCATCCATAATCTTGGCAAACTGATCGCGCCGCTCATGCCACGTGACACCGTAGGTTTCGCTCTCCGTCTTCAACTCGGCAATTTCCTCCTCCAGTTTCCTCAGGTTGGCCGCTTGCTCTGCCCTGGCACGCAGCGCAGGGTTGCCGGTGATCTTATCAGCCAGCTCATCGAACTTCTTGCGCTGCTCGAGCGTGGCACGGGCCTGCTCTAGTTGGACACGTAGCTGAACAGTGTTGTTGCGCACCGCCTGTGCCGTGTTGAGAATGCGCTCACGCTCGGCGACGTATCGTTCACGCTCACGCTCATTGGCAGTCAGAAGAAACTGAAGCCGCGCGATGCTGCTATCAAAGGCGGCAAAGTCCAGGATGATGTCTTCCTTGAGCTGAGCAAGGTCTGAGGTGGCCGAATCGCCGGTCGCGGTAGGCGTCTGGACTTCCTGCTCAGTTGTTCCCGCAGTCGCGGCACTGCCCTCTGGAGGCGGGGTGGGTGCTTGACGAGCTCTCGAGAGGGTCAAGGAGTGAAGGGTGCTGAGACGTTTGGTCACGCGCTTAAAGGGCCTCTCCTCCACGTTCAAAAGTCGTAACTTGTGGAGCTCATTCTCCTCTTTGTCGTCAAGTAAACCCCAGGAAGCCATCTTGTAGTTGTGATTTCGGTATCGAGATGCTCGGGGTCAATGCTGGATTGTTTCGATGAACGTGAAGATGGTTGAGAAGCAGTCCAATGGCGAAGGAAGAACAAGACTGTGAAAGGTGAAGTCTTAGATTGCGCCGGAACAGTTGGTGCAATCTCGTTGACTTCTTTGTCTGTTGAGTGTAAGAAGGCGAAAGGGATGAAGAGGCTGATAGTCCGGTATATGGGTGGAAGACTGTGATGGTTACCAATTGTATGGACTGCTGAAACCTGAAGCATGGACCTCTTGGCGGAGAAGAGCATTTTCGTTGGTGGATGCACTGCACTGAAGGGCAGGTGGGGGTCACATACTAAATAGTAGCCGTCAAGGTTCCGCTTGCCTGTTCAATAGCATCGAATAGGCTCGACTCCAGCTGATCACCAGGTGTACCTACTATGTACTTTTGATATTCTAAGCTGCAGCTCTGCCGCGTCCCGGTGGTCTGTGTACATCGGAGTACATTTTTGAATAGCTGAGACCTCAAATAGATCGTCCAACAGCCAGGGCAGTCGGTCAACCTCAACCTCAACCCCAACCTTCACTCCAGATTCTTCTGACAGCAACAACCTGATTGTCAGCTTTAAGGACCAATTTACAACCGATCGCTTCGAAGGCATCCTGAAGGACATTCTTGATTTAATCAAAATCGGAATTCTGCGAACAAACATACCATCGCTCTACAACTGTTGTCATCCAGCTACACCTCGTCTTACCTCCCGTTCATTACGTGGTCAACCATCAAAGGGAAGGCTGTAACACGCCGTCGCTTATTACACTCTCGTACGTCTCCGATTACCCATTGACCTCGACATGGTTTCGATGCCAACTAGACAAATCTCAGACTTCTACCCGTTACCTGAGCATAACCTTGAAGAGCCCCTTACTTCGCTCACCATGCCTGGGCCACGCTCACTTCTCGACATGGCTCTCAAGCTCGCCATCGACAATGTTCAGGACATCGCCTGCCTGGACGACGTGCCACCAAAAATCGCTAGTCAAATCCTCAAAGCCGTTAGAACACCAGAACACCTCCGCACGATCGAACTCCATAGTGGCGAGGAGATCTGCGAGCTGACCGCTGAACACTGGCGCCGCTTCATCCAACGCAAGTACGGCCTTCTTCATAACAAGCACCGATGGGAACCAAGCGACCCAAGATCATGGCACAAGGTCTACGAGAAGTACGGGAAACTCCAGAAGGAGTCAGACGAAGCCGCCACAGAGGCTCTCAGAGCCACGATGGCCGCAGTCAACAACCAAAAGTCATCACGCACAACCACCATTGTCTCTGCCCAGGTCGCTCGCAGGCTACCGGCCCCAAAGGCTCGTTCATTCGGAGCCGGCTTTGGTGGATTGAAGACCAGCATAGATCCGCCCATGAAAAGAGCAACCTTCCTGCAAAAGGCCACCAGGGAGGCGAAGTTAGACGCACACCGCCGCAAACTCGCCAAGCCTTCCGTTATGCTCCTAGCCAGGAAGACGGAGCTTACCAAGGCCCCTGAAAGGTTGCTTGAAGAGAAGCGAATCCAAAACCAGTTCGACATAGATTCCGCCCCCGTCCTCGAGGGCCCTCGCATCAGACCCGCAACAAGCTCGCGGCAACAGAAAGACCGAGAAGCCCGCCTTTTGCAGATCAAGAACGGAGGAGGAAAAAGTAGCAGCAGCTCCAACCATGCTCCCAACGTGTTGAGCTTTGACGACGATGAAGACGACCACCATTACGACAAAATCCAGCACAACAACAAGGGTGCATCAGGCGATGATATGGACGATCTTTTCGGTGATATGGACGACGAAGACGGTGGCAACCCCCCTCACAAGAGTGCTTCACCCCCACCCAAGAAACGTGGTCTTCTTTCCGCCAGCCCTGGTGCCAACTCTCGACCACGAGCCGCCGCTGCTGCCAGTGCTAGGCCCACTGCTACAACCAGTCGACCTCCAGCTTCGACATCACATGCTAGCAGCTCATCCAATCCCAGACGCCCTCAGCCTGCGGCATCACCGACTTCAGCTAGTCCGTCTGGAAGCCCGCCTGGGGCTAAGCGCAAGCAGGTGGACATTTTCATGAAGCCTGCAAAGAAAGTTCGTCGAGTTTGAGAGGAGTATCTCAAAGGATGGGGCTGTGATTAGGAGGCAGAGACCCTCGTGAGGTCTAAAAGAAGGATACTGAAGGAGCAACGAAATGGATGGGAATCAAGGATCCTCGTGAGGTCCAAGAGGGATATCCGAGAAGCAGGCTTATGGCTGGGAATGAAGGATCTGAGGGCAGTTACGGAGTCGGGGTGCTTAGAAGGGATCAAGATGGGGTAGGACATATGCTTGCGCCGAAAGAGAAGGAAGGGATGGGATTTCATAATACGAAGGAAAGTTCTCGGTCCTATATCCACGGTTTGGAGGATCAACATTTTTGGCGTTCTGGGTTATTTGGGATCTTTTAATGGGAATGGGCATTTATCTTCGGGCAACAGAACTACTACACAACGCAACGGCTCAGGTCGAATCCACAATGGGAGATGGATCAGCAGCGAGATATATGGTTTTTCGGCGTGACAATGGTACACACTTTGGTGGACTCATATCCTCCCATCTGCTCTGAATGAACCTTGCCTAGTGATTTGAGTAGCTGTCTTCTGTGAAAAGAAGATATTCTCCCCACGCCGCACAAGCTTCCCAACGGCAAGTGTTTACCATCCTTGCAGTTGACTCAAGTCCCTCTCTTTTTCTTCTGATACCATATCCTGTCCTCAACCTCCAGGGGACCGGTAGTCTAGTCGCCAAAGCACCACAGCTTCCATACGCGAGTGTTTCACCACCGATGTGTATCATCCAATCCGTTGCTTTGTTGGGTAAACGTCGTTATCTCATTATCTTTGTGTATGTATGTTTCTCGAACTACACGGAGCTTTCCATAGCTAGCACCCTCCTCTAAGAGCCAAAACAAGATGGAGGGTTGCGCCGCCCTCGAGTTGGTAATCGGTTGCCGTCTTGTCATCAACCCTGTTTTTTTTTTTATGGAGCTTTCGTGTCAGATACCGACTTCTTACTTCCTGCTGTCGATATTATGGTTTCCTCCTCCTTTACCAACCCAAAATAGGAAATGGTGTGATGTAGGTAGGCTGAATCAGAACTTACATCTGCTTTCCGCCAAAAATCAGACGTTGCTGTACGGGAGGAATACCCTCCTTCTCTTCGACCTTCTCCTTGATGTGGGCGACCTGTGTGTGGTTCCCAATTAGTCGGATGTTCTGGGACCAGTTCGTAGTTATCGTAGTCATTGCCCGAGGGAGCAAAGCATATCGTGGTAACCGTCGATCGATTTAGGGTTTTTCGTAGTTGGGACTGTCGTGCCGTTGATTTGCTCGCTCGTGCGCGGGCGCAAATTGGCGAAAGAAGACAAGCCGACGTACCTTGGTATCGGGCTCAATGTCGAGCTCAATCTCCTTGCCTGTAAGAGTCCGGACCCTGTCGCGAACAAAGTAAATGTTAGCTTCTGACTGACTAGTCGCGAGCTCAAAGGCGCGGGTCTAGCTATGCAGCCGCAATGCATATTTCTGCGACTGTCGGAGGAGAAGAAAAGGTCGAAAAGCTCACTTGATCTGCATTTTGAATAGTTTGCGACTGGTTTGATGGAGGAGAGTTCGTTTCGCAGGGTGATAGGATGGATGGAATTTGTTGATGGAGCTCGGAGGGGATCTGGTCGTCTCTTTATGCGCGCGGATACGAGGCTTTTGTTGACTCAAGAAGCTGACTGAATCGGGATGGTTTGATATTGGTAATGGAGCGGTTCAAGGAATTGAGTTGGTCATTGGGGAAAACGGTCACGGTCAACTGTTGACGAGCCGGGAGGAGGGGGGCAATGACGGCTCAACGGGAAGGTAACTCGTGGTGGGGCATGCGCTACCGGCGCGGTTGGCGGTAGGACGAGACTGCCTAGGGGTCGTTGGGGACGGTAGCCGCTGTGGACGGGGCAGCCTGGCTTCTGTTGTTTTGATACCCCTTCTGGTTGCCGGGGCAGCTTCGGTAGCTTCGACAGTGCAGGTGCTCCGAGGTCAACGGCCAGTCACCTCGAGGCATGGGGATGAACTGATGATATTGCGGCCGACTTTCAGATATTGGGCTTATGCTGAACTGAAGTTCCTTAATTCTGTGTTTTATTCCCTCCCCAGGTGGGGGCCGTTGAACCACCATTGTTCCTGCGCTGCATTTCTGCACATGATTCTGTATCGGTATATTGAAGTGATCCACCACGCAGCGTCATCCGCGCCAGGTTGAATAACCGCTTGGTATCAACAACAGAGAAGATGTCTTCACACCAATAAGAGCCTTTTGATGAGAAGATGTTCAATGTGTATCTTTTGCGAAAGCTCCTTTCCTGAAGATCATCGCTAAATCCGGCCTTTCCGATAGTTCATTAGAGTCTGTTGTACACCTGGGGTTTCCGTCACATCCATAAGATACATATACAGCGGAGATTTTATCCGTCATCTCATGCTCCTCTTCCGATGTCCAAAGGTCCCAGCTTAGTTGTCCTTGGTCCTGCGATCCTCGAAAACGTTGAGGCCCAGGCCCTCAGAATCAAGGAGCAGCCTGTTCCTGCCGCCAGCCTCCTGGATAATGTTCGCAATGGCACGCGCGTTCTCCAGCTTCTTCAACTCCACATACGCCTTGCTCTTCTTGATGGCCTCACCAATGAGCTCCGCAGAGCGAGCCTCACCCTGAGCCTTGACCACCATAGCCTGCTTCTCTTGACGCGCCTTGTCGACAACGAATGCTGCGCGCTGCGCATCTTGCTGTGCGACCTGCTTGGCCTCTACTGCCGCTGTGAATTCGGGGGAGAAAGCGAGATGCTAGAATATGGTTAGCCAACAATAATCCATGACACAATACGGACTCGTGCGGTAAACGTACTGTAAGCGAGACATCGTCCAACAGGATGTTGAAGCGGGCCGCACGCCTTGCGAGGTTCTCGCGAACAAGCCTGGCAACCATCTCTCTCTGGGTGATCAATTGACTGGCGTTGAACTGCGCGACAACACTCTTGAGAACCTCGTTGACGATCGAAGGAAGGACACGCTCGTCGTAATCAGTACCAAGGGTACGGTAAATCTGGGGCAAAGCCGTAATTTCGGGTCTCGAGAGAACACGGCAGGTAATGTTGACCATCTGCAAATCCTTGGTACCGGTCAAGGAGGCAACGTTTCTGGGCTTCGCGCGGACATCGTAGGTAACGGGGGTCTCGAACCAGGGGATCATAAGATGGGTTCCTATTCAACTTGTCAGAAAACTGGAAATCCAGCAATATCGAGGCCGTGCGGAGAGAGCAGGCGAACCTTCACCATAGATCTCCTTGCTAACACCACTAATTCTCCTGTACTTAATCGCTCTGTGACCACCATCGACGTTGAAGATGGAGTTGGAAAGGACCCAGGCACCACCACCAAGAAGGGCGAAACCGGTCAAAGCAGGACCCAAACCGCGGGGAGGCATGGGCGGCCTGCCGCCAGGGAAACCGCCGCCGCGCGACCGGGCAGTCTGCTGGATCTTGTTCAGGAGATCCTGATATGGGTTGTTCGACATGGTGGGCTGTTGTGAAATAATAGGCGGCCCAGTGGTGGTTTGGAGTAGGATGCCTAGGTTGGTTGACGGAGGTAGTGGGGAAATGGGGATGAAGTCGTCACGATACCTAGCTTGCCCGAGCTTTTCGATTTCGTCCTCACTGAGCTCCGGAGCTAAAGACCACTCACAGGCAGGACCGCAAGCGTGCGCAGCCCGTTGCTGGGGCGCATCACTACGTACGTAAAATCCACCTGCCATTCCATTTGCTTGGTCCCCGCTGGCCCAACTTTACCGCCTGCCTCGCCTGGTCAAGCACAGACCATGCGCTCACGTGGGTAGCTCACTTGTCGCGACCTTGATGGATTGGAGCTCGGGCCATGTATCCACCCCCGCGACGTAGCCCCTGCGTTCCAAACGTCTCGCAAGCGGCAGCGACAGACGGAAGGCTCCAATTTTTGACATCTGCAAATCCAGAACACAAACTTCCATCTCCAACCACCAAGAGTTGACTCCATTCCCAGGACATCTTTCCAATTTCACTTTGATCACGTCACAACCAGAAACACCCCTTCTATAATTCGACGGTTTTCGCAGCAGGCTAGGGGCTTTGAATTGAAGAGCAAGGCTAAAGAGGACCCAATTGCTACGGTGTACCTCAGGTAGTCAACTACGACTGTGTTAACTTCCATCTCATCTATCTGCCAAAAGTTCGCTGTTCCTGCGCAGTCCCTATTGTTCGCATCGATCCTTCCCAGTTCTTGGTTGTCCATCTCCCACCTTTCCAACATCTGGTTCGCTTAGTGATTCCAATTCGATCGGCCCACACAGCTCGCAGTCAGACTCACGCAGCATAAGTTGTGTCTCTCCATCCTCAGTAGCGCGACTGCTTAGACTTTGCGCTCCGTACAACAGTTTTGTTGAAAGAGTGAACGCGCCAAATCGCCATGTCGACACGCCAACCTTCACGTGTGGTCTTCGTGGGAAACATTCCCTATGGTACGCAAACAACCAGCTCTTCCAGATCGGACGACGATCATCTATGAAAGCCCACCTACTAACTGGAACAATCCAGGCCTCACCGAAGAGCAGATTACCGAAATCTTTAGCGGCGCCGGACGGGTTCTTAACTTCCGCCTTGTCTATGATCGCGAGACCGGAAGGCCTAAGGGTTTTGGGTTCGCAGAGTTCCCCGATTACGGTGCGTGTCCCTCTTTATGCAATGTCTCCTTCTCCCGCGCACACACTGACTACCTCCTCCCGATCTCCAGATTCCGCCGCATCAGCCGTACGAAACTTGAACGACCACGAGATCATGGGCCGCAAGCTGCGTGTCGATTTCAGCAACGAGACTGTTAGTGATGAAGACGGCGGTAGAGACCGTGATGGCGGAGTATGACACCAGGAACTGTAACTGACTCTTCTTTCACAACTAGTTCACTGACCAGGACTCGGCTCAGCCGAACCAGAACGCCTCCGGTGGCTACAACGCTCAACCCCCCAACGGCGGAGGCTACAACGCCGCCCCCCCTGCCAGCGCCGCCCCTCCTGCTCTCGGCCCGTTGCCCCAGGGCAAAGACCTCCCCCCAGACGTCAGCTGCACCGACGCGATCTCCCGCACGCTCAATACCTTGCCCCCGGCTCAGCTCCTCGACATCCTCCAGCAGATGAAGACGTTGGCGACGAACGATCCTGCTCGCGCCACGGAGCTTCTCAACCAAGCACCCCAGCTGAGCTACGCGATCTTCCAAGCGCTCCTTATCATGGGCCTGGTTTCGCCGGACGCCATTAACTCGGTTCTCGAGAACCCGGGTGCTGCTGCTGCTGCTCCTCCTCCTATGGGTGCCCCCGTGGGCGTCCCCAACCCCATGGGCGGTGCTCTGTACGGTGCCTACCCCGGCGCCACAGCCACCCCGCCTGTCGCCCCCGGTCCCGCTGCTGGCGGTTACGCAGCACCACCTGTCGCCGCTGCTCCTGTCCCGGCTCCGGCTGCAGCCACCCCTGCGATGGATCCAGACTCGATGATCCGTGCTATTTTGGAACTTCCACAGGAGACGGTTGATCAGTTAGCTGAGCCGGAAAGGCAGCAGGTTTTGGCGATTCGCGCTCAGTTTGCTGCTCAGGGTCTGCGTTAACAACATCAAAGGGTCATGTTTTTGATTTTCTCTTATCATGCATTCTTGTATAGGCTGGTCAGGCGTTATGGTGGCGGCAGTCGGTTTTCACACGCTAAATGGGAGCATTGCAAAGGTTTAATAGAAAAGGATGAATATTAGCAGTGAGTTTTAGAGCTACGCTTTGAAAGCCGAAGCTGTTCAACAGCGTGAGGTTTTTGGGGTATTGCACATTTAGCACAGCTTTGATTAGGTGGTAGACATGCATTTGAAGCTTTCTAGGGCAACAATGTGTGAAACAAAGACTTCTTCTAACGTTGACTTTTATCACTATAAACTATTTATCTACCCAACCACGCAGAAAAGACAGACAGTCCATCTCAATAAGCCAAACCACCGTGACCGCTCACCAACGCCTTCTTTCTGTCTGTTTCTCTTCCCCATTCCCTTTAAAAACCAAAACGCTGTCATGTTATATAAGTACGTCCGCTTTCGACGTTTATCGTTCGTAAAAAATAATCGTTAACCCATACCCATATACTTCATAAGTCCTGTTCATCCTCCCAAAACCATCAACTTGCTTGCCAGCCTCTTTACACAATCTTATACACCCGCTTCGCAATGAAGTAGCAACCAAACCCAAAGAACAACAATCCTGCTGTGATGGCAATGAACCACTTGAGGTCGCCGTCGTTCCCCTGGCCGGGGACCCAGACGTTCATACCCCAGAGACCGGTAACAATGTTCATGGGGAGCACAATGGTACCCAGGACGGTGAGTTTGCCGAGGACGTCGGCTGTCTGCTCTTGTCGCTCGTTCATGCGGATGTTGATTTGCGCTAGGTAGTTGGCATGGGAGCGTGCTAGGATTCTGGTTGTGTGGTGTGTTAGTATCTTGAATATTGGGTTTGAACCTCTTGAGAAACTAGGTAGGTACTTACTTCTCATAGTGACTCAGGTTCGAAGTCATGGTCACAATATGATCCTGAATGTCACCCAAGTATAGGCCAATCTCCGACCGAGGCGCCACCTCCCAATGCTCATTGCAGCGCTTTGCGAACCCCTTGATGACGTCGGCCTTGTTGCCGAGCAACCTGTAGAGCGACATGACCTTTTTGCGGCAGTCGCCCACGCGTCTAAGCATGTCGCGTCCAGCTTCCGCCGATGTTGCGTCGCCGGCGTCGGACTTCTCTCCGAGATTATCCGTTGACGAATTTGGGTCGTCCTCCGAATGCAGTCTTAAAATGGCATCGTCGATATCGTCGACTTCATCCTCAATATTCTGAATGAGCGGACCAAAAACATCGGTGATGTCGTCGATAATAGCGTACGATATCCAGTCCGATGACAGGATAAGGTAGTCGCGCAGCTGACGAATCCGTCGACGTACGTTGGCCGGGTGCGGCGTGAGAGAGAAGTGGAAGCTTAGTACACCCTCGCGGAACACGACCACATACATGTTGACGGGCTCCAAAAAGTTGTCACTTGTTGAATCCTGGTCGAAGGAGCGGTAGTTGACGAAGTAATAGTGCCGGAAAAGTTCAACCTTTTCGCGGGCTTCCTGGACCATGATATCTTCCGCTGTGAGTGGATGGATGCCGAATGCTTTTGAGATGATCTTCATCTCCTGTTCGGTCGGACTATAGATATCCAGCCACCACACTGGCCTGTCTCCGTATCTTGGCGGCTTGCTCGTCTTTTCCGTTGGTGGCGACTTGGAACGTTCCGGAGACTTGGCGTCTGTTGGCGTATGCTCTCCTGATGTACGTTTCGACTCGCTGAATGCTGTTCCGCCGTTCGATCCACGATCTCTTCGAGCGTCAAAGTAGCCTTGGGTAGTGGTAGCAAGCGATGGCTGTCGGCTTGGAATCCTTGGGTCACCATTCTGGCCTCCCAGCACTTCATCCAGACCGATATGATGCTGATCTTCTTCGTCGTCTTCGTCATCAGAAGAGTCGGAAAGAAGTGGTGGGTCAGGGATGAACAGTTCCCTGAAGGAGCCTCCTGGTTGGACCAGTTCTGAAATACTTTGGCTGTGGATGGTACTCTGGAACTCTTCGTTGAAGTATGTGAAGCGATAAGGAGCCTCCTCCTGGGCCCGGTACCAACCACGGTGGACTGGCCTTAGTCGTCCATTAATCAACTGAGGTTCCGTTATCTTCTTTGCGCGGCGCTCCTCGCTTCTGCCTTCCTTTTCAAATCTGCTCCATTCCTCCAGGATAGCGAGATCCGGCCATTTTCCGCGCCGTCTTCTCTTCATACGATATGCGGTGGGATCACGAGTGCGAAGATCCTCGTCAGCAATTTCAGAAAGGCCATCCTGGGGAAAGCATACATCCTCCTCAGCTTGTAGTGCAATTGTATGTCGTCGCTCCAAGGATCCTCCCAAGTTGCTCTCTTCGTTCAGTGTTCGCCTGCCAGGGGAATTTGGCATGGAGTCGATGTCGCCCCGCAGCATGATGTCGCCAAAGCTCATGCTCATATTGCGATCAGTCGCGCGTATAAGAGGACTTCCAGGGACTGATGGAGGATAGTTGACATTATAGCCTTCTGTGCCGGTTGCGCCAAGTGATGTGACCCGCCTCTTCTTGCTGCTGTCCCTGCTCGATTCACGACGACTGGCGACTGAGGCCCTCCGCGCGGTGTCGTTAGAACCATAACCTGTATAGCCTTCGCTTCTTTGAAATGCGGAACTGGAGAGAAGGGGTGCTCCTTCGTTTTCATCTTCGCTGTTGTTGCTGCTGGCCACCACTATTTTAAGCCTGCTTGCGACCGGTGGTGTTGTCAAATGCGAACTTTGCGTCACTAACATCGACGGCCGTCTGGGTCGTAAGAATGGTTGTTGTTCTCTATAAACATAGCATAGGTAAGCATTTACCAAACAAATAGTCGAAGGTGACATAAACTTACCTATGATCTAAAAGCGCCTCGCTATCAATGCTGGTGTTGCTGAAGTTGTTTCCGGGGTGTGAATAAAAGCCGTTTCTGGCTTCCGCAAGAACCTCATCATTCATGCTCTCCTGAACCATATCCTCTGAGGTGACGCCGAAAGACTTTCTTCTGTTCTTCTTCTTCTTGCCCGCTCTGTGGTTTTTTCTTCTCCGGGATGGTTGGTTCTGGGGAGGTTGGCCGGCGGATGCCCCCGAGTTCGACACTGAGGCATTGTGCCGTGGGGGGATATCTTCATCCATGGTATTGGTCAGCAGTTCGCGACACGGTCGGTGGAGTTGTTCGTCTTGAATCCCGTCTTCGATGAATCTGTAGGTGACTAGGTGGGTGGCTGGTGGATGATTGTTGGTTGGACTGAATGAATGGATCCCCTCTGCCCAGGGAAGCTAACTGAACAAGACGGAAACCACGTTCCTAATCAATTAGTGGAACAGGCGACTTTAGCTCCGCGCAAGCTGAAAGAAGCTTCGCGTAGATGAATTTGTAGTATGGGATCGAAGATAGCCGGTCTGTGCCTGGCGCAGAAAGTGTGGTGATCTTGGGATGAAAGAAATGACGTGAGTTAGAGCCAAGCAGGCGAGCACGGGCGCAATGGCAATTCGGTTGCGATGCAGCAGGCAGGCGGCCTAGCTGGGAATTGGACGGCAGCAGGAGCAACAGATGTTCGGATCCACGTCAAGACGCAAAAGCCGTGGCACCTCTCGAATCAGGTCATTGAAGGCAGTGCGACTTGGGGTTGTGATCATTGAAGCCCTACACTCGAACGTGGATGTCGACGACGGGACCGCTAGAGAGACGACGACGTACCACTGCTGCTCAGGAAGTATCGGAATAGTGACGAGGAGGTACTTGTATCTAGAAACAGAAACGACAAATACAGGAGCGAACGTTCTTGAAACAGCGGGCTTCGACGGGATTGGAACAGGCAATTGAGCTATGACGGGTTTCTGCTGGCGCCTTCCTTTTCGACTTAACCGTGACAAGAAGACTTTGGTGACAACTTCCATTCCCGGTGATGTCAACCCAAACAGGGATCCACTATTACTGCCGGTCAGCCGGTGATTGGACGGTTGTGTAACTGCATGGAACTTGGAACCCCAGCACAGCACGCCTGTCAACTCTTTACAGGGTACTTTGGAGTTTGTCATGTTGGGTCAACGGTTATGGCCGCAGTGGGGGAGGGCGAAGATGGAACGCCTTGAATGTCAGCTTCGCCGTGACATCGGGCACGGTTCTTGCGATCAGGTTCAACCCGACAAAAGGGCCTCGCAAAACTGAACTCAAACGATCTGTCTATGATGAGCCAAGAGTTCATTCGAGCTGATGCTTAAAGATATCTCTGCGCCGAAAGTCATCGAGTTGTCCGTGTTGAGTACCACGATCATATGCCTGCCAGTGGAACTTCACCTGTGCCTCCATGTCACCACAACCATGTGGATTCACGACCCTGAGAATCCCTTGTGCTGTTTAAGGTACCTCTAACCTAGTACTGCTGAGAAACTGTCACACCGACAATCCGTAGGGTTCAAACAATGAACACACTACCCCACCGAGAATCCACGAATATCAGTCAACTATTTGGGTGCTTGGGGTTTTGGACGTAAGCAACACCTCTGGTGCCCTTTCCGTCGGCGCCTTCGTTTTGAATTACTGGGGCCGGAAGGCCTCAGCTGCGGTTGACCAGCGATACTCGTCAGGTCTTCAAAATCGACCGTCTGACTAATGGCGGGGAGTAGTACAACATTGGGTTCCGGGTGACCTGCATTTTTGGTGAGCCTTGAATCACACAAGTCACGTACCGCTACGCCCGCCATTTTCCACTGACCCGACTCGTCTCCGGTTAGGTCAAGACAGAGCAAGGCTCGGAGTTCACCAAATTATGTTGCTCCGGTGCGAGGTCGGATCTCTTGAAGTCATCACAGCTACGGTATCTTCTCAATCAAGGTTATCGCTCCATCGAGCATTTGGCTTACCTCTTGGCCTTATGGGCTAAAGATACAAGATATCGATGATATGAAAGACTAACAAAAACCAGAATGTAGACGTAAATGGGATGATGTTCTTCAACAAATACCAAGGTCTAGGTAGGCGAATATGTTCATTACCAGGAGCGTCGATATACATGAGAATGTCTTTTCGGACTGTAGCAAATGTCTTTTCGTACTGTTGCTAAATTCTATAACTAGGTATAACTTAGTCAAATGTAAAGGCACGAGAACGATTGTAGTATTAGAATTTCTATTATTTTTTTGCGCTTTTTACACACCTAGCGCGGGGACCTTGACGTAGAGTATAGTAAAGAAGTAGGAACAAGATAGAAATTTAGCTAAAAGATTCTTTCTTTTTATTTCTTCATCCAACGCAAAGCTTAACAGACAGTAGCTATTACGTCGTAGATACTGTCTTATAGAGTAAAAAATATAAAAAATTCCAATACTATTTTTATTCTTATACGATTATAAATAGCTAAGTTATACCTAGTTATAGAATTTAGCGACAGTATGAAAAGACATTTGCTACAGTCCGAAAAGACCTTCTCATATACATATGCTGCTCTTGCCTTTTAGTACGACATAACCCCTCCTTACCTGCGGCCTGCGGGGAGGAGACGGGAAGGAAGGTGTGTGGGGTAGTCCAGGTCAACAAGGTCGATCATATGGGATCATATCTTCAGCTTCCCTCCTTCGGACTATTAAGACGTCCAACACATCCAACGCCCCAATCCATCTACGCTGTGATTAAACAAGTATCGAGACCCGTCACGATGTCCTTCCCGAAGCTTATCCCCGCCTTCACGGCTCAGGTATGGTTATCTTCCCGAGCTTCCCCCATGTTGGTTTAGTATATCACGAACAAAATCCAGAATGAACATAGCTAACCATCTCCTCCCTTTCCCTCTTCCAGATCGTAATCGAACCTCCCGCCAACATCGGCACCACCGCCCGCGGCGGCACCATCCTCTTCGTCCCCTTCGTGCCCAACAGCGGTTCCGTCAAGTCCGAGGACTCGTACCCGATCCAGCTGGACGCCGAGTTCGTGCACGGCGCCGACTACGTGCGGATGGACCCAAACGGCGAGAACGTCCGACTCGAAATCCACAGCGTGGCCAAGGACAAAGCCACGGGCGCCCTCTTCCGGTTTAGTTACACGGGAACTGTCTCGCTGGCGGGTCCCGCGGGCAAGTTGTTCCGTGGCGAGCCGGATATGGCGACGACGGGGTTTGGTGATGCTTGTGAGTGTGGCTCTTTTTCTTACTGTGTTTCAATGGTGTGATACGGGAGTGTTTCTGGAGGGGATGGGTGAAGGGGGGCATTGGTTGTTTTATCAAGGTGAGGAATTGGTAGAGCTTCTTCTGCTGACGAGTGGTGATATGGTTATAGTTACCCATCACGTCTTTGAGACCGGCGATGAGAGGCTTGGTCCTCTTCAAAACAAGGTCTTTGTTGGATCCGGCAGGTTCATAATTGAGCCCGGTAAGCCGATTGTGGTCGAGTACAAGATTAGCGAGGTGACTGCTTCCTAAGGAGTGTGGTACACTATAATAAAACATGAGCGATGACCAAAAACACGGTCATGTTGAAACAACAAGCTATGGTGCTGTTTTGTGTGCGTTTCTGTTGAATATATGCATAGTAAGAACATAAACTCATATGCTATGCCTACTTGAAGCGTGATACCATCATCAATATCCACCCTCTCTTCTGCGTTACTCAAATCCAATGGTCATAAGTTATTATGTAATCGCTATTCGCCATTGATAAATACGAGCCACATGACATCTTATTCACAACCTATATATACCAAATTCCTGAACACATACGATAACCGAGCAGCAGTCCATCTCCAAGCAGACAACCAGGCCAACAAAACGAACTAGTCACAACTAGCTCGAGGGCGGACCGCCTGCCTTCTGGATAAGCAGATGTCCAACAGAGATATTGGCAATCTCATACGCCTTGCACCCCTGGGGGAAAGTACCCAAAGCGGCCCAAAGATCGATAAGGGGCTGCATCGGCTCCAGGTCCGATTTCTTCAGCAGGCCGAGCGTGGTGGCCGTCAGGATGAAGTGGCTGAAGCAGCTGTTCATGGACTTCTCCAGGTTGAGGCAGAACATGTCTTCAAAGTGCGACCAGTACAGGTGCGCGTAGACGCGGAACATTTGCCGGAAGATGGTCTGGCACGTCTCCATGAAGTTCTGCGGGAAGCCGCTCCGCTTGCCGATCCAGTCCGGTCCGGTCTCGGGCAGGGGGGTGCAGAAGGCCGGGTTGTCGGCAAAGGAGACGCCCGCGGGGTCGGTGGGGAACAGGTTGCCGTCGTCGATCTTACCGCTGATGTAGCGCTGGACGAGGCTGAGGTATTCGTATGCTGGGATTTCCACGGGTTGGAGCCGCGAGTTTAGCCAGGTGAAGGAGTGCGAGCTGTGTTGTTGGTCAGTTTACATATAAGTCGTGAATACAGGGTGGTGCAACTGAGTTGCTAGCAAACTTACGCTCCCGCCGACATCTTGGGACATTTCCGAGAGTTGCAGATCGAGCTCCCATCTTCTTCTCGGTCATGGACAAGTTTGATGAAGGTAATGAGCATTCGCCAATGGTCCACGACTATAACAAGCGGTTAGCCGGGCCACATTTCCTGATGATGTCCGACAGCCGTACGTACCTTGGTGTGCTATCCACTCCCCCATTTCCACCGTCTTAGGCTTAGCACTAAGGGTAAGGAAGTTTCCCTTGACAATATGTTTGCCATAATTGCAGTTTAGCCACTGCGGCTTCACTTGGGGTAGATGATATGAAGCAAGGACCTCCTCCGCAGAGGGGATTGAACCGTTGTTCGGATCCATGCCGATACTTTGAGCGAGAGAAGGCGAGTTTGAATAGGCGGAAGTTTCACTGAAAGAGTTCGTGATGAGTATCCCGAGGATGTCTCTAGTGAGTGTATTGATGGCAAAGAATTCTGAGGGCTTGTTGGACTAGTTGGGCCTCTGTGTCCTCTAAACCGAGCGTTTCTATAGTGACCTGTTAGTTCCTGATATAGTAATGATTGATTAAGGGTGGATTTATCCATCATAAAGTGAGTCGATAGTCGGTTGTCGGTGGTATGAGAACAAGCTATTCTCATAGCTCGTGAAGCCCAACCTGGCCAGTTGAGCATCAAGCCTCACACTTGCGAAGGAACATGATGCTTTGTAACGGTTACATGTATAATTGACTTGGTATGATTGAGTATTGTGGAAGGGATAATGAAGGCCAGACCATGGAATGCCCTCCTCTTTAAGTCCAGTATATAGTAGTGAGCGTCGAAGCAGGACCCTCAAGACGTTGGTGTTGTTTGTTCAAAGAACTTTGGGAGTTGTGTTAAGCCATGATGGGCTTGGCATTAAAGGGGTAATGTTGCCCATTATAACTTGCAAGTGATGAGAGTGCCTTATGAAGAGAAGCTTACTTCGACCTTCAGCCCAAAGCACTTGCAGGTGTTGATGAACATGGAAGGGACAAAGGCGATCTTGGCCAGGGAGATCCTGACACGGGAAGTGGATGAGGGGGGGATAAGGTAGAGAAGGCCAGGGCGTTCATACCTGTAGGCAGTATACGTACGGGAGATGCTGGGAGACGGAGAGACGGGCGTGGTAGGTAGCTCTGGAGAAGAGGGCTCCAGGTGGGATTGGGAACAAAGATCAAGATATGGAAACCACTCACATTCCAGAAAAGAGGTTGGACATGGTCTGAAGTAGCGGACGAGGAGATGTACGGCATCAGCAATTAAGGGACGGGAAGAGGCGAGCAGGAGACAGGCCCGGCGTGACAGGGCACCTAGAGTCTTACTAGGGGCCTAGGGGAGAGCTAGGGCGGCCAGGAGACTGCCTCTACATAGTAAGGAGGACCGCACCCCACCGCCATCCACGGGGATAGGTGCTAAGGACCGTCTGTGACTGGGCAGCCGATTCCGAGACGGGGATCTTGAGCTGCTTGGGAACGCCTGAGTGGTAGTTACGTTGAACTCGCTGCTCCCAACTTGTTTCTGAATGCCTGCTTGGCTTGCCTCTTCTCACACGCAATAGTAATCCATCAACCTCCATCTCGCACATGCAACAGGAGCAAGCCGCCACAAATAGGAGGCTCCATGGTGAGGGTCTAGTGTAGAGGGGTCGAAGGGGTATCCCGTCCAGGTCGCTAGGGGCATCCGCTGGATTTCATGAAGGAGGATTGGATGCTACGGTACATGACCTTGTTGGAATTTGGAAAAGAGCAGGGAGGTCCCCGCTATTTCCTGCGCCACAAGGGACCTTCAAGGTTCGCAGCTTACCTCTAGGTTGTCCCGTAAACCACCTTATCGTTATCGCAGCCTCAGCATGACCCACTGTTATGGTGCTCAAAGCCACACTTTGTGAATTGACGCTGTCCTGCCGGCATTCGCTGCAGCGGCCATTTGCACCACAGGGGTGCGTGCGACCGTGGATTCGACGCGGCCTTCAAGTTTCCCGCCGCAATTTGCAAGCCGCATCGCGTAAAAACGTCCACCACTACTCAACTTCAACCGAAATCGGTCTCTACATCTGAACATCAACTTTGCTTGCGCATTACCGCCGGGGCATTCCATCTCCCTCGAACGCTGAAGTGTCCCCATCACACAACCAAATCGACCAATTCTTAGCTAATTCAACTCGACTGTCACTCAAAATGTCCAATTCAGAGGATCATATCGACAACGTCCCAGACGATGCTGGCGACGATTTGTTTGGAGACGAAGACGTTAACAACGACCAGCCCCTCTCGGAGATCGGCGAGGACAAGCTCAGTGACCGTGACTTGAACTCGGACAGAGAAGAGGAGGTCGCCGACAGACATCATGACGAAGTTGACGGTATGGACGAGGAACCGGAATTCCGTAACAAGACTGTTGCCGACACACCGCTTTATCGCCATCGTATCCCCAAGTCCGGAGACGGCAGTGTACGTGCAGTCAATTTTAGATCACACGTGTGACAACATAGTTAAGATTACTAACAGGATCATAGCTTTACTCCTTCAAAGTCCCCGATTTCATCAAGCTGAACCCGCTCGAGTACAACGCCGACACCTGGGAACCAAGCAAATGGGATCTTCGAAACGCCCGGCAGGATACCCCAGTCCCTACAGTAATGCGCCGCCGCGACCCGAAGACCGGCAAGATGCAGAGCAATACCAACATCTACCGCTGGAGCGATGGGTCCGTGACGATGGCAGTTGGCGACGAGCATCACGAGATCCAGTCCAAGGCCCTGGCGCCACCGTCCAACAAGCCCTACCAGGAAGTCCAAGATGCGCACTATTATGCCGCTGCGGCCCACTTGACAACGAATTCGCTTGTAATCATCGGACACTTTACGGAACAGTACATGCTGAGGCCGAACAAGAACATTCAGGATCACGCGCTCGAGCGTCTCAAGGCGGAGCTAGCAACCGCCAAGAAGGAGCGCGGCCCCGACATGATCATTCTCGCTAAGGAGGACCCGGAGCTGCAGAAGAAGCAGGCAGAGATGGCCGAGAGGGAACGTGCCAAGGCGCAGCGTCGCCGCGAGACCGCTGCCGCCCGCGTAGATGGCGCTGGAGGACGGTTTAAGGGCGGCGCGCTCTCTATCGGTGATCTCGAAGGCGGAAGACGCGGCCGGAAGCGTGGTGCGTCTGGTGGCGGCAAGAAGAAGAACCGTCGGCCCGAATACGATTCAGACGACGAGCCCGGCCAAAAAGCCACCAACGACAAATACGATCTGGATGACGGCTTCCTTGTCGATAGTGACGAGGAAAGCGAGGAAGTTGAGGATGACGAGGAGGAAGAGGAGCTTCTTGATGACGACGATGACGAGGAAGAGGCACCCCGTCGTAAGCGTCAGAGGACGGCGGAGGCAGATGATGAGGACGGCGCCGGCACCACCTCGCACCGCCGTAGACGGGCCGTCATTGATGACGACGACGAGTAATAAGATCATCTTGCCTTTTGAGTTTGGGTTCTAAGCATGTTTTCTTGTATGCTCTTCAGGGTGTTCACAGGCGCATTTGGTCATCGGGAAAGTCAAAATCGGGCGAATTTGTTGGCATATTTTCAGGGGATGCTTGTATGTCCCTGAGTCTAACAGGTGGGAGGGCAACATGGTTATACTTGCATGTCTACGTCTCAGCATTAGATATTAGCCGCCTGATGTGTTATATCGTGGTGCGCAAGTTTTTCATGCTACCGATGTACGCATTCTCCTCGCGCCCACATCGCTGGGGGAGTTCAGACACAGAAACTACATGTCATGATTAATTCCCCGAGATTCTACTATGCTCGCGTGGTGTGTCTAGACTGCATCTCAAATTCCTCGCTTTGGTGGAGGAACAACGGACCAGCATGTTGGGACGAAAGTAGAGGTTCGGAAATGTCTATGCCTATATAGGCTTAGTGTTGATCTAAAGTAGATAATAGTGGCCAGAAATGGCTGAGTGGCTGACTGGTTTCACGCGTTGCCTCTAAGAATCCTTGTCGAATGAAAAGACCATCCGTTCGAATCTCGTTCGAGGTCCACTTTTCGACACTATGGGAGAGCTGTCTGGGCAAGTCCTGGGCACTCTCCCATGGAGAGTCCACTCGCCATAGCGTAAAATAGCGAATATACTTATCTCTAGCGAACATCTAGCGAAACATCTATAGCGAAACATTTACAGCGGACATCTATACTACCATCTAGCGATCTGGGTTTTCACCAAGCGGTTTCCCAGCGAAGTAACTTTTTTTTTGTGTTTTTGGTCACTATTTATCCAAGTTCGCTTAATTCCCGTCGCCTGGGCAAGCTCGCGCGGTTCACCTGTGCTGGTATAGTCATTCTTGCGTGATTACTTAGAAGGGTAGCCCAATATTATCAATAGGTATCATTGTAATTACATTACTTTACCCCGGAAGAGCTTGTCCTCACCCCGAAAGACGTCGAGAAATGAAAAGCCTTTATCAATAGTAATTGGGGGTCCCTGTCCTATAATTCCCCTGCGTACCTGGAAATGCCCCTATTGGAGTGCCTATCATTGTATCGTCCTCATCCGAGCTCGGATAAAGAGCAGCATCGTCCGACCTATCTGGTGGTGCGCGCATGGCCTCTAATGTTGGGGGATCTAGCTGTGGTGGCTGGAAGGGCTTGAGAGTGTGAATCTCCCTACCCATGGGCATCTGATGGAGTAATGGTCCCGATGGGGGGACAACTTGAGTCATTATCTGAGACAAGAGGCCGAGATGTTAGTTCACAGCACAAGTCACAAGGTGGGACATGTGGAAATTTTCTGGAATGAGATCTCACCGTGTCATTCTGCTTCGACCACTTCTCCCATAACATTTCATATACTCTTGTCTCCTCAAGCCGTCCTGCATCTGCTCCCCAATCTAACCCTCTTTCCACTTTCTTGTCTTCCCTCTTCTCCGTCCACTTTTCTTTCAGCCTTCCCAAGCCACCGCTCTTCTTACCACCAGTGTCTGAGGGGTTCCTCTCGACTCCTAGCTCCTGAAGTCCCGCATTCAACCATGCAATTGCCGTCCCAGTTTGCCCGCCCAGTTCCGAGTCAATGCCAAAGAACCGACACGCCTTCGCTCTACTTGTTCGCCTCAAGTTATCAAGATATTTCAGAAAGCTCTCGTTTACCTTGCCTCCTCCACCCGCTCGTCCCAGTCCCGCACACAGCGAGTACGCCTGCGCGGCATGCTCGCTCGCCGCCAGACAGAGCCTTGCAAACAGATGGGCTCTGACCTTGGGGATATCCGGCGCCTTGTACATCCACTCGGTGTCGTTCCGGTTTCTGTCTTGCGCAACTACGGCCGGATACGGATCGTCCTTGAGCACGGCCAGTAAGGTCGCCTCGGCCATAGCAAGCGAGCACTGCGCTCGCAGCGCCGCGGGCGAGATATCGGCGCAGGGCGGGGCCATCCCGTAGCCGCTGGTGAGCCCTTCGGCCCGGAGCGCGAGGTAGTCGTAGATGGAGGCCGCATCGAGCAGGCTCTTGGTCGCGGCGCTGACGGCCACTTGGCGCTGCTGGGTGCCGACGGGCGCGCTGGACAGCACGTAGAGCGGATGCAGGGCAATGCGGGCCTGCAGGGTGTGTGCGTTGGCGAGGCAGGAGAGCGCGAAGAAGACTTCGTACTCGAGCGAATGCACTTTGACGCGGGCGGGCTCTTTTCCGGGGACGGTGACGGCGGCGGTGTCAGATAGCGTGGGGCGCCATTCGATCGCGGGCGCAATCTTGAGGATCACGGCGATCTCCTCGCCGTTGACGGCCCGTTGGCTTAGGCCGGCATCGATAGCGAAGAGGTAGGGTAGGTAGGCTGTGAGGCTGGAGACGACGTTCGGGAGCTTTGCGGCTTGGTGTTCGCGGAGGGTGCGCTTGAAGGCTTTGAGGTCTTCGCGAACGACGCCGCGGCGGGTGCTGGCGTTGAGGGGCAGCGAGGGATGGGATTCGCAGCTAAAACAGGACGAGAAGGAAAATGATGAGGTCGTAGGTAGCACGAATGGGTACGGCATTGTGACTAAGATATTGATTGGATTGTTATTTCAGTAAATGGTCTTCCACTCCTCAGTCCATTGCCGAGTTCCAACGTGTAAGTTGAGTCTTTTAGGTTGTTGTTGTGACGAAACTCGAGGCTTGGCCAGGAAGGTTCTCAATGTCGCAGGGGACTCGCTGGAGAAAGCCCGCTGCATCACTGTCAATCCGCTGATGGATGAGGGGCTTTGAGTGTTTCGGCCAGCTGCTGACAGTCGGTCCGAGTACCTATGCCTATTCCCAGCCCCAGTGGACCTATCTTCTTTTTCTTTTCTATTTTGGCGGGAGGTTCCCCCATACAGTAACTATCCCTGCAGTTGCAAGTAATGCAGGTAGGCGAAATTTCTAGCAAAAGGGGGTGACTTGCAAAAAGGGGTAACCTATGTCAAAATAGCTAAAATCACATACATTTTTACCTTTTTTTACATCACAACATCCCATTAATCGTCATCTAGGTTTTGCGGTTAGCTCTCCACCCCTCTACAGTCTGTTTCATCCGCCTTAACTGTTAAATTTCGTCAAATTTGAGATAGTCTTTCTCGAGCGCCCAGTCTAGTATATCACCTATATACTTCACAACCTCCTTGCTTGTAAGCGTGAGAGGTAGAAGCACGTTGCGGTCGTCCTTCTCCTCCTCTGCTGCTTTCTTGCCGTTCTCTACCTGCCAATTAGAAATAACAGCATGAAGTATATTGTCAGCTGTTTTTAGCTCGTGAGGTACTTCGTTCTCGTCTTCAGGGTTGAGGAAGTTGGAAAGCGTCATACGGTCTCGCACAGGGACGAAGTTGTTAACGCGCTCAAAGAGGGTATTCACGTCTAACGGCACCTCTTCAGTGACCTCCATTGTCTCTGACCCATTCTTAACTACCGTAGATTTAATCCAGCAGTTGTAAATGATCTCTCGCTTTACCTCTGAGAACCAGATCTGTGAAGTCCACTTTAGAGCGATCCTAAGATTCATCTCAAGAATGTGCTCTCTAGCTGTAGAGGTCTGTGTAAACTGGTTGCACAGCTAGTATAAGAAGTGACGACGGTAGTGAGTCTTAAAGGTATTGATTATACCCTGATCCATCGGCTGATACAACGACGTGACGTTGGCAGGTAGAAATCTAATGATAATATTCGAAGGAGGTGGTGCCAGCTTGACACTCAGCTCGTGAGCAGACAGGCTATCAAGCAGTAAAAGCACATATTACTTGGGCTTTTTACAGACAATATACATATAAAAGCATCAGAGTCACTCTTCTATGACCTTGCCTATCATCCACGCGTTGTCGTTAGCTCTCCAGACGATTCGTGCAGCAGCGAAGTTAAACCCGCGTAACGCGTAAGGCTCTTTGTATCTCCCAATAGCCCAGACGTCATAAAACTCGTCACTGGTATCGTTAGTGGTAAGAGCAAGCGATATTCGTAATTTATCCTTCTTTGCACCTAGGCGAGTCTCTAAAGCAAGCTGGTAAGAGGTGGTACGCCGCCAGAATAACCTGGTTTCATCCATATTGTATCAGTTACTTTGGGAATAGTGGCAGCGAGAGCCCGTATCTCCTCCATCACTTGACGAATCTCATCATCATCTTTAGGCGCTTCAGCTGCCTCTCTCTGGAAGGCTCGTTCGCAGATGTGATATCGTGATCTGAAAAGAGCACACCACTTTCTCCCAAAGAGGGGGCAGGCATTAGGGTCAGCAGGTTCGTTATTGCGAGCTTCAGGGTACTTCATCCAGATCTCGCGTGCTTTTTCCTGCAAAAGCTCGATGGAGATACCTATACCCCGCGATTCTAAGCTGACTTGCTAACGAAACAGGATAGTCTCGAGAACTAGCCATTGCCCAACCCTCACGTTTGACATTAAGCTGCGTTGCAGGCTCGTTAACTTGAGTAAGAGCGGCGAGGTTTTTTGTCTTATTGAGGTATCGAGAAATAGAATAGTATAGGATATCTACACTGTTTGCTGCAATGCCCTAACTAGCCTATGATGATAGTACTAGTATAGGGATGCTACAGTGAACTATGCACTTGTAGCAGAGCGGAGCGGAAGCG
>MU859119.1:37266-181354 GCA_033297205.1 Pseudoneurospora amorphoporcata | reverse complement strand
TTTTTGTACGCTAGATTCACCGATGTGGCACGTCTCATGCCCTACGGGAGGCGGAAGTAGACGTTAAAAATAACAACAACAACAACAACAACAACGTGAAAACGGCGATTTGGGCGGTGTTAAGGATTTTGCAGGCAACCAAGCGTTAACGCTAACACTTGGCGCCAAGACTTTTTGTTGTAGGAGGAAGATGGCTGTCGGAATGGAAGATGGGGTCGGTGCAGGGTGGGCATATCACAGGCTAATCCTGTGATATATCGACCGGAACGGCCGTCCGGATTTCTGTCCACCATCGGTTGAGAAGCAGCCTATGGCCGTGGAATCAGCACAGCTTGACGAGGAAGAAGCCGATGAAGAGTCGTATCACCCGTATGACACCAGCAGCGACGAACAGAATCCGAAGGCATCATCTCTTGTCGATGTGTCTTGCACAGTCGAATCAACATCCGAGGAGACCGTCAAGACTACGTCCAACTTGCCTTCAGTCACCTGCCAAAATTTGAAGGCAACGAGGATGGATATGACTTTTATCGTGGCCATCTTCCTTCTTGGTACGGAGCTCCAGTTTCCATGCTTCTTTCAATATCGTCATGCTGACTTTGATCTAGGCGTGATCACAACCGTCATGTTGCAGCTGTTTCTATCTGCTATTGCGAACAAAGCCAGGTGAGTGAGGAGTAGGAGGCTTTACAAGGTCGGTTTCAGTGACCGCGAAGGTCGGGGTGACAAGAAACTTTAAGGCGGAGAAGGCGGCAGACATGATCAAGGACGATAATGAGTGAGGTGAAGTTAGACATTGCTCCTGTTTCCTTTGTCATGGTTTTGTGTGACAAGGGCAGGTTTCTGGGCTTGGAACAATAGTTCAATTCCGCTGATAATCTTCTTTGGTCTCGAAGGCCTTGTTGATCCCTTCAATCTCCAGAGGAAGGTTCGGTTTCAAGGCCTCCTTATGCCAAAGAAGTTCGGTACGTACAGAGCCTTGTGGCCTGAGGCCACAAGGCATCAATCTAGCATTCTGCATACAAGTGGTTCTTCTTCAACCATTCTCCTTCGTCCTTCTGGCGCCGGCCTTCGCGCTGAGCCTTGACAACCCTAAACCTGGACTGTGGGCAAATGTCCGTGTGACATTTTGCTTCATTCCTATAGCTCTTGCTTCCATGTCAGTACAAAACGCTTATTCCGCTAAAGACAATTCTTTTCATGATCCATGTCTTCATCGACGCTGCTTAAAGACGACTTCGACAGAAACATGATGACCGGATTGGAACATCAGCACAAGCAACGGCCAGCTCCAACTGATTCTGCAACAGCCGTGCTTCATCCTTTCTCCCCAACTTGACCAGACACTCATGATACCCGTGCAACGCCCAAACATTATTCCGGTGCTGAAGCGATCTCGGGAGGGTATCATCCAGGCCAAGATCAGCACAATACACCGCCGCGGCCTCTTCCACTCGTCCTTGCTCCAAAAGGAGGGCGCCGTAAGCATGCCTGGTCGGTTGCATCCACCCCCATGGCTCATCATACGGCAAGTCATCATCCAACTTGATAGCATCCCTCAAGCGCTCGAATCCCAGCTCGACATTGCCCCTGCGGAACTCCAGCTCACCATCCAACATGGCAGCAGCGATAGCCAGGATATCCCGACAAGTGTTGTTGAACACAGTCCTCGAATGTGGGACTCTCTTGACAGCTTCGGAGAACAGCTCCCGATGGCGTTCGGCATCTTCGAAACGGTTCGTGTTGGCAAGCGCCACACCCTTGGCGTAATGGATCATGGCAACGGTGGTGCAGTAGAGCTCTGCATCCTGTGGCGGCACCAGGGCGACAATGTCCTGCCATCGCCCGAACCGGACTAGAACATGCACTCGCATGGCCAAGAACCCTTCGAGCCAGTCGGCCATGGGGGGCGACTTGACCCTTAGCAAACTTTCGGGGAGGGCCGCCTCGAGTTGCGTGGCGGTTTCCAGAGCCACCTTGTACTGGCCGGCAAACATGGCGGCGTAGATGCGGAAGTGGTAGTTGTGGCAGCGGTAGAGGGCGTAAAAGTTGAGAGCTCCTTCGCGGCCTTCTTTCCTCACCCACTTCTCGTCAGACACAATGGCCTGAGAGTTGGAGAATATCGCCCGTCGGTAGTCCCCGCAGATCACATCAAGATGGGTGGGCATGTGGTTGAGATGGCCGGCATCCGGGACGAGGCCGCGCAGGTTGTCCGCCAGACGGAGGGCCACCTCGGGGTGGTTTGACATCTCCATGAGATGGATGTACAGGTGGAGCAGGCCTGGATGGTACGGGTCCTGGGCTAAACTCTGTTCGAGAACGCGCTTCGCTTCTAAGGTCTGGGCCTCCTTGGCAGGCTTCCCCGTCACCTGATCCCAGAGCCTCCAAGGGGTGAGGTTCATCAGGGCGTCGGCGTAGAGGGCGGCAACATCCAGGTCAGAGGAGAACTGGTGGTAGACTTTTGCCATGGCTTGGGCGTAGCCGTGATCCAACACTGAGCCCTTCTTTGGCTTTGCCGCGCTCTTGGGATATCGATACTGAAGAGCATCGATGAGGGCATGTTCTGCCCGAGTACACGTCGACCCAGGGCCAGCTGACTTGTGTCTTGCCAGCTCGAGGACTTCCCATGCCCGATCAATGGTGTTCTGTAGCTCCTCCTCGTCAAACACACTCCATGGCTTGTTGTAGTTGGGGCCTAGGGAGTATGCGATGCCCCAATAGGCGATGGCGCAATCTGGATCGGCAGCAGCGGCGAGCTCAAAGCACTTGACGGACTCTTCGTGGTTGAAGCCGAAGTTCCAGATGAGGCCACGATCGAACCAGACCTGAGCTTCCACCTTGGCAGTGGATATGGGCCGGTGATGAGAGCCGAGATCGTAATAGTCGTCGAGGTTGGCGGCTTGGTTTGGGCGTTGGTTGGCCATGGTGACACAGGCGGGGAAGTGTGGGAGGTGAGGTTCCAATGAGGGTGTCAAACGAGCTTGAGTGGATGTCAAGAAGTCAAGACAAAAGTGTCAAAGTTTATCCGATGACCCCCCCGGCAAGACTCCGATTCCCTTGTCACCTGGAAAGGACAGTGTTTGTTGACGCTGACCGTCAAGTGGTCACTGGTTGAAAGTCAAGTCTCGGTTGAAGTAACCCAGCTGTATCAGGGAGACGTGTGGTAGTCATGCAACGTCGCTGCGGCTTGGATGGGTAGCATGGGTTAAGCGAGTGCGGACGGGAGACGGGATGTGGTACGGGTCAGGTGTTGTGGTGGTGATGATGTTTTGGTGAGAAAGGGACGACTTGTCGTTGTCAGGGGAATCTGCATTTCTCCGCACTTTACCCCGTCGGACATCCCAGATACGAACTGTGATTGGCTGAATCTGTCCTTACGTCATCTCCACCCCAATGCCCGTGGATTCGGGTTAGGGTTTTGAACGACACTTCCAACGACGACATCCCTTTTTCACCCCATCAACTCTTCCACAAGTCATAATGATAGGTATCTAGCAAGTAATGCCGCCTCAACCTCTGAAAGACTCGCCACAGCGATCCTTTCTGGGAATCATTTTACGTATAACTTTGGAGACCAAAACACACCGAGTCGTCCGTTTGTTCATGGCCAGAGACGATGCAACTTCACCAAAGGTGGCCTTGTTCATATCGATGGACAGGCAGCTGAGACTGGTGAAGGTCGTGGTCCGGCGTTGGACGTATCTGGGAAGCGACAGACAACAGGCACTGCGGTTGTTGCTCAAGGTTCTGTCTGATGCTGTGTTCAGTCTTATAAGGCGCCTGCGGCTAACAACCACATGGGTGCCGAACAGTTGGGCTTTTCCGTCTGATACCATCTCAGCTGTTCAGTCCTGTTCAGTATGTCATTCCAACTTGAGATATACGTACCCTTCCATCCGCGCCTGCTGATTGGATTATAGCGGGTGTTTGGTGAACACCATGGCAGATATCACCAACACTGTCGTCATCACCACAACGACCATGACCAGATGTCGATAGGCAACCTCGAGAGCTTGGGGGTATAAGAAAATATTTACCACCGGTCCCGGAAATCTCACTACCTTCCTCTTACATCCTCATCCCAAGCTGGACAACCACAACTGCCCATACACTTTCTCCCCATCACAACGTCGAAGCATGCACGCACCCTCTCGCACATCTCGCTCTCGTCCTCATTACCGGATGTCGTGCTTATCATCATCGCCCATCATTCCCCGCGTCGAAAACAAGATGTCGACCCTCTCTGCCCTCACCAGCGTCGGTCTTGCGCCACTCAACGCATTCGTCGCCGCCCCCCTCGCGATGCAGCAGGCCATGATGATCTGGAAGGCCTGTACGGCAACCGATCCCATGCAAGAGGATGAAGACGACCGTGCAGCAAGGGCTGACTTCAACGGCAATATCCTTACACCGATCATGGTCGTCGCAAGCATCGTGCCTACTGAGGCCACTACTCCAGCCCCGACGCAGCTCACCATGACTCTAACCACCACTACCGCTGACTTCGAGCCCCGCGCCCCTCAAGGTATGTTGTCTCACGAACTGAACCACATCCCGCTCCCAGTTGTCACTAACATTGACATAGTTGTAGCCATGAACGTCTCCAAAGATCAGGTCCACTACACGATCACTGCCGTTGAAACGGTTGTTGAATATGAGCCCATCGAGGCCATCTTAACCGGCATTGATGAGCCGAAGAACAAAGCCATCCATGCCAGGACTGACTCTTCGAGGTATGTAAACATCGAGCAAGGTGAACAGGCCACCCATGCTGACGATGAATGATGAACAGCTCCACATCCTCGACCACATCCAATGTGTCAACCCAAATGACTGACAGCAACTGGTCGAACTCGACGTCGTCGACCTCAGCCACCGATGTCTCCCATACCCAAGAAACAAAAGACTCCCTAAAGAAGCAAAAAAGTGTTGAGCATCCCATCCATATGGATAATGATATCCAAGTGTTTTCTGTGACGAATCTCGATCTGCCTCCAGGTCCTGTTGTGATATCCGACATCGACACTACTACCATTCATAAACAAGAAGAGCCGCTCGGCCACGGGGAAGAATCCGCCTTTGATCATATGGCCAGATTCGAGGTGGATGGAGATGAGATTCCCGATGCCAGGTGGAATGAGATCATGATTTACGAAGCCAACCGTCAACGTAAGGAGAAGCGTGGTCCAAAAGTGCACTGTCGGGAGGTGTTCTTCCAGTCTACCGCTACGGAATCCCAGACATCTTAGGGAGATGTCTTTCCGCAGCCGCTTGATAAGCTCAGCTTGCCTCTTACCTCGCCGTCAAACTGGCAGCCGGGATCGGATATTCTCCATGAGGCGCTAGAGGGCATGGACACTCAGCTTGAGAGTGACGAATACAGCAGCATCCACTTGGATACCCTTCCCCCTTTCGGTGATGAGATCGAAGGAGCTGTTCAGAGTGAGACTACTCGTGCCGCCACACCGAAGAAGTTCAAGATCCGTTGCGCGCAGAAGGCTCCAGCGTCGACCTCTGGCGCTCCCATCCGGAAATTCCAAATTGGTGGCAACATCTCCCAGTCATCAGGCGTACAGCACAAGCGCATTCCACAAATCATTGTGACGGAGCCCATCGAACCGCCAACTAGCCCTAACGACCACACCAAGACTGTCCACAATCAGGCAACACCATCATCTTTCCTCGAGGTCCCCTCTCAGCAGAACGGCTTCGATACTTTTACCCGCAGCCTTCAAGCACCCGTGGTATCTGAGTTAGATTTCGAGAAAGGCAACTTTGCCCCCTCCTCTCCTCGCAGAAGAGAGGAATGGTTGAATAAATGGGCAGAGAAGGGCTGTGCCACCCGCAGAAGAGCAACCATGAGGACTATCGATGTTCCAACCGCGAAGGAGGCGATGCGGGTGCAGGACAAGCAAGTCTTCCTTCCGCCTATCACCACAGAGACTCCTCGCGTACGTCAGCTTAACAACTATGGTGAGGACTATTTCTTGATGACTCCCTATTCAACGGCATCCTCGGAGCTTGGTAAATGGAGCGAAGAGAAGGAGGAGACTTTTGAGGACTTGTTTGAGCAGGTCAAGGAGGAAGAAAAGGGAATGATCAATCAGCCGAACAAGAACAGTATTGCTCCTGAGCATGAGTCGTCGAGCAGCCGATATGACATCACCTACCATTTTGACGAGCTCTATCAATGGGAGAATGAGGGAAAGACGGTGAAGAAGGGTCGCCAGGAGGAGCAGGAAGTACATCGGAATGAGGCCATCAAGAACAGAGCGAGCAACCTCAAGACCGACAAGCCTACCTCTACCGGCAAAGCCTCGGCTGCTGAGGACCACGGCCAGACCGCACTCGTTGCCGACATGTGCCACAAATGGGGCCCGTACAGATTTGACCGATGGTGCGAAGAGTATGCCACTCCCATCTCGGAAGCCATGTGGAACGGGGCCGGCATCGGTCTTAAAGAGTTCACTGGAGCAAACAGCGAGCCCGCCCTGGAACTGGAAGAGATTGTTCAGACCCCGCGACGCCACTCGTTCCCCATCGATAATCCTCCGAGAAAGTATCTGAGGACCCGCCGGAGCTTGGAGCTCAAGGAGGATGTCCTGACACAATTTCGCCTGATGCGCTGGACGGAGGGGAGGGACAATATGCAGTACGACGAAGACTTTGAGAGCCACGAGTAACTAGCACCCCATTAGTTGATAACACTTGCTGGACAAATGAGGCTTGGGAACCAAAAAGGGATGATCCGAGGGAGTCTAGATGAAAAGACGAAGATTACCACGAGCTGGGGCATTGAATAAGTGGTGATGAGATTCTGAATGTGTTGTTGGACATGGAAAAAACAGAAAATGGAAACAAGCCGTTAGTGAAGATAGCTGCAAAATGATGCGACTGTTTCGCCCATGGTGATGATCCGAATGACTATGCCAGTGATTGCCATGATGCCATGATGCCATGATGCCAGTGACCAGAATGTTGCTGATGCTAGGTAGTAATGAAGAAGTGAACGTAGTAGTTTGGATCCAAACCAACATACCTCCACAACTGTTTCCGTCAATCTAAGCCGCATCCTCATCGCTCTTCTACGAGAGAATGTTTCAAGTTTGGTAGTCCATGATTTGAAACTGGCAGACTGAGATCGAGTGTTGAATTTCCTGGGCGAATGTCAAAATACCATGGGCGGCATCGAACAGGTTCTTGTGTCCTTGGGGAGTGCAGTCGCTAAAACACCAGTCAATTTGGAAACTTTCCCGTTTGTTGGGAAGCTCGATGATATGCTCCAAGTTTTGTCGGTCTTCGAAATGACAGTGGCATGCCACACGTATCTGTTGTTGGCATATCCTCCTCCTTTTTGACACTCGCTCGGTAACTTTATGGTAACTGCCCGTTCCCGCGTTAGCAACATCAAGCAGGGTTGTTTACTTGGAAAAGGGGTATGGTGCTCGTTTTCCAAAGCACATTGAATGCGTGGTCTTAATTGCACGGTCGGCTAAGTTGTCCTGAAATGCCAGAGAAACAACGACTTGCTGCCTGTGACTGTCGCTCAGGTGCTAAAGTATTCCAAGGCTGGAAAACAGCGATTGCAGTCGATGGTCGTGCGAAACCGAGAATGTCAAGCAGTTTTGGTGAGAAAAAGGAATGTTAGGTTACAGCGCTGTCGAAATGCCCCCGCTTTTCGGCCGCCACAGCGAGTATGTGGCGCGTGGCTTGGAACCTGCGGGTCCAAATGGTTCGACATCGTGATTGGTAGGAGTGGATATACCCCATTTGGTCCCACAATTCCGATGGTTCGAGCGGAGGTGGCTGAGTGAATGAGACTAGAAGTACCCCAAATTTCTAGTCACCTACCTACATAAAACTCTATATAAATATAGTCTTCTCCCAACTTCAGATTACCCCTGTACGTACTGATATTCTATAGGATCCAACTATTCCTCCCGGAACAAGGTGGTTGTCCAAACATCGACCATTGATGGCGACAACTCCCGAGGCACAACTTGTTCGCGGATTCGCTTGGCATCACCCGTCGACATGAGCATACATGCCCGTCTATCAACGAACTTGAAACAAAGTAACATTGCTGATACATCCTCTTCAGCCGACCGAGCCCTCCCCTTTCATCCGGCGTGCCATCCCGACGAGCCCGCTTGAAGCCACGTGCCTGATGGGTTTTCCGTCTCATTTGGATGATCTGCATCCCCTCTGCTCTAAGGAGTTGGCATGCCTAGGCCAAGCGGACAAGCGGAGAAAATGAGATGCTGTGCAAGTGTGGCTGTGACAAGGGCCACCTTGACAGGTTCTACAAGTCCATCTTCGATGGAATGAGAGAGGGAAACACAAAGCCGGGCCGTTGCAGTGTCGAATTCAATGTTTGACCACCGGAAAGAAAAACATAAACAAGCCTGGGGCACCGATGCCGTTTCAGGAGGCGTACCTGTCTGATGGGGGGCTATAAAGTTCAGCTTCATCTGGATGCTACATTGCTTACTGCTCGGCATCAACTAGTGTAATGCAAGGGCGGAGTGGACAGCACCGTGCTTGTTTCGCTTCCATGCCGCCCGCACATGGCCATTCCGATATACGTAGTCTAGAACTAGTTAGTACTAACGGAATGCAGGCACCGCATCTCCACACACAACTTTTGTTCCTCCGCGCTTATTTGCACAAGATCGCCATCATCGCCTCTTCTCACTTCTCATCCACTAACCCAACCTCAATCACCGAACAAGACTGATGATTGGCGATTAAGAGGTAGTACCCCTAAGGCAGGCAACATTGGCGAACAATCGCTTTGGGCATAGTATCACATAGTCCGCCGTCTGGACTTCAACACCAAGACTTCCATCATGACAAGATCAGCAAAACACTACGGCCTTGGGTCCTGAGTACGGGCTCAGCTCCATGGGATCGGCCGAGGGCATCTATCATGCAACGATCAAGCGGGTACCTTAATCTTGTCCCACAGCTGCGAGTGTCCGCGGCTTCCAGTCATGTCGACAACTTGCCGTAACCGCCCGGGCGTGGCAAGGGAAGAAGATCTCGAGGAGGATAGAGGACTGGTCTAAGGACTCTCGATGAGCCCAAGACAAAAAAAAATCATGACAAGGCCAAACATCCAAGTATAAAACCCTCTTCACATCCCCCATCACCAACCCACACTCTCATCACCCATCAGCCCTCTCTTCACTCTTCACAGGAAGCGTCTCCAGACTTGACCACCCAACCCAACCTTCAAAATGAAGTTCCTCCTCACCACCGCCGGCCTCCTGGCCTCTCTCTCCAGCCTGGCCCTGGCCCTCCCCTCCCCTACTCCCCAAGAAGTCACCACCGTCGTCCCCTCAGACATCGAGATCGACGAGTCTCTCGCCTCCTACAACTTCACCCCCGCCTTCACCTCTTCCCTGGACGAACTCTTCAACCTCCTCGACTCCATCCCCGACTCCGTCTTGGAGTCCGGCGACGACGCTCTAAACCAATGGTTCATCGACAACGACCTCCGCGATCCCACCGCTCCTCTCCTCATCGACACCAACCCCGACGTCACTCCCGACCTCGACAGCCTTGACAACCTTGACATCCTCATCTCCGACTCCGACTTGGCCGAGCGCGGCGTCGTCGTCGCCCGCGCCACCGCCTGGAAGATCGCCAAGTGCGTCGCCTCCATCGTCCAGCTCATCGCCACCACCGCCGTCCCGGCCGCCAAGCTGCTCAAGATCAAGAAGTACATCAAGGCTCTGGGCGGTGTCCAGGAGAGCGTCAAGTTGATGTTGGGCGCCACGACCAAGGCGGAGAAGCTCAAGGTTGGTGGTACGGCGCTGGTTTATTTGAGTGCCGAGATTTTGGGCATTTCTAGCGTCAAAGCTGCTTGCTTTTAAGGGGCTTGTGTCCAGGCAGATACCTAGGTATGAGTGGGGTGGAAACGTCGAGGTTTTGCTGAAGAAGTGGATGTGGAAGTTGAAGGGATCACGGAATAGTGGGAGCGGTGGTGATGGTGGAAAAGGGTTGGTCTTGTGGAATGTGGACTGGGGAAACGGTGGATGACGGGTTGTGATGGGATGTTTGTTTCCATCATTGCGGATCGTAGGGATCGAGGGCGTCTTATGTTGTCACTCAGGGGGTTTTACGATCTTCATGCCCTTGTTTATATTTCTTCTTCTTTTTCACTTTGAGGACGCCCTTTTCAGACCGAATTCATTGCTTCACCAAAACATCCTTGATACCTTACCAAATCACTTTAGTTTGCACATTCGCATTTAATCCGACACTTGACATCTACCTACTTGCCAATCTGCTTGGATTCCAGCTCCTTCCGCTTGCCCAAGGAGGTACATGTTCCCCCACCAGCCTGGTTCTCCCCAATATTCTCCTTCTCCTCAGAAGAAGAAACAGACCAACAAGAGAAAACCCCTACAATCCACGTTCCTCGCAGCCCCCTTCCGCTTCTCCCTCCTTTGCCTCCGGACATAGGCAGTCTGGTACCACATGATGTCATCCCACTGCTCCTTGGTGACCGTGTTGATGTCTATGCCGTGTTGCTCCATGAGGTCGAAGGCGGACGTCATGTGGTAGTCGTTGTTGTTGTTGGTGGTGGTGTTGGTGGTCTTTGCGTCCGTGGTAGACGTGGAAAGAGAGGGAGTCGAGCTGCTGCTGGCCGTCGTTAGTCAGCACATGTAAATGGTATTGGTAGGTCGTATGCGTGTGGTTTACATACCTCTGTTTCTCGTCATCTTTCGTGAACGAAAACGGGACCTTCGTGAACGGGATCTTCGTGGATGGTGGCCAATTTGAAGCCCAAGGTGGTCACAGTGGTGGTAGATGGAGAAGAGGGAGTCGAGCTGTGCAATTTCCCTTGTTAGCACCACGTTGGTGGACGATGATGGTTGGTTTACATACCTCTGGCTGCTCTGGCTGTTGCCGTCGTGTGTTTGGATGTTATTGTTATCCCTGAGCCTGTAACGGCGGTAGATGGCCTTGGAGCCACGGGTCTTATTACCCTCGTGAACTGGTGTTAATTGTTAGCTCCAATGTCGGCGACAAAGAGAAGGGAGCTGGTATAACTATGAGAAGGGCTTACCTCGAGGTTCAACGGGCTTCATGTTAGACTTGTTGTCGAGAGTGGTGACCGGAGTCACGATCTTTTCGGTCGACATCTTGGGTCCGGCCTTATTTCGAGAATCAATGTTCGAAATATGGTGTTATGAGGCGCGAATGGCGAGAGACTGGATGATGTTGTGGTAGATCAAGGCTGCTGCCGTCTGGACGTGCTGAGCGATCTTTCGGTTTTGAGATGAGGAAGCGAGAGGACGGGGACACGACTGGATGGAGAATTCTCAAGCTTTAAAGGAGCCATGGTAACCTGTCAGTCGCTTGTGGTGGTTGCCCGTGGTGACGGCGACAACGTTGGTGATCAATGACAGTGTTCAGTGTTCTGTATCTGAAGTGGTGACCTGAACTGCTAGTTGCCCAGGGCGACGGCGACAACGTCGGTGATCAACAGCACTGTTCAGCTTACACACGGGTTCCATTTCTCCCTCACTGAACAGTACATGCATACCACATCACCATCGAAACAAACAACCAACTCTAGCATAAGATCTTTGCGGTTGTGTTTGGCGTCTGGATGGGAATTATGATAATCTAATTCACTTGAGCCGTGCAAGGTGATTGGGTACAAGACATCGTTCATACTCCTTCAGAGAAAAGTCACACCTCGGTCTCAACCCCCGTAGACTTATCCCCATGCTCCCCCCACTCCTTCACCTTCCCCTTCCCCTTCTTCATCTGTCCACCCAACCAATCCAGCGTCCTCGCCGCCTTCCACTGCATGACACCTCTGTGTCGTCTATGCAGCTCCTTGCGATGTTGCTTGTAATCCTGCACCTGAGCAATGACTCCGCGCTTGCCGTCATCTTGGTCAGACCCAATCTTGCCCCCGTCGAGCTTGGCCGAGAGCTTGCGCTTGGCTTTGTGAGCGGTTTTGGAGACGGGGTTGTGGTGGTCGTTGGAGGTATCGGGGAGGTCTATGTCATTGGTGTCCGAGTCGGAGGACGAGCTGCTGGAGGATGCGGTGTTGTCGCCATGCTTGCGAAGGGCTTTGCGAGTGGCTGCTTCCTGGGGAGTATCGCGGTGTTGAGGGGTGTGGATGTTATGGCGGGTGTTGTACTCATCATCAGACAGACTGGAGTCGCTGTCAGAACCTGAATCGCTGGTATCTGCCGTGTCCGAATCATCGTCATCTTCCTCATCCATCTTCTCGTCACACACCGTATCCAACACCTCCATCACCCCCTTGACATCCCTGTTCCTCGGTTTACCCGCATACTTCCTATGATACCCGGACAACCCCCTCCAAAACCTGACCGTGAATTCGACCTCGCCCAAGGGCTTTTCCCCTTCCTCCAGCCCGTTGTAATCAGCACAGCTACGAGCCCTCTTGAGCTGTTTCTTCCCTCCCTTCCAGACCGGCACCTTGACAGTGACGTCCTCCTCATCCGGGATGGAAGAAAGCCAGAGAACAGCCAGCGCGGGATTGGAGTCCGGCAGGAGCGAGTGCTTGTCCCTAAACTGCAGCAGCAACATGCTCTGGTAGCGTTTGACGACTCCCAAGAAGATGCTGCCCTCGCTGATGCCGGCACCAGGTTGCTTCTGCTGGCTGACTTGCTTCCCGTGACCACCGGCATGATGTCTCTTGGGCACCCAAGTACCTTCCTCTCCCTCCAAGGGGTTCATCTTCCCTTTGCCAATCTTGGTCTTCAGTTTGAGCTTGCATCCGCTCAACCTCTCCAGCTCTCCCCTTCTTCCTGACATATCATCCCCTACACCGCCACCGACCCACTTGACACCGCCCTTGACCTCTACAGTCCCCATGTCCCATCCTCTCAACTCCCCTCCCATGACCGAATCCCCCATCTCCACAGCTCTCCAAACCAAACTCACCCTCACTCTGCCATTCCCAATTCCTCCTGACAAAGGGAAAGTGCCCATCACCTGGCTCCTGTGCTCAAACACTTTTCTCAGAGGCAAATACACCACGCCCAACAGCGGATCCTCCTCACCCTCCCTGCTATCCCTGACGCTGATAATCACCTCGCAAGTACTCCAATCCTTGACAAACCTTTCCGTGCCAGCATTGAAGAAGGGTTTCGCGTTCTTGGGCTTGGTCCGCGTGCGGTAGATCTTGCGCTGGTTGAGGATGATGGTGCAGTACGAGTCTGGCAAAGCATCCGACTGCTCGGCGGCATCTTCCTTGACTTCGTCGGCGCCGGTGGAGCGGTTACGGTCTTGGTTCAGCGGAGTGATTTCCAGCCCGGTGATGTTGTGGATTTGGATACTCAAAATACCCGAGGGCATGGAGGGCGGAGGAGGGGAAGAAATGATCATCTGGTCTTCCTTGGCCTTGAAGTCTTGGACTTCTTGTTGGTGCTTCTCTTGGGACTTGTCCTTGGAGAGGGAAGCTTCGCGCAGCTTGGACTCGGTGGTTTCGTGGACTTGCTGTTTGAGTTGGTCCAAAGAACGGATGGACGAGTCAAAAGTCTGCTTGCCGAGCTGGCTCTGCTGGATATGTGCCTTGGCAAAGTAGCCGACTGCCCAGGAGATGGTGCCGGGCATGGTCTCGTCGGGATCCGAGGCCATGAGCCGGTCTTCGCGGTCATGCATCTTGTTCTTGGTTTCCTCGCTGTGCATCAACTCCTTGAGGGAAACCTCGACACGCCCCAGATCATCGTCGGCAGTGTGCTTGTCGGAATCCCAGATCTGGATGCGCAGGTTCTCCTGGGCGTTGAGTTCATCGGGAGAAACAAGAATGTAAGCCCACTCGTTCCAGGTAGGCTCTTGCTCGTCGATGATGATGCGTGTGGAAAACATGGGCTTGCCGACCTTGCCCCATGACACGGTCACGTACGAGTCGGAGGATCCCTCAATAGGGCCGAATCCGCCATCACCGCACTTGAACCCGCGGGCTTTCTTGATGTAGACAGCCACAACACCACGAGTGACGGTGTCCTTCTTGAAGTCATCGCCGACGAGCATGTTCTTGAGGTCGAGAGTAAGCGACTTGGGGGCCACATACTCGGCCAGAGCAGCATCGACGGCAGACTGGACAAAGGAGGAGATGAGCGGGATGTCCATCAGGTTGGGGAGGTGTCTCGACAGAGGGACGCAAGAGAGGTTGACTCGTGGCTGGCCGAGGAAGGTCAGAGTACACAGCTCGAAGAAGGGCGGATCCGGCGTCAGCTGCAGTCGAAGCCGCACAATCCCAACGATTCCCTTCAGTTCCACCCAGACCGGGACAGCCAGGCCACCAGGCAGGTAGAACTTGAGGTAGAGATGGGCATGCTTGGCCTTGCTGGCGATGGACTTGCCCGACGACCTCGGTCTGTAGGCAAATGCCAACTCCATGTTGACGAAATCGCCTTCTTCAGCTTCCATTCCCTCGTGTAATGTGTCGGCTTCTCGTCCACCTTGCACTTGTCCTTCCCCTTTAACCTCTCGATCATTGGCTCCAGCATCCTTCAACTTGCCCTGGTCGTCGACCGACTTTCCCGCTGCTCCTGTGGGCAGCCACTTGACTCCCAACAGCCTGAACGCCTCGCTTCCCTGGCCGATATCATCCACGCTCACCATGCGGACGAGCTTGGGCAAGGAGGCTTGCATGACGTCTTCCAGCATGTCGGCGATGGAGGCAAACAGGTCGGGGTTGATCAAAGGCCAGACGGCGGCCAGCAAACCGTTCAACCAGGCTGCTGACTCGGGGAGGAGGGCGCCGTTCTTGTTGACCTCCTTTTCCTCATGACGGTCGGCGGCCCAGGTTTGTTCTTCAAAGATGGAGGAGATGCGCTTCTCAAGCCAGCTGGATACACCCTGGATTAAGGCGTAGGCACCTGCGCCAGCGATGCCGATGATGAAGAGGAGAAGGGAAAGGTAGCTCCATGCTGACGTCTTTGTCCTGGACCCGGATCCAAGGCCCAAGAGCGAAATAATAGCCAGTCCGAGTATGCCGACAACACCAATGCCTGTCAGTCCCACAGTCAAAGCCTGTCGGTAAGCATTGATCATGTGCTCCTTGGTCTCGTGGAAATTTGGCGGTGGAAAGAGCTTGTGCATTCCTTGATGGGCCTCTCGGACCTCGTATATCTCGTCTTGTAGATGATGGTCGCTCTTGTTTGCCGCTTCTGGGCCGGTAAAGGTCCTATGGTTCGATCCGACGGATGGGTAGTTTTCGGGGGCTGAGCCGAGGTTCTTGTCTGTCATGTCGTGGATCATGATGGGTAGGTGGGTTACTGGGTCGGTAACCTCACGGCCGTGGCCCTTTGGTTGTTGTTTCTTCATGGCCTTGCGCTTTTCCTTGGGATTGACGGTGGAGGCGACTGTCTCTGTTGCTGATTTCTCCTGTTGTTTCTCCTGCTTCTGCTGCTCCTCCTGCTGTCCACCACCGTATACACCTTGTTGTTGTGTGCCTGGATCCTCCACAGACGCATCGGGATAGTTCCTGTTCATAGTCGGATACGGATCCCCCTGTTCATTGCCGTGTTGGTCTTGGTCTTTGGAAATGGCCTTGACAGCATCGTACGCTCGCTTGGTCTTGGATGGGGGTTCGTTGCCGTCGGCGTCTAGCTGGGGCTGGGCCGTGTTATTATCCAGTCCTTCCTGCTCTTTGATCTCGGCTCGATGTTCGCGGTAACCCTTTACGGTTGGGACGGGGTGTTTGGCTGTGTATGGGCCACCGTGGGCACGACGTGCGCCTCGGTCTTCGAAGTCGTCGTCGTAGCCGGACATGGTTTTCTCTCATATAAGTCCGGTCGAATCGTTTTCTTAGGTATATATGTTCGATAGGTCGAGGTAAGGTAAATAGGATGGTGTTCAGGTGCCAAGTGGAATGTTGCCAGTTGAAATCGATTCTCTCTCCATCATATCCGCTGTCTGCTTGGAGGGTTCCTTCCAAGGGGAAAAAAGAAATAGAGTCCACCTTCCTGAAAACATTGGAAACACGGAAACTGCACAACGACGAATGACAAGACCTCGAAGCGGAACTGGAAGCTGCGATTCGTTTGGACGGTATGACGTTCCTTCCTACAACCCCAACCCAAATTTACGTCATACTATCGCACGTTTCGGTCGGTTACAGTGGCCGAGACACAGTGACCACTAAGCTGCTGTCTCCCTGTAACCCCCACTGTAAGGTTCCGCAGCGGGCGGGAACTAAACCTGTTTTAGTGCAATGAGACCCTGAAGCTTTGGACAACCGGTCAAGGGTCATATGGACATAAAGGGCCGGTGATTAAAACTTGGATACGAAAAGGTTACTTCTACTTTCTGGTCGAGTCCAAAATCTCGGATAATACAACTGGTACATTCGCGGTGCTTCCTACAGCACCATGATTCGCAAGCAGTTGGATACACACTCTCGCCATTCGTGGTTGAGTTGATGTCTGGTATAGCACACCATGTTACATGCCATCACAACTGTACCCAAGAAACAGATCTCTCCAAGCCCTAAACGCCCATCGCCATGACCTCGGCCAACCCTATGCTACTGATCCTTAGATATCGACTTGTCAAAAAATACCTTGTGTATATAGTAACCGAGATCCTTCGTCGCTTTGTCTCTCCTTTCCTCATCGTTTGGCTCCTAGACAGCAAGCCCGGGGGGTTATATCACAAACTCAATGCCCCCCATGCCCAAGCACAACATTCATTCCCAAACAAACCACCATAACAACCACTCCATAAATCGACAATCCCAGCGCCATCTTCCTCAAAAGCCCCGTCTCCAGATGCTCCAGATCCCACCGCCACTTCCTCTTCAACTTCCGAGCCAACCTGCTTGCCACACTACCCGTATTGCTCCTCAAACTAGCAATGCTATCTCCCATCCCCGCTCCAGACCCAGACGGTCCAGGCGTCCCCTCTTCTTCGTCTCCGTCGCTAGCCGAGGCCGAGCTGGAAGAGGAAGAGGCGTACTCGGCATCGTCGTCTTCCTTAGTCAGGCGCTGATGGTGTATACTCTCCGGGTCCGAAATCTTGTAGTAAAACAGTCCTGGCAGAATGAAGCTGATGGCTGTTGACCCGGTGGAGCCCACGTAGGCGAGCACTCTGTCCAGACTGGACACGTTGATGGCTGTGAGGTAGCTGAGGATCAGGATACCCGAGGTGATCAAGGCGAAGCGGAGTTCCGACATGGCGACTACGGGGGCGCCGTGGCTGTCCAGAGCCGCGCTAGGGACACCGCCAGCAGGCAAGAGGGGTTGGTTTCCAGAACCGGCTGGGGAGTAGACGTTTTGCGTGCGAGAAGAGCGGCCTGGTCGCCAGCGAAGGACGGCGTCGATGGAAGCCCGGCAGGGATGGACCTGAAGGGGGACCGAGAAGGTGACGAGGAAGACAATGGCGGCTTTGGCGATGGTGGAGGCTAGTGATTGAGGGTCTGGAACATGTTAGATTTGATCAACGGGGCTAGATAAGGGAAACACGTACACATCCCAACAATGTTGCCTTGGATCTCGTTGCCAAACGTCAGGTAGCCGGTGATGGCAACTAGGATATAAACAGAGGCAGCAGAACCGATGCTGGAGCCGATGACGCCGACAAGACTTCCCGGAGAGTTGTCCCTAATCTCGTTGACGATGGAGAACATCTAAATACGTTAGCAGGGCAATCTTCCGGGGTGAAAGTCGCGGTGCTCACATTTTGATGACACGTGTACGCAAAGATCATCACCGGCAGACTGCTTAAAGCAGCCACCGGTCCTTCCCACGTAACCAGCCTGATAGGACCCCTTCCACTGTGGTCGTCCACGACAAAGTGGTAAACCACCAGGATGATCAGATACCCAATCGCAAACAGCGCCACCAAGCTCGTATACTTGAGCGAATCCAGCTTCTTGGGAAAGCTCAAGGGGATGAGGAAGACGACAAAGAAGACTGTGATCCAAAACCTGCGGTCCGCCAAAAAGTCCCAGCCGGTGTTCCCCGCCCCAAACGCTGCTGCCACGGCGGGCATCAAGTCACCGATGATGATCATGTACGACACGCCGACACCGAAGCACTTGACGGCAATAGCGGCGTCGAACACCACGGCGGCGTTGGGGTAGGTGATTTGCGACAGCGCGAAGAAGGAGGACGAGCCCCGGTCGAGGTAGCGCGAGCAGCGCGACTGTAGGTAGAGACCAAAGGCCGAGGTGAGCCCACACCAGACGATCAGGATGACGCCGAGGGCGACGCCGAACTTGGACATGGCGAGGGGCATGGCGAGGGTGCCGGCTCCGACGACTGTATCGCCCGGTTAGACATGTCTTTCTAGGATTGGGAGTTTTGCACGCACTGGTATTCAGCAGGTTGATGTTGCTGCTCATCATGGATGCTTGGCCGCCACCCATCTTGGGCGAGCGTAGTCGTCGTTGTCTAGACAATACGCCGTTAGATATGGTGGCTAGAAAAGAGTGGTCGCGCAGACGTACTGGACCATGGTTCCCCCGACACCGTGACTCGACCCTAGGAGGCCGCTGTTGGATACAGTATGATAGTTGGTCATGTCACTTGCTTTCTCTCGGGACCGTCGTGTGGGGTCGCGTGATGTTTTCGGATATCGGATTATACGCCTGAAGCCTTTACGGCATGGGGAGTGTGCTCGGGGCTGGAAATGTGTGTGTGGTCGTCGACTGTTATTGGACAAAGCGAGTGTAGGTCTGCATGCGCAGCAGCAGAGGATGGTCGTGGTCGTTCGATCCGAGGTTGGATGGATGATATCGTCGCGCGTATCCGATGATTCTTTAGGGAAACGAAAGAGATCGCAGAAAGAAAAAAAGGTCAGAAGTGGCGGTGGTGGAAGATGCCAATGATGACAACACTTTGCTGTTAGGTAAAAGGTCGGTTTTAGCGCGCTGACAAGGGCTTATAGGCTTGTCATGACTAACAGATCCACGCCAAGCTGTCATTGGCCACTTACACGGAGATTTGAACCTTTTGTTTTACATCAACTCCACAGCGAAACCGTGCGTAATTTATGAATGAAACAGATGGTTCAGGGGAGGAGGACAGGCGGGGAAGCATTTGGGGTCACGGAAATGGGCAAATCAGCCTTATGACAAGTCGCTTGTTTGGTGTTCCACTTGTTGTTTGTCCACCAATTGTCCGGGATACGGCGGGGTTCTTTTTCCTCTTGACAATTACCACAGCTTGAGCTCAGCTGCTCTTCACCATCTTTTCACTTGACGATCCTTGCGACAGCTCCTCAATAGAGACAGCTGATATCTGACTCCCATTGCCACCTCAACCACCATCACCCAACTCGCGCATCTCCTACCGACAGCGAGCTGCTGCATCTCGCCCACCATGGACGCCTCCCAGGAATCCTCGAGCCTGGACAAGACCTCTCTAGCCACCATATCGCTCCTCGAATCACGTCTGCGACGAATCGAACACATGCTCTACGGACCCTCTGCTCCTCCAGCCCAAGCACCATCCTCCTCGGCAACCACCTCCCTCGCCCAGCTCCAACACCGCTTCAATGTGCTGATCCGGCGCTTTCGCGTGTACGCTGAGCTGCTCAAGATTCGTACGTCCCTCTTCTCCCCGCCCTTCCAGTACAATTTCAATGCTAACCACAGTCCCCAAAACAGGCAAAGCCAACCCGACCCTCTTCCACAGCTCCCCCTCCTCCGACCAAAAGCTCCCACCAACGGACCTCCCGCCCGCCGCCATCCTCGCGACAGTCCTCTCGTACGCCTCCCGGTTTTCCCAGACCGCTTCTGCCCTAGTAGCAGCCGCCCCAGACAACACCATCGAATCCGCGGTCCCCGACACAAAACTGAGCGCTGAGCTAGCGAGCCTGATACCAAGGATGAAAGGGCTGGAGGCCATGCAATTGGCGCAAGAGGCAGAAATAGCGGAGCTCAGGGAGAGGAGCGAAGCGGTGATGAAGGCGTGGTATGAGAGGAGAGTGCTGGGGTATGGCAAGTTTGTGGCGGAGGGGGAGGGGAGGGTGGAGAAGTGCGAACTGAGGGTGAGGAGAGCGGAGAGGGTTAGGGAGATGGATGCTGTTATTCAGTAGGAGAATAGGGACGACACAAGCGAAAGATGAAGAGGGAGGTCGCGATGGGAACAGCCTTTGTACGGACCAGACCAGGGACACGGATGCATCAAAAGACGCCACGCGGCTTGTCTTTGGGCTGGTGCATCTGTTTTAATACTGCGGTACTCCCTAGGCTGGGAAGCGAGGTGTTGTACAGAACGCGATCACGAGCAATCCGCTAGGCGCACAACTTGGTTTGGATCGCGATGTCGCGCCTCAATATGCCGCAAGGCAGGAGACCGCTGGGCATGTCATGTCATGTCACTCGCCCAACATGGTCATTCAGGAAGAGGAAACCAGATCAGCGCATGTTAACGGGATCGGGAGAAGCGGGAAAAGGTCGAAGGAATGGATATATGTCATGGCAGGCCATGACGCGGCAGATGGGCGGGAGTATTGGCGTTCAATATTTTATCACTGGGCTGGATTCGTGGAATGTACAGGACAGTAAACAAACCCTCCATTCTCCCTTTTCCTGGGTGCACCGCGAGTAAACAGATCGACGGTTGCCCCGCGGGAATCCAAGAAACTTACCTGACGTTCTGATAGCATGGCATCCCACTACCACAAAGTCTACAAGAAATGTGGTTGCGAAATATTCCAATCGGCGTGTCCAAACGTTCCATTGTAGACGCCATAAATGTTTCGAAACGAACGGCGTTCCCCCTGGAACCCACGGTAGCGAGTCTAATAAAGCCCCTGCATAATCGTGTCATGGTGACGGGAACCTGTTTCTGTTGGCAGAGCTCCTGAGGTTACACGGTAAAACTGACGCTCGGCCTATCGTTTATAAGTATTCATGGTGTTTCTGCATGGACAGTCTAGAGGTACTGACAAATGAGTGGATGGGGGACAGAGACAAGTGGAAGCCACATGGCTAGCTGCTTGACTGAGTTCCGGGTGTTTTTCGAACAGTGCGGAGGTTTAAAGAAACAGCTTAGGTAGCCTAGTCGGATGTCTCTACCAGCTTAAACAATCAATCTGATCATGACGAGCCATTCCCTTGAACAAATCAACATCACAAGTCTGGAATTCTGTATAAATGATTTACATGCTTCCATCCATCACCAACATGGAGAGAAGCGAAGAAAAGAATTCAAGCTACCAGCCAGCCCTGTGTCGCTCACAAAAGTGTGATTGGTTCAGACGGACGGTTTGCACAGTGTGCCGCGTGTTGACATTTTGTGCCTGAATTGTGTTATTGTGCAGTGCCTCCGCCAAGGCGCTCCAGGGCACTCCACAGCGGACATGGCTCCCCATCTTCAGTGGATTCAGTGGGCTCCATCGTTGGTCCCTGGCTCACTTCTCTTGCTCTCGTCCAGTCGTTTTCATCCGCCATGGCCCAGGCAAGACGCTTTACATAGGTGCGAACTGCCCCGGAGTCGTTGGCCTTTCCGCGCATCTCCCAAGCCTCCCGGCCTCGACCACACCATTTCCATTTCATGTCCCGTCCGTCCATTCCATCCTGCAATCCATCCCCTCATTTCTGTTCTTGCCCTCCTTCCTTTTTCCTTCCCCTTCACTTCTGCATTGGCCGGCGTTGATGATCGCCCAGCCCATCTTTGCAATTGATTGATTGAATTGATCGCGACCTTCCTTTTCTCAACAACATCAACCTCGACAGCATAGTACGGATGCCCATGTCCAGGCCATTTCCGAGCTGAGCTGAGCCCTTGCGACGAGAAACGGAACGAGACTGGGGAATACGACGTTGGCAGGTACCGAGATATTACTTACCATACAGGCACCACATTTACAGTACAGCACACCAACACCAGACAAACAAAGAGAAGGGGGAAAAGGAAATCGAGAGAGAGCGGAAACAACATCTTGGACTCTTCCACTTCTACCGATCTTCCGTATTTACCGTCTACCGTACCGATACCTACCGTCCGTCGACCCGCGCGACGACTCGTTACGTTGTTTGCTTATTTCCCCTGAAGATTGAAAGGCTCCCGTTTTGTCTGCGCCGAACGAACAATAATACCCGACAGCCTCCTCTTTGCCGATTGCCAACAACAACACGAGCCCGGCATTCTTCAGCCATCACCTTATACATAACGACAACATTGCAAGCCATCTCTCGACACTGCAACTTTGCTCATTTCCATCCACCTAAACTTGCAACGACCGAGACGAGCGATACCGCGTTGCTGGACATCCGAATTCCTCGCTCGACGTCTTTCTTGCAGCACACCAGCGGACATAGCGATTGCTACCCGACGCAAATTATTGCTTCGACCCCCGACTGCTTGTCGCCGTCGCGCTTCCTCTCATTTCGTAACATCGCATTTCCCGTACCTACATTGCCAACCGCGGACTGGTCCTCGGAATACGACACACTGCCCGCTCGCTGTCATCCTATGCTCCTCCTGGTGAAGGTGTGCGTCAACTGAACTGCCCACGCGTCGGTCCATCATCACTTGAACACGGACCTTTGAGTAATCTTGAGAGAGCGCTCTCTCCCTCGGCGACTCTCGCCCTTGATGCAATCGTACGGAGGATCGTTCAACAACCCCAAAATGGAACACGGCAGGAACTCGTACCGCCGAAAAGGCATAAACATGGGCAACATTATTGGCGACCCATTTGCCCTGGCCACTACTTCTATCGCCACTGTGAGTTCTCGTGCGCGCGCCGTGCTTTAGTTGGCGTTGAAGAAAACTAACAATCACCGCAGCTGGCATGGATCATCATCCTCTTTGGCTCCATCTTCGGCTATAGGGACCAAGACATAGCCGATGACATTATATGGCCAACCTACTGCTGGTTCACCCTCGTCTTCAACTTCTTCCTCATCCTCGGCATCTTCTTCGTCATCGCTTCCGACAGTGCTCAGACCTACCATGTCGCTGTCGTTGGTTACCTGGCAGTCGGCCTGGTCGGCTCCACGTCGTCGATTAACAACCTGATTTACAGCGGTGTTGCGTCCATGGAGGCGACAGCGGCTGGATACATTTTGTTGTCCATGGTGACGGTATGCGGCTTTTTGTTAAACTTTCCCGACCAAATTGCTAACTAACTTGTGCCAGATCATCTGGATATTCTACTTTGGCTCCGCCCCCTCGGCCGTTCCACGCGCCTACATCGACTCGTTTGCTCTCACCAAGGAATCCGCCCTCCCCGCCCACCACATGAGCCGCCAAACCATGAACCACAACGGGCCCCCCTCACCCAATGCTTATGGGTCTTACAACATGCGCCCTGAGACCTCGGCCTCGGGCCTCCAGCCCCCGCAAATGTACACGGCCCAGCTCAACGGGCTCGAAAACCCCGCTCGCCAGTCGCAGATTCCCCAGGGTTTCTCGTCAAACAACATCCCCAAGCCCCAAGGAACAGAAGGGGAGATTGTCCCGCCGACGGAATACCCGTATAGGGCCAAGGCGATATTCAGCTACGAGGCCAACCCGGACGATGCCAACGAGATTAGCTTCTCGAAGCACGAGGTGTTGGAGATTAGCGACGTGAGTGGGCGGTGGTGGCAAGCAAGGAAGGATACTGGAGAGACGGGTATTGCGCCAAGCAATTACTTGATCTTGCTATGAGTTTATGTTGTTGTTTTTCTTGAAAACATGATTGGCGGGTTTCAGTGCGAGCCGCCAGTACAAAAACAAAAATCACGAAATGTTTTCTTTCTTCTTTTGAGTCGGCGTTTTATACCCACATTAACGTTGAACTTGTGGTTTTTTTTTTTTCCTCCACGGGACTCTCGGAACACGACACATTATCAGCAACAGTGTGGCTCGTTTGGGAAACGAATGGAGAAACAGGCTTGTTGGATGTGGCACGGTGAATGGCTCGGGTGACAATGGAGTTTTTCTTCTTTTTTTTTTTTTTTTTATCTTGACCCTTTTTCTTTGTCGATGTCTTATGTTCACAATTTCTTGTATCAACTTTGTATGTCTTTGGTTCTCCCAGCTGGGGCAGAGAACTAGCCGCTGTTGGGAAGGGAACAGAAAAAGATGGGGAAGATGGAAAATGGGGCTTTTACGAACTTTATGGACGGGGAGGGATCCAGCAACAATGGGAGTATGCAGGATGCCAAGTAGAAGTAGAGAATATAACCAGTCCGCTTGATCATGATGACTAAATCTACTAAATAACTGTTCCGATCACAACTCGACGCAAGTTCGTTGGCTGCCTCCCAAGTCACAAATTCCAATTTCCCATGCCCATCTGCAAAGAAATGCGAGATTATCGAAATTACCCAGGAGCGACGTGTGGAGACCGAGGGTCTTGGATACCTCACCCTTGTCCCTGTCAATCACATCTTCATCTTTTGGCAGGGACATGGATGGCCTGGATGGGTACTGGGTTTGGACGGTGCCTGACAGGAGTGTAATGGTTGATAACACCGACATGACAGTAAACAAAAGGTCCATGACCAGGGAGGGAATGGTGGAACTAGGAGACCAAAAGAGTGCGCTGCTTGAGTGACAGATACGTCAAGGTCGGGCGGCACTAACAGCCCCACAAGGCAGCCGTTAGTACATGATCACCAAAAAGGCCCACCATTCAGCGGCTGCAGTGTCCCCCACAGCGGGCGGCATGTTATGACGCGCCGAGGCCAATCGTCTTTTCAAGTTGCTTTCACTGACCATCTTCATCTTTCCAGCCTCGCTTCCCCAGATCGCTCCTCTTGATCAACACTGGGCAACGACTATCGCCATATCCGACACCCACACACGCGACTCCGTTTACCGAACAAACGAGGACTACCGTCATCGCGAACCGGTCTAGATCATCGCGACACATTTCTCTGCCAGCCCAAAGTAAACAAAGCACAACAGCACAAGGCCACGGCCTCCAGGCGACAAAACAGCCCGGGGCAGGCTCTCACGAACAGACAGCCAAACCATCAAGATGAACTACAACTACAACTACAATTACAACCCACCACCTCCCTCCTTCGCTGCCCTTCTCCCACCTCTCCACTCCTCTCTCAACCTCCTATCCTCCTCGCTCTCCCTCCTCGACTCATCAACCTCCGACTTCCCTCGACTCTCCTCCGTCCTCAAGACCGTCCGGCACTACGAGCTGATCCCACAGCCGACTCTACAAGCCGCCGAAGCTTCTTTACGCGATGAGATCGGCCCGTTTATCGAGCTGCTACTAGAACGGGTCGACAAGGAACTAGAGCGGAAAGGAAGGAGGGTGGAGACGCTCAAGGCCAGGTGTGAACTCAACGGTGGCCGACTGTCCAATTATAACCGGGAACAGAAGAGTGCAGGAGGAGGTATACACAAGAACTTGAAGGGGGGCAAGAAGCTCAATGGGGAGGCGGCGCTGAGAGCCAAAGTCGTCAGGCAGAGGAAGGAGGCGCTCAAGTATAGTGTCGAGAGGCTGGAGATGGAGGTGGCGCAGAAGGAGAGGGAGTTGAGGATGAGGTTGGAGCAGCAGGGGGGCGGACCGGTGGTTTGAGTTGGCAGTATACCCGCGGCCGAGCGACCAAGCGCAGCCTATCGACAACCCTACGAGCTCGACTCCAAAGAAAACACAGTATTCCAACGAGGCTGGAACCGAGGGAGAACTTAGAAGATACCCAATCCAAGAACACATCATTTGCAGTTGCTAGTCACTCTCCAGGCGACAGGACCCCGTCGTCACGGCCGACAGCCTCGCCTAGGTGTTCGTCGTCTTCATTGCTTAAATCACTCCCACTTTCTGTTATCAAGATGCAGAACCCGCTCCTCCGTGTCCTGACCAACAGCACCCAAGCCGTGCTCCCAACAGCCACCTAGCAAACGCTTCAAGCCGTCATGAACCTGTCCCTTCCATCCCATAGACCCCAACTTTGGTCAAACACCCTGTCGTGCCCGGAGTCAGCCCAGCAGCCTTCGGATCCGAAGAACGGTGTCTGGCAAACAACCATGGCGCAGTAACACCGCCAACAAACCCTGCCATGAGCCATCACTATCGGCTCGTTGGACCGGGAATCACACGGGAAGCAATCCCAGGCTATTCCGATGGCAACGTTTTCCGCCTGACCTGCCCGTGTGGCTGACACTTTGTGTCCACGACCGTCTGCCCATGGGCCCATGAATAACCTGACGAGCCCCAGCCTCAAGGTTCGGCGCTGGCTGGCATGAATAGATGGAATAACGGACAATAGGTCATTTAGGTAATGCTAGCCTGCGGAACAATAGTATTCGGCGTGATTCAGACAGCGGTAGCCGGTCCTTGGTTGCTAGGCCTTTTGGCTGCACTGAGAGGTATAAGTTGTTTCGCCTCCCCATACTTTTCCAGCGAATCGGGAACAGCAGCAGAGAAGACACCTGCTTTGACATACAATAGCAAAGAGGTCAAGCAAACCCAAGGCTAAACGTACAGGAAGCCATGTCGGTAACCGTGGAGGAGCCACAAAGGGGCCCAGAAGAGCCTCCCAAAGAAGCATCCGAACAGGAACCTGGCAGTGTAGACAACCATGCCCATCTCCAAAAGAATGGTCAAAACGACAGGCATGACAGCGGCGCTTCCAGAATCGTCATGGCCTACATTCCAAACTACACCCCGGCTTCACCCGCTCCTGGTTGCACAGAAGCATCCGACAGCGAACGTCGCCCTTCAACCCCCAGCCTGACGGCAAGGCTCAACCAAGCTATGGACGAGTACCGTGCTCGGGAAGAGAGAGTCGGCGACCAAGGCTTTGAGGGCGATACTAACACCCCTGGCGAGCTTCGAGAATACACCCCTGAATATCAGCAGCCGTACTACCATGGCCTCTCGCCTTGGGGCTGGACTCCTTACCACCCAGCTTTCGGTCCTCCTCTTTACGTGCAGCCTCCTGTCCAGCAATACCAACAACAGCAGTACTGCGCTGTTCCTCATCATCACAGCTCCCCTTCACCGGACCATCCTCACCCCTATCGCTTCGCTCATCCCCCTCCGCCTCACCTCTTTGCTCCTTACCCCTCGGATCCACGCATCAGTCCACTCCATTTCCCCCCTGTTTCCGCCTACACCTGCCCTCCAGCTTTGATTCAAGCTCACCCATATCCCCAGCCCCATCCCTTTCAGCCTCCCCTCGCCCAAGATCCCAGAATCACCAACTTGACCCACCGCCTCCAAGACATCCAAGACCAACTCAACGGTCTCGACGCCGCGCATGAAGTCGAGATCTGGCGCCATGGCAAGTACAACTTCCACCGTCACGGCGCGAAGCAACTCCGTAAGATCAAGAGGGGCAAGGTGGAGGAAATGGTGAGCGTGGTGAGGGAGTTGAGGGGTTTGGCTGTTAGTGGTTGGCAACCAAGGGGACGGTGCTCTCCCCAACCCCGCCAGGAGGACATGTGCTGGCCTCCCGGACCGGGTTTGGGTTATGGAGGCGAAGGTGTATTTGAACAGGGGGGATCCTGTGGCTGTGGTTATGTCGATTCCCCGAGGGACAGCGCCTTGGAGAGCATGGCGGGTGAGTGCGGCACGACGGTCGACGGTGAAGCGTCCCCCGACTCCTCCAAGAAAACTGAGACTGGTCGTATCGTCACCGCAGATGGGACCAGAGCTCGTACCTACTCCCTTCCACTTGACAGCAGCATGGAGAAACCGAGTGAGCGGGTTGAAGCCGTCGAGACCCATGAGCAACAACAGCATGGCGAGGCGAACGAGAACGAGCAGGGCCAACACACTGAGAAAACCAGCACCCCCCGTGAGCGTGCCGGTTCCTGGTCGGAAGCCATCATCTCTGAAGAGCTTCGTGGTATTTGGCGCGAGAAGATGAGCATTTGAAGGATATGAAAGGAGGGTTGGGTTTGGTCGAGGAAGACGTTGACACCAGCGAAATATTGTCCGGTTAGCAAAGGATGATGAAGGGGGTAGTCAAATAGTCAAAGTTTCGAATGAGCGTTTGCTTTCCACGGTGGTAATGGCGTTCGACCGACTGGAGAAAGAAGAAACATACACGGCAGGAGACACATATTGAAGTAGAAAGAAGACATATAAGCGAAAAGGACTAGTTCTAAAGAGTGGACGAGATAGCCGGACACCTTGCTGGCGAAGCGCATATAGACAAGAAAAACATGGTCAAAGAAAAACATGAAATCTCGAAGCTGGAGGTCCAACTCCAATGACCTGCCGTGTGCTAGAGGCAACTATTCCTCTGAAGTCCGTTTAAACACTGCAATCCATGGGCACGTAACCTTTCAGTATCATTGATCAAGTCGGTGTGTCGAGTGTGAGGATGGACAGAGAGGATCCAACCACCCCCTCACCGGCGTTACCTTGGGTTACTGCAAGAACTCAATCGGATGCAAAGCCGTTGCGATTCGTCGGTACCGATCGGCCAGGAAGACTGCCGAGAATGTAGCCCGCGAGCGGGGGATGGAAGAGTATGATATGTTGTACTGTAGTGTTTTAGTTTGTTGAATTCCTTGGTCTGTCTGCTGGGAAACTTTGATGTATAGCAGCTATTTCGTCAAAAGAAGTGGGATGTGAAGGTTATCAGACGCACTACGGGCATGATGTCCGGAGATCGGCCCGGGATTGCGTCAATGCGGAAACGGATCGGTCCTGGAATCGGATGGGATGGAGCGGACGGGATTGGCTGGATCGGAGCTAGTCTAGTCCCCCCGACCCCGACCATTTTAAGTTGTTGTAGGGATGAACGCCGTCCGAAGAGTTAGATGTCGCATCACCAAGCCAAAACGCCATCTTCATCTTGACGACGATAACCTTGTTCAGCTGAAACAAAAGACGTTGGTCCAGCCCATGGCGGATAAATAAAACTATCATGCGTGCCGGTCAAATAGGTAACCATTAGCAAAGGCATCATGGTCATTCCCTGTGGCTCGTCATGTCCAAAAACAACTAGGGTACTACGATCCCACGCGAAAACCATGACCATGAACAGACGGGGAATCATGTCCAACGACCACGAGAAAACATGGCCAGATCGGATATCTCCGAGGCGTCTGCATTCGTAGAATTCACAAGCAGGAACTTTCTCGCCACGGAAGGACGGGTAATCAGCTTTCATGATCCTCAGACCTATATCGAGGAATCAAGATGTCGGTAATATCCATCTTTGACACAAAGCATTCCGGCAGCTTCGGTACCGTAGCTTCGGTTAGCTCGCCAAATCACACCGATGCAAAAAGATGTTTTGCTAAGGTCCGGAACTTTTGTAAACAGTGGCAAATGATGAGGCCACGGTAAAGTCGCATCCGGATTGCCATGGGAGCTCGTATATGTGAAATTTCAGACGTTCTGGCATGCAAATCTCAAGATTCGATAGGACAATCAATGCCGACTGTCCATCCGCCCGGGACTGGACTTGACCAGGGCATCTTCCCTTCCGTGCGCCGTCTACTGCGTATCCGGAAGAGTTCCGTTCTTTTCGATACAGTAGTTCCGTCCCGGAATGAAATACCGACATGTCTCCGCAGATTTGCCGGCCGAGGCCCGAAATTCGGATTGGTTGATGACGGAGAGATGAAAAGACGGGAATTTCCATCTGTCAGTGTTGATCGATGGTAGCGGCAAAAGTCTCACCCATCCGGAAGTTTCCGAGACAGAGCTAAAGTCAACGTCCAGTCGTCGTCCGTTGAAGTGGTCTAGATGGTCGGATTGGACCCAACGGTACTGGTCGGTATAATACCGTACATACCATATACGTTGGCCACATGGCACCTATCTTCGCAAGCAACACCAACTTTCGACATCGCGGTAGGAACGGGAGGACAGCGACAGACATTGGCATCGCTAAATCGATAGCAACACCCGGTGTTAGCTCGCGCAGTGATAACACTGCATCGACCCTCAAGCCAAGTAAACTATTGTCTAGTGCATGCATCCGTCTGGCGTGTTATAATTCCAGCGGTGATGGTGAATGCTCTCGTGATCATTTCGACGTTGGGTGGTGTGGAAGAAGTGTTGTCAAACCCAACTTGAGCCGCAAAAGCCGAAAGCGTGGTCTTCTTTTACCGCCCGCCCGTCCACATGCCGTATTCGTCCATACCCTGCATGCGGGCCTAGACCTAGACGTGCCAGAACGTCGGTAAGCGTGGCTGCCCAGAAGGAGGCGCCAACAAGTGGACATTCTGTGTGTCAGTTGAGAGGTCATGAGATATTGCCGTTGTGGCGGCTTGGGCCGTGAGATCGTCAACGAGGTTCGCTGTTCTTGGATTAGCTGGACCAACTCAACATTCATATGGCCGCGGTGAGGCCTAACCGTGTCGAAAGCATCCATCCTTTGACGATCCAAAGATCTGGACGGCCAGGTGGCCATGTGAGGGCCATGCTCTGTTCCAATCGCAGTTTTTTTTTTCGATTGGGAAGTTGTTCCTCGCGGTTGCGGGTTCGGCCCGTTGGAGACTACCGAAGGAGGACCATGTGGGATACGTATTCATGGAGTGTGTGTGATGCTGTCAAAAAGTCGAGGGGAAAAAGTTGATGGTTTCTGCAAGGGTTCTTGAGCAGGGCAGAAGTGGAGTTCTCTACAGCTGAATGACCTAATGATACGTCCAATACGCCTTGACATTCAGGCATTACATGGATTATGTTCCGTATTTTACGATTTTGCACTGACAAAAGATCCCATAGTATCAATCCTACCCAAACCACCTTGACCAGCGAGACGGGAGGGTAAGGTTAACGTTCCACGTGAAACACTAACTAGCGACAGCCAGAGGAATGACATCGATAAACAATACCTAGGTATCACACACGAGACAAGGAAGATCGAGAGTGAATTTTTTTTTTTAAAAAAAAAAAAGAAATACGGCCACGACTTGGTAATCGAACAAAGGCTTCATCATGCCCAGACAGAAGCAGCAGCCGGCTTGGCTGTCACAGCCAAGTGAGCCAATTTCCAATTGACAAGGCTGTCCGGGTCTTCCCCGTCTTTGCCGCTTGTGTGGCTCACGATAGAGGCAAAATCGCTGATTCGGCGACGACCAAAGCGGGACCCGTGCGGATGCACGAATGACATTGGCATGTCTTTTCCCTTCTGATTATGTGAAGCTGAAATGGTTTGATACCTAGCAACGGGGACCATTCCCATTTCCCAAGCATATCGATTTCCTTGCGGTGGGCGGGGTTTCAGGCAATGTTGATCGATGATTGTCGAGCGGATGACTCCCTGGCATTGCCCATGGCCAACTCGGGTTCATTACCGTAGTTCGCAGTTAATTTTATTGGATTTCGGTACTGCTTTCCGTCCCTGATCGTCATCTTCTGTCTTGCCGAGCAGTCTCGTCATTGCGGTCTTGCTTGCGAGATTTCGAATTCGGCCGGCTGGACTTGGCAGTCCCAGCGGATGCCGGTGCATGGTTCCAGGTTCAAGGACCGGTAAAAGACGATCGATCTTGTCACGGCCTTGGGTGCAGCTGCACGGCAGCGTTTATTCGCCCTTGGTTGTTGATAACTACCTATATAAGATAGCTTGAGTATCGAATCTTCCAGCTTCAATTACTTGTATCCTTTTGGAAACACGGGCGTAAGTGTAGTTCGTGGTTTTTAGCCTCCGTGATAAATCTAGAACTGAAGTTTAGAACTTATCAACTACCTAGAACCCACCTACATTAGCAGCAATGACCGGAGGTTCATCAGATATCTTAATACAGCCAGTAACGCCACTCGAAGTCCGATAGGTATAGGGACCGAGGGGCTCACGAAGGGTCCCGCTGCTTCCATGTCATTCCTGGCGGGAATTGCCGCCGTCGTAGCGTAGCAATTGCCCTTGCAGTGCCACAAGGGCAAGCAAGGAAGCGGAAGTTCCGACTGGGGCAGTGGGTGCAGTGGGGACCCGGGCTTTGCACATGCTCGCGGTCCCGTTCGTCACTGCATTCAAAACGTCGAGCGCTGCCCGTTTTGGTCCTCTTATTCGCAAAAGGAATGACCAGCAACTTCCAAGATTGCTAGAGGCTGGCTGGGTTGTGTTTCGTAGGTTCCTCGGCCAGTCCCGCAAGCCCTACTGTCGCTGCTTTCTACTATTTGGGCAGTTCGGCGGGCGAAGTGGGCGGGCGGCCTTTTGGTAATGTACTTTTTCAACCTCCTCGAACTACATATGCCTTGGCACCCACCTCGCTCAACCAATCAGACATTGCCGGAGCAAATGCTCCTGGAAAGCTCCGGGGTCACAATGCCCATCCAGGCACCCGGTATCACCATGAGGGTTCTCGAACTTGACTGAACTTATTTTTTTCCCCTCTTGTCAATTGTACGTAGTGGCGCAAGGAAAAAGGTAGAGGAAAAAAATGGAACTAGGCTTGCACGGCTTGCGAATCAAGCTGGTCGGACGGGGCTCTTGTATATACCGCTCCTTCGGGGTTTTCTTCTCCATTTCACCATGAACCACCTAGCACCAAACCGGCAGAAAGGTAGAGCACCGGCACCGGTCTTGACCCGACCCAGTCTCCGTCAAGCCTGTTGCCCTTACTACTTTCAGTCTTGCAGATGGAGCTCCCCTTCTGCGTGTAGTGTCACACACATCCAGTACATTTGTGTCCTTCGCTGCTTCTTCGCTCTTCCGGTGGCCAATCTATCATCCCGAAAGACAGGTAAACCAACGCCATAACCACACACACCTCTTCCATCAGCTTGACTCTTCTTTCTCTACCTTCAAAGGCGTTTTGGGGGTACCCATTCCCAATCGCAAGAGGGACTGTTGTCGGGTCTTGGTTGCTTGCTGTCCCCAACGCTATAAAGCATTACCCCAGCGGCTAGCGGACCTCCACCACCCACTTCCCTTCTACCAATCTCTTGTTTTGTTTCCGACTTGCCTTGCCTATTTTGGGGATCGACACACCCAAACAGCACCCCAAAACGCAAGCACGCCCCCATCTATCACGCACTCTGTTGGAGCCCTGCCAAGCCCTCCCTGCTCCCCAATATCCAGAACGGGTTGGTCGCTGTGCCATTGCTGCCGGATCTCTGCTCCAAAGCACTCCATCGTCCTACCACCCTGGCTGCCACTTTCCCAAACGGTAATTGGCATCGTACCATACCAGGCCAGCCGTCAGGTCGTCAGGCTGTCTGTTAGCAGCAGATCCCAGGAGATCGAGAGAGAGGAGCAGCCACACCACCAGCAACCCATACCACACCACTCGGGAGAGGGTAACCTGCACACAAGCCACACCACCGAAAAAAGACGAAAGCACAACATCGACAATCTCGACGTCGGATGCAGCCCCATGTTACCCATAGATCCAAGACATAATACCGTCGGCACCTCGCATCAACCGTACCACCTCGTTAACCCGTTGCCACTTGTCCGTTTTAATGTGCATCGAGCACATTACCCATGACTGCCCAGCCTGCGGGAAAGACTACCTAGTCTACGTCGAGTTTTGCAAGGACTTTCATCCACCCTTGATCCGTTGTCCAAACGGGACCGTTCGAAAGCGCCTGAAGATGAACGACGGAGGCTGTCCGAGCCCTACTTGCCCCAATAGTCGACACGGGGGCTGCAGTCTCATGTAGCCTGCGTTGGTCCGGGGAGACAGCAGCAGCAGCACCACCACCACCACCAGCGACCACGTTGACAAGGAGGAGGCAAAGAGCCTTTAGATCTTGACTTGGTTGTCGCTGATCTCGACGATCTGGTCGATACCCTCATACTTGGGAACGTCAAAGTCGTACTTTTTCGCAATTGACGGAGCGACGAACCTGCCGCCAGCATCAGCCACACCACCGGGACAACGGAACGAGGAAAGAAAAGGAACATGGTACGTACCGTCCACCCACAAAATGGCGACCCTTGAAGTGCTGGACCAGAGGTTTCGGAGCCGTCAAGCTAACCAAGACGTTAGGGTGAAAGTTGCTGCCCACCCCGGACTCGGGCGGTCCTTCATGAATGTCCCACGACGATGGAGCATCGACCGAGGTGACCGGAATCTTTGTCTCGGCCATGGCGTTGATGACGGCAGGGAACGGCTCCCGAACCTCGCCGGAGAAACTGAAACCTACACGCGGGCGTCAGTCAAGGTCCGGAGCAAACCATGGCCTCGGGGACATACCAAAGATGGCATCGACGACGTGGTCGGTAGACTCCAGAGCAGCGGGAAAGTCGTCGACAAAGGGTATCTCTAGGTCTTCACATTGTTTGACCAGGCGCTGCGGGGACGGAGAGGAGTTAGCATGAGGCCCAATACATCAGATACACGATACGGTGGTTAAGGCTCTCGAAATGTTTATGTAGGAAAGGGCCTGTGGGAGTCGGATTGGGAGAGGGACAATCGTATCGGCAACAAGCACGGCTCCCATTCAAGACAGAAAACTCTGAATCCGAGCCCAATGAACTTTCCACTCTTGTGTCGTCTCTGTGGCGGTTGTCCTTCAAGCAATCCCATGTCTGCCCGTGGTCTTGGACGACTTGTCCTGTCTCTCCTTGCTTGTAGACCTATTCCGCTGGACACTTGCCGACATGCAGTATCGACCTGCACGCTGCATCCGATATACGTGGTTGAAGAGAAAAGGAGAGATTCGCTCACCTGATAGAGATCGTTCTTGGGCCGCTTCGGATAGTAGATGGCAGGTTGATAGCCGTAGTGGAAAAGGTGTCGAGCAGCCACGAGGCCATCACCTCCTGACAACAGGTACAGAACAGGTAAGCGCTTGGACCATCCAGCCCCTGAAGGAACCAAACATTCAGCGACTAACCATTGTTTCCAGGGCCAACAGCAACCAACACTCGGCGGCCCTGCTTGATAGGGTGAACTCTGGCAACTGTTTAAAAAGTTAGCAACGTTGTCGCTGAATACCTATGAAAGACGTGAAGATTGGGATGCAAAGCTACAGACCAACTTGAGAGACCGAGAGGCCTGCGAGTTCCATGAGCTGGTCGAGGGAAAAGGCCCCCGTGCTCATAAGCTCGCGGTCGAGAGCAGCGGCAGCCTTTGCGGAGAGGGTCTGGAGGCGGCCATTTGATTAGTGTTGGGCGTCGATGGGGAAATATCTGGTTCCAGCGGTTCTGGAGCTCCTGTCGTTGTGTTGCACAAGGCCTGCCTGCCTGTGGGGAGTCGGAGCTGCGGCCGAAAGGAAACCAAGAAGCCTCGGCTCCATCAATCGTCTTGGCTTTATGCGACATGACATACCTTAAGCGCCATGGTGGAAGAAGGCTGTGTGTGGTACTGGTTCTGGACGCAGCGTTTATACGGAACAAGATGAGGGTTGGAAGACCCGTGTAGTGATCGAAGGCAAGGGAAGTTCTGACGGGTGGAAATGGGCGGGGAAGAAAGTGGTAGTATTGAGAGTAGTAGTCTGTAGCTGAGATGCTAGGGGGTGTCTTTGACTTTGAACTTTTGAAGCTTCAAGCTTGACGATGATGCACAGGACAAGAAAAGGTGAAAATTTGCAATTGAAGAAATTGGATCCCAATCGCTCCCTTTTTGCATTTATTCCGGGCAGGTGCTACTGACATCACCCGCTGCTTCCTCAATTCAAGCATCTCAGCTGGTCACGATCGTCGATCCAGTGCATCATGATCCCACTCGTGCGGTCGTGCCTGCTACACAATAAAGCCGGAGGTCTTGTCGGGGCAGGCAAGTCGGCATATGGAATTGCGTGGCTGAACATGGCTTTAAGTGAAACTTCAGTGGCTTGTGAAGCAAAGGTACGTACCTCGGAGTCAATTGCCTGCCGGGATACAGCTCAGCTCCTGGGCCCCCGGCAGCACTCCACAATCTTTCAGTGAGCGACCTCGCCGATGTCCGCGCAAAAGATTCAAGATCTCCAACCTCGTCGGCGACAATCCCTCCTTCACCACGCACGCCTGTCTGTCCGGATCCCTCCAACCTCCCGCGATCCAAGATGGTTCTCAAGCTCAGACTCGCCCGGTTTGGGCGCACCAATGCGCCCTTCTACAACATTGTTATTGCCCACGCCAGGTACGCAATTTTCGATTGCGACAACAGCCAGCCAGGCAGACAGACCGGCAGACAGCTAACCCTCCCACTCGTTAGAACCGCGCGCAACAGCAAGCCTCTCGAGGTAATCGGCACATACGACCCCATTCCCAAGAAGGACACCTACGACACCTCGGGGAAGTTGCACAAGGACATCAAGCTGGACATCACGAGGGCGAAGTACTGGATTGGTGTGGGAGCTCAGCCGACCGACACCATGTGGAGGTTATTGTCCTATGTACGTCTTTGTCCTTCCAAGCCTCTACATCCTGGACGTTTCTGCTGACGCTGCAATCACTCACCCACGAAATAGGTCGGTATCCTGAGGCCCAAGCACAAGAGGACGCAGGCGGTGATCGAGAAGAAGACCAAGGCTTGAGCGAGATTCCCAGCGTCAACTGCATCTTTCGATTCCATACCTACCACCAGACAAGACGGAGTTCCTCCGCCCGTAATGATGGCATACCGAACCATATATATGGCACCACCACATCCGATCACACACCATGTACCACAACCGGCATCTCTTTCAGGCGTTCAGTTCTGTTCTTTAGGTTTTTTTTTTTTTTTCGAAACGAGGTTGCTGCTGTACAATACCTAGCTCGACATGAAGAAAGAGAAAAGCAACTGTACAACCACAAACAGATCACGACCTGGTGAATCCCGGGGCTAGTGAAGAGGAGGCCAGTGACATCGGCAGTTGCCTGTAACTTTGCAAGGCTCGAGGACGGCACTTTGCAGAGGCATCGTGGAGGGCATCATGATCCCTCCCGCAAGGTCATATCGATGGGGTGCTTGGGGTGGATAGAAGGGTGCGATTCGTGTTGGAACATCAAAAACACAAATGCAACATGGGAGAAACCAACTCAACGCACACCTTGGGGAATCCGAGCCGGATATTGGTACCTTGGGATAGTGGCTCAAATGGCGTAATCTCGGAAACGGCCATGGTCAGGCAGGCGTATAAACTTGGACTATGCTAGTCTGGTGCCGACAAACATGAAACCCAATGCCGTGAGAAGACTGCTTGTCAACGACAGTAGAAGAAGGCAGCAATGCCGTCGAAGGCAAAAGATGTAAAATTGCCGTCAATCAAGCTGAAAAGTGAAAAGAGCAAAAAACATCTGGAAGACATTCTGGATCGCACCCACGATTTCAACAAAAGAGTTATGCTCAGTCCTTTCCACAAAATGCCATCTGAGCAAGAACAGAACGCAAGCCAAAAAAAGATTTCTAGCGAAAAAAATGAAGGGAACGACGGGAATTGAGCCCGACGTGGGGGTCGAACCCACAACCTTGAGATTACGGAGGAACTCCTTAAGAGTCTCACGCTCTACCGATTGAGCTAGCCGGGCGAGCGGCCTGATCAATCATTCCTAATAGTTGAAAATTGGTGTCCGGATATGTACTTATGTACCCCAATTTAGATGTTGCCTAAGAAGGCAGCTGAGAGAAAAACACCAACGCTGTTGTCTCAACAGTCAAGCCCTTGAATGCATTCGTCATTACACCTTGATAGCAGATAATCTAACCACCTGATTTTTTCCTTCTCTATTTTCTTGTATGATGCTAAATGGCGTAAACGTATCGCTTCGCTTGCAAAGCTTGCGAGAAGAAGAAGAGAAGCAAAGAAATGGTCTCGTAAAGTAGTAAAGGCAGCCAATCATATCATCCCGTCAATGGAAATGCCATTATATCCTTTTCAATTCCCAACATCACCTGTATCCCCCGTTGTTCATATGCCCCTGGTCATGCCCGTTATCGCGGGTATCACCCCAATAACTATCCCTCCCCTCCGCAAACCCGCCTTGACCCGGCAGTCCAAAGTCAGGTACTTGACCAACACCAGCCTGACCATATCCAGCACCGCCGGACTGCGTCCCAAGTCCGGATCCTGGCTGCTGACCGTATGCTCCACCGAACGTGGAAGCCTGCGGGCTGTGGTAACCCCCGTTGTGATTAAAGTCGAAGCTCGCCGACTGCGGGCTTGCAAACCCAGGGGCAGTAGGACCGGCCGTAAAGCTTCTCTGGGGTTGCGGGTGGGCTAGTCCTCCGCCAGGAGCGGGGCTGCCTACTCTGCTCATATCTCCGTACATGGAACCTTGAGCGTTGGGCGAGGCAGAGACCGGAGAGGTGAAGCTGCGGTTGGGAGGGAACGACGGGCTCTGAGACTGGTTCTGGTAACCGCCAGTCACGTTGGGAATGGTGGGGGTCATGGCAGATGCGGCGAAGGAAGGGATGCTTGGGGCAGGGGAGGCGACGCGGTTCATGTTCATGTTGTTGTCGAAGGAGTTGAAGTGCTGCTGCTGCTGACCGGGAGCGGGAGCAGGACTAGCGACGCGGGGAGATTGAGAAAGGGAGGCGGCAGCGCCACCGGTAGCACCGAGAGCAGCTCCAGCAGCGGCGCCAGCGCCAACTGCCGAGATCGTGTCAAACTGGCCATTAGAGGAACTGTTGTTGTTCGGGCCACCGAGAGGCGGAGAAGGGGGAACACTATAAGTTGTCGTGGTAACCATGCCGTCCTTCTTCATATCCTCAGCATGATACTCGGCCGCTTGCTCCGTAAAACTATCGGGATCGATACCAGCCTTCTGCAACCGGTCAAGCTCCACGCGATCACGCTCGTACTGGGCTTCAGCAAGAGCGGCCTGGCGCGCACCCCGTCGGCGCTGACGGATGCAGAAGAACACGGCGGCAATGACGAGCAGCGCGCCGGCGCCGGCGCAGCAGGCGTAAATGATGGTCTTGGTTGTGCTCGACATGCCCTTCCACTTGTCTGACACCGACTCCTTGGGCGGGGCTTGGATGATCTCCTTGATGGTGGAGTTGCCCTCGACGATCTTGATGCTCTCCCAAGCGCCGCTGCGGTCGCCGTAGACATACTCCTTGCCGTCGCTATAGTCGGTAACCTGGACAGACTTGACATGCATGGTGTACGGGCCAGCATTGTAATCGGTTTCACCACCAGCCCACTCCTTCGTACCGTCGGGCATTCTCGGGTCGCCGCCAGCCCAAATACCGAGGGACAAGCGCATGGGTGTCTGGGGGTAGAATTGAGTGCCGTTGGCTTGGGCGGGAAGCAAAGTGCGCACCTTGTTGCCGTCAATGTAAAAGTCGAGGTAATCCTTGGTCCAAATGGTGGTATAGTTATGGAAGTCTTCCTGGGCGTTACCGGGAACGTCGTGCTTTCCGGGAATGGAGGACTCGATGACACCCTTGCCGTAAAAGTTGGTCTGCACGTTGGTGGCCTCGCCGCCGACAAACTCCCAGTCGATCTCGTCCAGGTCATCGGACAGGAACATGACGGAACTGACAATGCCTTTGCCTTGGGCAGCCTTCATCCAGATCTCGGTGCGGCCCCAGAAGAAGTAGAACTTGGAACGCAGGGTGGGGGAGTCGCCTTGCTTGCTGATGGTGAAGGCGGCGCCGTTGTCGTTGTCGAAATCGACGGTGCCCACGGTGGTTTCCCAGGCCCAGGCTTTGGGAGTGGAGTTGAAGGTCCATGAGGCGTCCATGCCGAGGGCGGGATCGGGAGGACATGTCTTGTTGAGGGGTTGGCAGTCGGTGGTGACTTGGGCGAGGGCCGAGGAAGCCAGCAGCGCAATGGCTGAGGCGAGGTATCGTGGTAGAAGCATTGTATCGTGGATCGTGGTATCGTGGGGTTTGATTCGGTTGATCGGTTCGTGTAAATGATTGGACTCAGAGTTGCATCTCTGGTGTATCGTGATGTGTCGAAGGACGGTGGTGATCTCGAGCTCGCGAGATGGTGTATCGTGGTTGGGGAGGCAGCAAGGTCAGGTCAACTGACGCCAAACGAGTGATGGTGGGATCGGTGGTAGGGCCAGGCAATACTGGCGAAGGTCTGGTAAAGAGAGGGACGGTGTTTCGAGTATCGAATGAATGTCGGTAGCTAAGGTAGGTATCCGTGGAGGATTGGCGACGACGAGGTCGATCTTGGTGGCGTTGGGAATGGGCGGCTAATGCAATGGAGAGAGTGACAGTTGGCAAGGGAAAAGAAGATGCGCGCAACCCAGGCGGCCAAATCCCACTGCGAATGGGACAACCAGCACGCGATTTGTCGAAAAGAAAAGAAAAAGAAGAGGAAAAGGGGAAGCCGAGAAAGACAAGCAACCGGTGCACTTGGCGTCCAGTTCATTCAATCTTGCGCTGTAGTTCTAGTGGCTTACAAGCAGTTTCAGTGTGGCTGCGTGAGGGAGGGGTTCGACAGGGTTGTGCGGGAGAGGCTTTTCTTGAAACATTCCTCCAGAAACGGACAAGGCTGCGGGGATGTACGTGCCGCAATCCGGGGTACCTGCTGATTGTGCGACGCCCTGTGTTTCCACGCCATTCCTATTGAACGCTAGCACGGGGTACCTTGGGAGTCCTGGGCCAACCATAGCTGGCGGCTAGATTGGACCCTTTAGCAGCCAATCTTGTTAGAGATTAGCGCATTCCCGTCTGCAACCACTCCCCGTCACTCACGTATTTCAGGAACAAGGCATCAAAATCGGAAAATTACGGTGGGCCGTTGAAGATTACCGCACAGTGAGAGCTTGCGTAATATTCGGTAGTATCGTATTTATAGTACAATAACAACTGCATGTTCCTTCAACAACAACAGTGGCATCCTGTCCCCAACTCATCACATCCTCCCAGCAATGCCACTCATTCCACTCCGACGCAACCCTTCGACGACATCCTGGATCACTTGCACATGCCCCCTCAAGTGACCGGTTCCATCGACGTCCGATGAATCCTCCAATCGATTGGACCTGCAACGAGACATTGTTCAGCTGCTCGACCATGTACGACTCGAGATCACCTTCCCTCAACAGATGCAGACTACTCGGGCGGGGAGTCTCCTGTCCTCGCATGGGTGCTACCATCGTCGAGTTCCAAACGTGTGGTGATGCTTCGCAACAGCTGCGCGAACCCGGTGTTGAAGGCATATTGAGTGGCGACGGCTTCATGTCGTGCCCTGATCATGCGCACCTTCTTCTGAATGACTCCTTGCATGCCTTGTAAGAGGTTGGCGTGACACTCAAGGCGCTCCAGTTCAATCATGGTAGCATCGATCCTTTGGTCCAGCTCGCCGCCGAGAACGAGGCGAAAGCAGCGCTCAAGATCCTCAACACCCTCCGTCTCGCGATCGAAGTCGTCGATGTCCAGCAGCGTTTGGTCGATATTCTGCTCAAAGTACTTGGTCTTCTCCGCAACGTAGCTGCCTGCCTCGTCGCAAAGCTGCAAGTCCATGCCTGTTCCAGCCCTGCTGCCGGCTTGGACCCCGTTAAACCCTCCCTGGGTTATCAAGGAGCTAGCAAGAACCGTCACCAGTCGCTCACCCAACGGAAGGTGTGCCTTGACCCAAATCGGCAAGATGGGGACCTCCACGGTGTAGGGCTTGAGGCCGATGTACCGGAGAGCACCCAGGGTCAGGGACAGGAACTTGCTGACACTCGGGACGGTGGCCATGTCGCTGTCGTAATGAAGCTGTGCGAGCTGTTCGGCCATGGGCGCGGTGGTACATCCGACATACAGTGGTCCTTGGTGCATGTTGGTCGTTTCGTCGCACCCAAGTCTGTCCAAAGCCCTGCCGCGTTTTCGAAACGAGTCGGCCAGCGCTTTCAAGTGCGCGTTGTCGGCGACTTGTCCAAAGCTCTCCAGGTAGTGAAGCATGAAACCCTGGATCGGATATCCGCACGCTTGGTCAAGTTTGCGAGCGTCATGGATAACCTGCTGGGCATTGGCAGGCAGCGGACTGTTCTCGTTCTCGGTCGTGGCCAACAGCTCGTATGCTCGCGAGTAGTTTTGGAGGATATCGGCGACTTTGCTGCACTCCTTAATGTTGATGAAGGCCCCGCCACGTCCCTCAATCGCAATTCCGACCGCGTATACACCGGCATATCGTCCGCGCTCCTCGAGTTCCTTGCCGTGCACTTCTTTGCCCTTGACGTAGTCGTAGGCGAGCGTACCTTGGATCAACGAGTCGTGCAGGCCGGCTGGTATGGTGTGGAGCAGGATGGCGTATTCGTTGCTGCCGGATGTGATGTCTTGCTCAAACGATCTGACCGTACTGTCCATGGTGATTATGGCGTTCTTCTTGGTGATACCGAGCAAGTCGAGGAGGGAGAGGCAAAGGCTAAAGTTGGTCTTGTACTCGGCGAGAGCCTGCATCATGAGTTTCTGCTCGGGCCCCAAAAGCGGCCGCTCGGGGGTGGGAGCCGGATCACCGGTTGGCTGCGCTGGCCATGAAGTAGCGAACTGGGAATGGCCCAGATCACTGGCGCTGACCAAGGTGTGTTCGTGATCCATGGCTTTAGGTTGTCCGAGGATGTTGTTTGGTAGTAGGTTTAGCAAGGAAAGATGGAGGAGCACTCAAGAGAAAGGAGACGACCTGGAAGGCAGAGTATGGATGGGTTTTGCAGTGGTGCCTACCGTCTCCATTTGAAATTTCAGATTCTTTCCACCATTCACCTCACTGCTTTTGTAGAGGCAGGCAGGTACGACCCGGAGCTTTGCACGCGTCATTCGTTCGGAAATGCCATTCACTTGGCACTGGCACCTTCCTCACCCAGCCGGCATTTCCTTTTCTTTTTTCCCCACGCACAACTCAATTTTCGGTTGCTTTCGACCATCTTCTGTTCAACAACTTGTTCCAGCATGGAACCGTCCTAATCTTCTGCCGCCCCCAACGCACATCCCACACCTTTGGACACTAGCATCAGGGACCCAGGCCGCTGTAAGTAAAAGCCAGTCCCAAGCCAAATAGCCGCCCTTGCCTGCGATTCCTATAAAAGGAATATTGCTAACTCGTTGTAGGCACCATGGATCCCCTCTTAGCAAGAGGTCGAGCGGTTGGAGGGTCAAAATCAGTCGCTGAACGCCAGACTAACAGAAGCAACCGAATCGCTCGGTCGAGCCCAGGCTGATGTTCAAAGATTGACGGCGGAAGCGGCTGAATATCTGAGACAACTCAATCAGTTGAGACGCGAGGCTGGAGAGGAGCAGGTCAACATCTTGGACCTGGAACAACTTTGCAGCAAGCTGGATCAAGATTGCAGCAGGCTGAACATGACAGATCACAGCTCCAGATGGATCTCGAGATGTTGAGAGAACAGCTGTGCCATACTGCCATTCGACAAAACCACCTTCTATCCTGACATACCACTTCGGAGGACAGACAGGGTGGATAATCAGACGTGATAGCATGGTGTAGCGTGGATCTGTTGGCTTTATTACCCTTCACCCACTCTATTGACAATCCGTGCCATCCACATGCACTCTCTTGCTAATTCTAGGATTTACAATAGGCTTGCCGTCGTGGACATTTTTCCATTCCCGCCAGACACTTCCTTTTCTCAAAAACTTCCGACAACCCGAACCGCTACTCTTTCCTTCAACACACCGTCTGTTCCGCGACGTGTGCCTTCGCCATGCCAGATCCCGATGCGTTCAACTTCCAGTCGACTTCGATGCCGCCAACAACCGGTTGACGGAATGCATCAGGGCCTGCGACGACCGAACAAAGCCTGGCGAGGGTGATGAAGTCATCATGGTCATTGCTCGAGATATTCGCGACATCGCCCACAGCCTAAAGGAATCCTTGGAAAAGTGTCGCACCGAGTTGACAGAATTGCCTGGCACCGTGGAGACCTTGCTACCCGGGAGCGAGCCATGGAGGAGAAGGCCCAAGAAGCAGCGAACTCACTTCAATAGGCTGAGAAGAAAGACAGGGAGGCCCAGCAAGCCCTTCAACAGGCGGAGCAGAAAGGCACAGAGGCTCAGACCAAGCTCAATCAGCTGGAACAAGCACGCCGCCAACAACAGCAGGATGAGTTGCAACTCATCACCAGACGCCAGGACCTTGAGGGTCTGACCCAACAAGCCGAACAGCAGGCGAGAGAGCGGGCAGAGACCAGCTTGGAACAGATGGGTACAGTCCTTCAAGAGAAGCTCTCACCAGCTTTTGAGAAGCTGGAAGATTTGTCGGTGCAAGTCGGAGAGGTTCAACAGTTCATCGAGACAGCCGACCAAACAAACGACGGTCTAGCGGAGGCCCAGAGAGAAGTTGCATCAACCACAACACTCATCTTCCAGCAGTTCGAATCTGTTGTCAGCAGGTTAGATGGTTTGTAAGGGCAAGTACAAACCGTCCAAGACGTTGCCGAAGGAACCGGTCTGCATGCCCACCTAGCATTGATCGAAGACACCACCCGCATCAAGGAAGAGGAGCACGATCGTATGGTGGACGAGTTGCGAACCGAGATGGCCAACGCTGCACGTTCAGAAGAGTTTGGACAAGCGCTCGACGATATTCGCAATGTCCCCCAGCAGGTTGAGTTGGTCAAGACGATTTTGACGACCGAAATCCAAAGTCTCGACACCCGGCAGTCCAATGCCTGGAGGTTTACCAACCAAGACGGCACCGGCCAGAAAACCTAAACCTGACGTGCAATGTCCATGATCAACATTTGAAGTCTCGGGTTAATGAGATGGCCACCAACCGTCTGCTGTAGTGTTGGCGCGCGACCAGTGTTGTACTCGGTGGTTATGGTGGTGGTTGTGACACACACACATTGTTCGCCATGGTTTTCGTTGTCCGCGAGTTCCAGAATACCAAACCATTCCATCTGTCCCGGGGAGGACCCAACGGTGTCGGGATTTCCCCAAGTTTCCGGCCAATGGAGATGTGGATGCCGGCGGCAGTTAAAGGCCGGGAGTGTTGTGTGCTGTGGCGTGACTCGCTCACTTGACTGCCCCTGGACCCCACCTACCCATACTCGGTAGGTGGGTAATTATAGCTTCGGGAACTACCCTAGCGGCGGCTCATGTAGTGTACATTACCCCTAAATGGTCCACTGTCGTCGATCCCCCATTGCTTTGCCATTTTTTCTCTCACCGAATTTCCACCAGTCGTCACCCAGCATCAGGCGGATACGTAGGCTTTCTCGATCAAGGGCGTAGTCCCCAGGACAAGTCACCTTTGTTGTTTTAATGCCAATGCTGCCCATGCGCACTATTCCGCATACCTCCATCACTCAACTCGGGCAATGGACCGCCGAGTAGCAAGACCTGACATGCCGGATGATGGGGTCAACGGCTACAACACGGCCCTGGTGACGGAGCTGCTGAGGCACAAGCGCAAGGCCCGCGACGTCAAATCCTGCTTCCCTTGCCGCCATCGCAAGGTCCGGTGCGATGGCGGTCTGCCGTGTTCCAACTGTGTCAAGAGGGATCACGTCTCGCTGTGTCGGAGGGTCACTGCCACCACTCCCAGGCCTTCGTCAGTAACCAAGTCGGCGGCTACCGATGGCCCGTCGGTTGCGCCTAGTTCGCCAAGATCCGTCGGCGGCGATCCTTATGGTGGTGCAGGTGGTGCTTTTGACCCCACGACAAATGGCCAATTTAGTTCAGGATTCCCCCCTCCACCACTCGAAACAGCCTCGCCAAATCCTCAGCTCCGAGACAACTACCTCCCACCGTTAGCACAGGGCCACCCACCACAACCACAGGACGACCATGACGACACCATTCTCCAACGTCTCGAAACCATCGAGAGGCAAATCCAGTCGCTCAAGTCCGACTTGGTCCAACGCCGGTCCAACCGAGCATATCCCCATCGAGACACATCCGACCTCCTCCCCCGCCTGGACTCGTTAGTAGCCACCCCCACTACCACCACGTACGGAAACAGTAGCAACAACCACTCTCGAATACCCTCCTCCATCTCCCAGCTCGAATCGGCCCCCCTCTCCCGCGGCAAACACTTCGTCGAAGAAGCCACGGGCGCCACCATCTTCCTCGGCAAACGCGCCGACCCTCCCCTCTCGCTCGGCTGCTTCCGAGACCCTGCCCCTCTCCTGTCTCTCGGCGGAGATGTCGCACTCAACGGATCAGGCGGCGGAGGAGCCAGCAGACACCACCAAGTCCAACTGACGCCGCGCACCTATCCGTTTGCGAACCTATGGACGCCCGAGGCCAAGTTGGGCGATGTGTGTCGGACACTACCCTGTCCGACCGACATTATCCGCTACTGGCAGGCTTTCGAGGCCTTTGTCTATCCGTTTTATCCGCTTCTCGTCGCTCTGGACGACTTCCGCGCGAGCATCTATGCGTTCCTGTCGAGACAGCCCATGATGAGCAGGGCGCAGCAGCAGCAGCAGCAGCAGGCGGCCGAGGGGCACGGCAATGGCAATGGTGGGTCGACGACGAGTCAGTGGATCGACGAGAATGCGGATCCAAGCTGGCTGGCCTTGTTGTTTAGCGTGTTGGCGTGTGGGACACAGTTCAGTTCGGACACGGCGCAGGAGAGGTATTTGAGGAGCAAGGTTTTCGGTGAGTTAGTTCTAGTTCCCTTGCCCCTTGAGAGAGGAATTGTTGGAATGACAATTGTGCTAACGAGAACAAAAAAATAGTTTGTTCGGCATTCCAATGTCTCAGAACAGCCAACCTCTTCTTCAAGACAGATCTCAACCAGATCCAAGCCATGGCTCTCATTGGACACTGTCTGAGAAATAACCTAGAGACTAACAGCGCTTGGATCCTCCTCGGCGTGACGATCCGGTTGGCGCAGAGTGTCGGATTGCATGAGGCCTCGATGCCGGGGTCCCAGGGAGCCTGGGCCAGCGAGGTTCATCGTACCCAGGCGGCTCATCTTTGGTTAGTCCCTATTCATTCTCTCGACGTCTCACCTGCAATCACTATTAACCTTTCCCGGGACGACAGGCGAATGATCATCTGGCAAGACACCTTCCTCTCCTTTACCTACGACCGCCCACCCACCGCCACCTCCACGATCCTACACAACGACGTGTTTGGCGCCAGTCACCGCCACCTTTCCAACAAACACGGCCAACAACACCCCGACCACCCCACACAGCGCTCCTTCACAGAAGCCGTCTTCCGCGTCTCCCTAATAATCCTCGACTGGACCCGCCAAGGCACGGCGACCGCTTTTCAATCCCCCTCGGTCCAATTCGACACTGCCGACAAAGACCACCGTCGCTACTCGCAGATCCGCTCTCTCCTATCCTTCAAGCGCCAGTTCGATTTAATGATGGCAGACTCGGCCCCACACCTTGGCGACGACTCGCACTGCGACACCCTTCAGAAGCACCTGGAACGGCTGGGGCTGCAGATCCACGTCGCCAGTGCTTTGTGCAGGATGTATCGGCTGTGCGTTGACACGTTGCGGGAGGATCGCCAGCAGCAGGGCCAGCAGCAGGGGTACCAGGGGTACCATGACCACCACCACCACGAGGAGGGAGGACAAGACGTGGAGGAGGAGGAAAAACAGCTGACGAACGAGTACGCCATGCATGCTACCGAGGCGGTTGAGGGCTTTTTGGATATGTACCAGCTGAGTCCGATCGTGTGTCGGTCTTGGCCGTTTGTGCATAATGCTGTTAGTTCGGCGGTGATGTTGTGGGAGTTTTTGACTGGTGGTGGTGGTGGTGGGGGGTCGTCAAGTACGCCTGGTTCGACTGGACAGGGAGGACAGGGAGGAATGCAAGCACTAAGAGAAGAGTGGACGAGGAGAAGCGAGCCGTTGATTATCAAGCTGATTGGGGTCTTGGAAAAGGAGGAGAGGGAGAGTGAGTGGTTGGATGCTGATACGAATGTGAGGCATTCAGGACCACATTCGAGGGCGTTGAGGGCTTTGAAGGAGAGTTATGGGCGGTGATGGTGATTTTTGGGTCTTGTTGGGAGACAAACAAAATAGGCATAGACTTGGACGGATGGGTAGGTATTCGATAGGCCACTGGATTTGGATGTGATGATGGGATAGATGGATATGGGACATATTGACTGGGACAAAGGCATTCTACCACTAGACAGCATTGGCGGAGTTTTTGTTTTGTTTTGGAAAATTACTTAGGTAGTGTTTGCGATTTTGGATGAATGAACTGTCAGTTCTGTAAGGTACTTGGGATGTATAGCAGGTGTTTTCTCAACCGGAGGCCGGGAGGACGGAACTTATGAAAACTTGCCTTTTGTGTATGTGCAGACTGAATTTCTCACAGGATATATTCTAGTTGAACATTTTCCACTTGGAACGAACTCGAGCGAATTCGAGCGCAGCGAGGTCCCTCCCCGGATGGGGCTGCCGGAGGCATCATGGGCAAGAAGCGAGAGATCAATGATTGAAGTAATACCCGATGTTCCATTCCAAGAGAGGAGTAAAGAAGCAAGTAAGGTATGTACAGAAGCCGCCTATGCAGATAGAAATAATGTAAACTGAAGCGGGAAACCCCGAGTCCCAATAATGTTGTCTGATAAACAACTAATGTTTAGAAAACAATAATTGCTTTTTAGACATTGATTGTCTCTCAAGCCCTCAGTAGGCAAAAATATAGGGCAGTTTCTTCTATACTCTAGTGGCACTGTTAAGGACTGTTAATTCAGGTAGTATAGAGTATTAGGCCTTTAAAGAGCTACTAAGGTAAGAGTTGGACTTTGAGACTTTGAGAAATTTTAGATTTCGGCCCTAAACTAGTTCTAAATACAAGGCCACTATAATACAGCGCTTACCCTCTAGGGATACAAAAGATGCGTTGGTTTCCAGACATTGATTGTGCTTACCTATTGTCCAACAACCACAATCAATGTCTGGGAACAGATTTTCCCACTGTGGAATGTATCTAGTAGGAAAACCGATAAACACCAACAAAGAAACCATCACCATAGCCATCTTGCTTGCACCGCAGCCAGCCAGGGCTTAAGCAGCGCTCTTGGCAGGCCACTCGGTCCTCCTCTTAGCAATGGCATAGAAATTCAAGGGCCGAATCAGCTGGAACTCGGGATCATACTCAATGGCCTCGAACCCTTCCCTGGTGAACTTGTAACGGTAGACAAGCTCGCTCAACAGAATCTTGATCTCCAGCAAGGCAAAGTTGAAGCCAATGCACGATCTCGGACCCGCCGTGAAGGGAATGTACGCGCCGCGATGACGGGCCTTGACCTCGTCGGTGTCCCATCTATCGGGATCAAAGCGGAAGGGATCACGCCAATGCTCCGGGTTGGTATGAATGGCATGCAGGTGCGTGATGACGATGGCGCTCTCGGGCAGACGGAAGCCTCCTGGCACGACGACCTCGGTCTTGGTGGTGCGCGCGGGCTGGAAACTGGGATTGTGCAGACGCTGGGTTTCCTTGATGAAGGCGTCCAGGAAGGGCAAAGAGTGCGCGAGGTCCGGGTCCCATTGCGTGTCGTTGCTGATGCCATAATCGATGAGTTCTTGGAGCAGGCGGTCTTGCATCTGAGGATACGTCACGAGGGCGTAGATGCACCATGTCAGCAGGGTGGAAGTCGTGGTGTAGCCTGCGCCGTTGACGACCAGCATGTTGGAGAGGATCAGGCTCTTGGGGAAATGCTGGCCGTTTTCGTCGACCGCGTTGACGAGGTAGTCTGCTACACAGGAGGCTTTCACCGCGGCTTCGTTCAGCGGCAGGTTTCCGATGCCACTCGCAGGAGCCGCGTCGATGGCCTCGGCTAGCTGCGCGTAGGTAAGCCGCCGGAGCTCCTTCAGCTTGGCCGGGTCGCCAAACGGCAGATGCTGGTACCACCCCCCACGGGCAGTCACCTTTTTGTTCAAAGCCAACACGTACACGAAGTTGGTCACGATCGGGTGCACCGGCGAGTCGACCGCGTCAAAGTGGTGGTAGTCGAACCCCATGACGAACTTGCCAACGGTTTGCGAGGCCAGCTTGACCATGTACTGGTACACGTTCCAGGCCTCGCCGCGAGCATCCAGCTCGTCAAACACCTTGAAGGAACTCCGGACACAGTCCTGCATCAAGGGCGTGTAATGCCTGACGGCCTTGGGGCCCATGGCCGGCGGGATAAACTTGTGCGCCAACCGCCAGTTCTCGGTCTCGGTGTCGCCGATGAACACGGCGCTGTTGTCCTTGATGCCGGAAAGGGGATGTTCCGGGGTGATCTTCTTGGTGAAGTAGGCCGACTCGGCCGAGGCGACGAGAGCCACGGCAGGGTCGTCAGTTAGGTAGTTGACCCGGCCCATGTTGGTGGTTTTGATGACGTGGCCGTATTTGCGGAACAGGCGGTAGTGGTTCGCCAAGTGGTCGGGGAAGATCTCGTAGTAGGACCCGACGATGGGGAGGCCCTCGGGCCCTTGGGGGGAGCGCACGGGGTTGCCGTCTATGCGGCAGGCTACGGGGCCCGGGGCGGAGAGGACGGACTCGACGGTGGTGAGGGCGGGGGATTCATGGTCGGTGTCGAGGTGGAAGGTTATGCCTTTGTTGGTTTGTTAGACTCGGCCTTTTGTGCACAAAGGGGCTTGTCGACATACCGGTAGGTTGAGCAACGTGGTGAGCAAGGCCAACGGCCCTCTTGAGCTCATCGAGCTTCCACTTGGGATCGACAACGATGCCGCGGGCGGTGGTTGATGGCTCGTCGCCAACGAGGAAGAATGTTTGTGATGACATGATGATTCAGGTGTAGACACAAACACTTGAAACAGAGATGGGGATTATCAAAACTACAGAGTCCAAACCAAAGTGTCGTCTGGTTATGGTGGTTTTATATATCACTGGGTGATCGGGTCTCGGCATATCGCTTTCCGTCGTTGCACTCCGAATGGTCAAGTGGCACACATTTCCATGGTAGCATTACCCCGATACGCAAAGGCAGGTTGGCAACTGGAACACATTACACATCGAAACCATCCAAGATGGAGAGTGCGGGCAGGGTCGTTCTTCGAAGAATACCTTGATTCCAGTCGTTGCCGTCGAACCCCGCCCCATCATTGTCCGTGTCTGTCCCCGTATCAGTTGGAGGAGTCCGATGTTGCATGATGGTGTTCTTCTTTTGGTGCGGTGTAACTCTGGAAAATAACGGAACCTATAGAGGTGAGGGAAAGGGATAGAATAGGAAACAAGGACACTAAAACCACGGACCGGCCACGGCCGTAACTCGACCGAAGTTCGTGCGCCAGGCCAAAGCGGCGGCGATCACCAATCGGATGCTACAGAAACCCCGTCTGTCAAGCTTTTGGTCAAGAAAAGACCCCGGCTAGTCGCCGCCGCTAAGGCCAGGTGGTTGCTTGTTGTCTTGATGAAACAACTGAGATGTCCGTCGAGTGTGGGACCGCCTGTCCGCCTTTCTCCTCACACCGAGGCGGTAATGGGTGTGCCTATCACGGGTCAGACAGCAAAAAGATATAATCGACCTGCCAGTTATGTGCATCTACAGTAGTATGCCCCTCTGTTCGGCACCCGGTTCCGCATAGCGGCGGCACGTCGGGGAATCTCTCGCCGACAAGGGCGAGGAGAATATGAAAGTCCGATTCGGACTGAAAAGTTGTATACAAGAAGAACAAATACCGCCTTTTGGCCATCACCACACCCAAAGTTTGCTCTTGCTTGCTTGCTTGTTCGTTTTGGATTTATATACCTTTCCAACCCACTTACACTCGTTACACTCTTTGTGTTGACCTGTTTTTGCAAGGTTGCTTGACAACAAGATAAACGACAACAAAAAAAGAAAAAGAATCATGGCCGCCACATTCACCCTGGACCAAGTGCGCAAGCACAACAGCAAGGACGACGTATGGATGATTATTCACAACAAGGGTGAGTTGTTGTTTTGTCCTGCTTGACTTAGTCACTGACTCTCCCAGTCTACAATGCCACATCATACCTCGAGGACCACCCCGGTGGCTCCATCATTCTTCGTGAGGTTGCCGGGACCGACGCGACCGAGCAGTTCGTCGAAGTCGGCCACTCTGCCGAGACCGACGATATCCTGAAAGAGCTCTACGTGGGTGATTTGGCCCAAGATGTATGTTTCGGTCCCTTTGTTTACTTTCATGTTGCCCCCTGAATCATGGCTCACCAAGTTTCGTCTGTACGTAGGAACACGCCGACGAGGTCGAGGTCTTCCGGCCAACATTCGAAAAGGTCGCCATGGAGGCCGCTATTGATGTCAAGCAGGTCGCCAGGTCCAAGGTCAGGAAGAACGTCAAGAAGACCGTCGCCATGTCTTGCGTCGTTGCCAGTGTTGGTGCCGTCGGCCTGGCCAAGGGATGGTGGACTGGCCCCGAATGGGCTCTCGCCGCCGTCACCACGGCGCAAAAGCCCGTCAGCCAGCTCGCCGACTTGGTCCGCTCCAAGTGGGCCCAACACAACGGCGGCTCCTCCAAGCTCTTCTGGTGGGGTGTCGGCATCGCCACCGTCGTCGAGCTTTCCCTGACCACGGCCGTCACCACCTGGGCGCTCTCCAAGCTCGAGGCCCAGAAGGAATTCACCCACTTCCCGCGCAGCCGTCCGGCCACGAAGGAGCGCAAGATGGCCATCAACAAGATGCCGCCCGCCTACTCCACCTCCGCCGCCACGGGTACACCTGCCGTCAAGCCTCCAACTCCCGCCAACAAGGTGATGGACCCCGCGGACTGGCGCAAGTTCAAGCTTGTCCGCAAGGTGTTGGTCTCGCCCAACGTCTACCACCTCGTCTTCGCCCTGCCGCGCCCCACCGACGTCCTCGGCCTTCCCACGGGCCAGCACGTTGCCCTGCGCGCCCTCATCGACGGCAAGACCGTCTCGCGCTCCTACACGCCCGTCTCCAACAACTCGGACCTCGGCCGCGTCGAGCTCCTCATCAAGGTCTACGACACGGGCCTCATGACCAAACACCTCGAGCGCATGGACATCGGCGACCACATCGAGATGCGCGGGCCCAAGGGCGCCATGAAGTACGTGCCCAACAGCTACGCGAAGGAAATCGGCATGGTCGCCGGCGGCACGGGCATCACGCCCATGTACCAGCTCATCCGCGCCATCTGCGAGGACGAGAGCGACAAGACCAGGATCTCGCTGCTGTACGCCAACAACACCGAGGCGGATATCTTGTTGAGAGAGGAGCTCGACGGGTTCGTCAGGGCTTTCCCTGACAAGTTGTCGGTGCAGTACGTCCTCGCCCAGCCGGATGAGAACTGGACGGGCCTCAAGGGGTTCGTGACGGCCGATATGATCAAGGAATTCTTGCCTCCTGCGGCCGAGAGCACCAAGATGTTGATTTGTGGTCCTCCGCCTATGGTGGCGGCTGTGAGCAAGAACTTGGTTTCTTTGGGGTTCACGGCCCCGGGTACCATATCCAAGGCTACCGATCAGGTGTTCCTTTTCTAAGTCTGTGCCTGGCAGGGTAAATCTTTCTACTGTGGAATTATTTTGGAAGGGGGTTTATCAATGACTTGAAGTTGTAATGCATTTACATGGCTTTGCGATTTTTGGTTGCCTTGGCAAAAGGGGTCATATCAGTGGTTTTGGTTTAGAGGATCTTTGTCGTAGATATCAGCACCATCGTTTACATTATTTTTTGGTACATTTGCTTGCCGTGTTGTCATGTCCGCGTGCTCCTAACGGTCTCTTTGCAAGCAACATCCGAGATGCCGTCTTGGTCCACTTGTCTCGGAAAAAGACGTCCCTTCCCAACTGCCATGTTTCGTACGAATTTTCTCCTTTACCGCAAAAAAACTCAGAATGTCAAACGGTGATGATCACCCCGTCTCCACAACCACGCTGATCTTCGGGGATTCTGTTTTTCTACAAGGCGGCACCCACCAACTACAATACTGACGAATGCCATGTCATCCCTTCCTCCCCCCCCCCCCCTCCCCCCCCGGTCCCGATCCATGCCGGTTCAACTTTGGACGTCAACTCTTCAACAAGTCCGAAAAACCAGAGATGGGCAACGTCCATTCTTCGAAGAATCCCACTCCCAGGGTTTAGTATCCACTTATGAGGCATATGGGAAAATGTGGAGAGAGCAAGGTATGTCCCTACTTCCGAGACTCCTCCCCGCACGAAATTCCCATTCCGAGACGGCAGCGAGTTTCATCCGTCCTACCGCTATTTTTTTTATTCAAGTGGGATTTATCTTCCCCTATCGTGAGACCACTTATGTCGCTTGCTGAGGCTGGCCTGCATGCCCCGTTGAGGCGTTGCGTAAAGCCCCCCATGCAAATGTAATTGGCCAAAATATGCAAGTGTGGAGGATAAATCCCACTTGAATGAGAAAAAGCAGTATACAGTAGTCAGCACCCCTATAAATGCAACATCCTCTGAGAGCAAACCCCCTACAATTGCAATATGTCACAGGTCTGGCGCCCAGTACTAGCATCTGGCACACAGTTGGCCAGACGACGAGTGCCGGCAATGCACGCCAAGCCGGCAAGGCACCGGCAGGCCCAGAGCTCGTTGGTCCCCTCCAGCCTCCATACGATTACATCCTTAGACTATTGGGGCTGCCTCAGGCAGTCAGGCACCCATACCAGCGCAAAGCCTTGAAGGATAGGCAACGAGGTCCGCCCTACGGGCCAGTCTTTCTTCTCTTTTCTTCTCGTAGAACCTTAATTGATTATCTTGGTGTCAGCACCTGCGTACCGTTCTGCTGTCCCATTACATAATAGTAGGCCTTGATCAGCTGATACTGCTCTAGGAATAGTATCGAGGGTAGTAGGGAGGTTTTGGTACTCAGGTGACAGGGGATAAGTTTAGCTTTCTTTAAAAGTATTCAAAAGTTATAATTAGAAGCGATACTAGAAGCGATACTAGAGGGTCTACCTTTCAGTATTAAATTGTGAGTTTTTGAACTAAAAAGTTTAAAATTAATCGAATTTATTAAGTAAAACTATGCTTAGCAATCGCTTAGTAGTAGTAGTTTGAGTTTGCAAAATCAGTATATAAGTAAAAAGTTGCTAAAGAAGCTAACTAAGGTGCTATTGCTTTAAATACCTATGTCCTTTTTGAAAGGAGGAAAGCGTTTTAGTAAAATATGAAGCATAGCCTTACTAGTGCAAAATATCCTTAAATAGCTTTCATACTGCTTATGAAGCAGTATAAGCCTATTAGTGTCATAACCCCTAAAATCTTCCTTTTTATAAAAGAAAGTACAAACTTGCAATTAGTAATACTCTAGCTAAAATAGTAATTTGCTCTTAAGTTTGTATAGTAAAATGTAAAAAGTGGGTTTAGCAGTGGGCAAATCTAGGTAATCGGAGGCTCGGAGACGGGACGGCCCCGTCGGTTCATATTTAGGCAATGACGTGGTCCTCCGGCCCCCAGCCCCCAGCCCCCGGCCCTTCTTCAGCCTTGACGCCTCATCGTGACGTTTACGTACGTATAACGCTCTTAGATCCAAATGTTCTGATTGGATCTTTCCCATCCATCCTTCTTCTTCCTCATTCATTCCCCACAGCCTGACAAAAGCAGGTTCAAGACAAAAGACCCCTTTTTTTCCCTATTATTCTCGGATAACATTACCTTATCTTTTGTTGGGTCCCGACTGTCGTGTCGGTGTCCGCTCATACAAAGGGTTGAAGTGTTGAAGGGTTGAAGGGTCTCGTCGTGAGACGTGAGACGCCGCGCCGCCGTGCTTAAGGTACTTCGCCCGAGCCGGCTGCGGCCGTGCTCTTGTCTAATCCCCAAGTTCCAAGATCCATGACAAGGTACCAATACCGATCATCATCGTCATCTCCATGATTCACTACGCCACGCCACAGTAGCGTTGAGAACCGCTAGGAATCGCGCGAGTACCTACCTACCGAACCTTCCCGGTCCAGCCATGCGTGGCACTGATGAGAACATGAACTGGCCGAGTTTTATCGGGGTCAATCATCAATCTTCATTCATGACGCACACCAGCGAATCAACGACGAATCGTTCCTGCGATTTCCAACCGTTCGGATAACCGATTGGAACCGCATAGCGTACCTACCGGCCTCGCGGAACCACGGAAATTTGTGTTCTGTCCAAGCTTCCTTCCATGTCGCTTGGACGTCGTTCGCACGCAACGTATGCGTGCTAATCCCAGACTAGCGGGTCATAGATGGCAACTATACTGCCAGGATTCCGGACACCCACCGGGTGCCTGGCTTCACGTTGTTGTATACCTTATATCTGGAGTTGTTTTAACCTCGCTGAAGTCTCGTTAGCATACTCGATACTAGCTAGGTATTCATCTCAATGATCTCATCCAAATAACCATCCATTGTATCTTCAGGTGTTTACCTCCCCCTTACCTAATTCCACCAAATAATAAACCGACTGGCGACTGCACACACAACCATGGTCTGGTCAGCCCCCCACATCGGCTCCCGCCCCATCGCCATCCTAGGCGGTGGTGTCCTCGGCCGGCGCATCGCCTGCTCCTTCGTCGCCGGCGGTTTCAACGTGCACATCCGGGACCCGTCCCCGCAAGCGCGCTCGGACGCCCTCGCGTACATTGACGAGAACAAGGAGGCCTACACCTTCTTCATCTGCCCCGAAGGTGGCGGCAACAAGAAGAAGCCCGCTCAGTATGGCAACTACACGGCCTCAAAAGACATGGAGACGGCAGTGAAGGACGCATGGCTCGTCATCGAGGCCGTGCCCGAAAAGCTCGAGCTCAAGATCGACACCTTTGGCGAGCTGGACAAGTATGCGCCCAGGGACTGCATCCTGGCCTCCAACTCGAGCAGTTTCAAGTCTTCGTTGATGCTAAACAAAGTGGTCAGCAGCGACGCCGACGAGAGGAAGAAGTGGGTGTGCAATGTGCATTATACCATGCCGCCGACCATCAGGACGGTGGAGTTGATGACGGATGGACACACCCATCAGGAGATCTTCCCGTTCTTGAGCGAAGTGCTGAAGCAGTGCGGCATGCTTCCGGCGACGGCGAGGAAGGAGTCTACTGGGTAAGTTTTTGATATGATGATGCACTGGATCATGGCACCGGCCGAGATATCACCTTGTTCGATTTATGAACTATCCATCCCTGACACCACCCCCACCAGCTTCATCTTCAACCGCCTCTGGGCCGCCGTCAAGCGTGAGATCCTGACCATCCTCGCCGAGGAGGTCTCGGACGCCGCTGAGATCGACGCCCTCTGGGCTCACATGTTCCAAGCCTCCATCCTGCCCTGCCAGCTGATGGACCGCGTCGGCCTTGACACGGTCGCCTTCATCGAGGACAACTACATCAACGAGCGCAAGCTGGACGGCTCCTTGACCGTCGACTGGCTCCGCAAAAACTACATCACCCAAGGCAAGCTGGGTCTCAAGACCCCCGAGCAAGGCGGCTTGTACCCTCCTTCTGCCGCCCCTGCCCAGTCTGCTAGTCCCAAGATACCCCCCATCTTCGTCCTGGACGTCGGTCACGGCGCCAACTCGCCCTCCTACCCTTCCCTCGCCGGCACCTCCACCTACGGCAAGATCCTCCGCTTCGACGGTCCCAACCAGCCCCCCAAGGCTCTCGTCACTGGCCTCCCCGCCCCAGACGGCATCGACGTCGACCCCTCCGCCAACAGGATGTACTGGACCAACATGGGCGCCGACGTGACCGCCGCCGACGGCAGTGTAATGTCCGCCACCCTCGACGGCACCGACAAGAAGGTTCTTCTCGCCGACGGCGTGCTCACCACCCCCAAACAACTCATCCTCGTTAAAGATTCTGAGAAGGGCACAGAAAAGCTCTACTTCTGCGACCGCGAAGGCTGCTCCGTGCACCGCTGCAACGTCGACGGCACGGAGCATGAAGTCCTCGTGCAAAACGCAAACCCCGGCCGCGGTGTTTCCGATCCGATGCACTGGTGCGTCGGCATCACCGTCGATTTGGCCAAGCGCAAGTTCTACTGGACGCAAAAGGGCCCGTCCAAGTCCAACGCCGGGCGCATCTTGCGCGCCAACATGGATTTCTTGCCCGGCGAGACGGCGACTGGCCGTTCCGACATCGAGGTCGTGCTCAACAAGTTGCCGGAGCCGATTGATCTGGACATGGAGTCCGAGACGGGGGTTCTGTACTGGACTGATCGCGGTGAACACCCACGCGGTAGCTCGTTGAATTGCGCCAGGGTTGATGATGAGAAGAAGGAGGTCAAGATTCTGGCGAGACACTTCAATGAGCCGATTGGTCTTAAGCTGGATCTGGAGAGGAAGCAGATCTTTGTTTCTGATCTTGGTGGAAGCGTTTATGCGGTTGATGTTGAGACGGGCAAGAAGACGGTGGTGCATCGTGATGAGGGGGCGTATACTGGTCTTGTTACTTTGCCCGAGGCTTGATTGTCTCTTAGAGGGTCGGTTTGTTTGTATAGATTGATGGGGTAGACGGATAGATAAGACGGTTGGGATAGATAGCATCGTGGTCGGCGTCGGTCGGTCTTGTATCTTTTTGGGTTACACGGGCATAGCATGTCTCTTTATACCCTGTTTGTTTCTATAGAAAGCATTTGTAAACCATAGAGTTAGCAATCAGAGCTTCAGATAGCATTAATCGTACTGTTGGTGATCCCCAATGTTTTTGTTTTTGTGTTTTGGCAAATAACTCCATGCCCCCTGGACGTACCATGGTCATCACTGTCCCCTTTTTTCCCACTCCATAACCTCAGTTGCCAGGTACAACCGCCAACACACCTCCATCAACACAAATCACACTCCCATTGACATAGCGATCCCTCGCCAAAAACAGCACCGCCATCGCCATCTCTTCATCATGCCCCGCCCTCTCCGCCGGGACCTTATGTCCATGCCCCTTGACCTTCTCATCGCTCAACTCGCTCTTGTTCTTCTCATCTGACTCCCCCGTCGTCATCTCGCTCGGGAAATACCCCGGCGCAATACTGTTGACTCTCACGCCCGTCTTCTCAAACTCGGTGCTCATGAGTTTGGTCAAATGCACCGTCGCGCCCTTGCTCGCATTATAGCTGAAATGTTTCTGCGCGTGGCGCATGATGCCGCTCATTGAGCTGATGACGATGACGTTACCCGCCATGTGGCTGCTGTGTCCGCCCTGTGGGTTTGCTTCTGAATTGCTGCAGGCTTGGAGCAAGGGAAGGAAGGCAACGGTGGTGAAGTAGACGGAGGACACGTTGGTGGTGAAGACAGAGGACCAATCACTAAAAGATTCCTTGGACCAGAGTTCTTGGGCGATGTCCTTGGCCGAGTCGGAAACACCGGGGTCGGCTTTGGGACCCGAGATGCCGGCGTTGCAGACGAGGAGGTTGAGGTGCTTTTCGCGGGAGGAGAGGTCGTCGACGAGTTTCTGTAGCGAGTCTTTGTCGGTGACGTCGCAGGGGCCGATGCTGTAGACACGCTTGTTAGCCAAGTTACAATTTTGCAGCAGGAGATGCGATATGGGGGCCGGGTCTTGATAACTGGAGGAAGGGAACAGTCCCACCAACTATCAAGGCGAGTAGATCAAACCAGGCAGTGAAAGCAGAAGATGGTGACCCACGGAATAATCTTCCCGTTCCCCTCCTCGGGACTATGTTCCCTCGCCGCATTCTCCAAAACTTCAAACCGGCGGCCGGTGATGTACACCCTGGCACCGTTGGCAGCAAGCGCTTGGGCGTTCATCAAGCCGATGCCGGTGCCGCCTCCCGTGACGAGGCAGACCCAGCCATCGACGTTGAAGAGCTTGGAAGCTTGGAGCGAGTGTGTATGCACCATTTGGTCTGTCTGACTGTTAACGCACAATGTTGATCGCGACGTGTTGGTTGGTTAGATGGTTTTTTGACGACGAGGTGATTTGGTGGTGTAAATGTCAGAATCAGACCTGCAACAAGGGAACAGCAGCCTTTGACACCCTCGATGCTCGTCAAAAGAGGCAGTCGCACAAACCCCCCTCGTTCCTTCCATTCCCAAACAACGTCATTTCAGGTTGCAACGGGTACGACACCTCTACGTCATTGCGCGGCGGCCCAAATTACCTATGTTTGCAGCGAGTTAGCGGTCTGGCTGCCTCTGAAAGTTTGGGAGTTACAGCGCTCCTATTTTCATGTTATTGGCGGCACACGAGTATAGGTAGGTCCCATTCTCCCTAGAGGTATGGTCTTGGGTTCGACAAAGGAGTTGTTGAAGGCTGCCGTCTTGTATATCAGCGCCGTCATCCGTATCCGCTTCTCCGGTACCGTCATCCTGGGCTTCGTCCTCCAGCTTCTTAGCATCAACCGGACCTCGATGAACATCGGACTTGGTGTTGTGAAAGAGTTGGGACATCCAATTGGGAAACCTGATGGTATTGGTTGGCCCGACGAAGGAAGGGAAAATCCAAAGGACTGCCAGGTCCTGAAGCCAAGTACCCTAGAAACGAAGAGAGTGAAGACACTTGGTATCGGACTTGGTTTTGGTGGAAGCCGGGACATTATTGGTATCCGAGTCGTTATGGCAGATGGTAATCAGTTTGAGTGCCGGTCAACCATGTTGTGGTAAAGTTCATGTTCTCAGGTTTGTCTCGGTGAGAGAAATATTGGAGTTGATGTCCAGGTACGTATCTCCAAAAAGCGGAAATTCCAGAAAACACACCCAAGGGTGAGCCAATCAATGCAGCCGAAATGGGAAAATGCACTGCCTCAGCCAGCTGCATGATTGGTTGGCTGGCAGCTTCCAGTGGAGCATCTGCCTATTGTCATACCCCACCTTGCGTCCGCCAGATCATCCACTGTAACGAGCCCATCCGTCTATTTCTTTGCCTCTTCTTGTTGTCCTCTTTTCTTGGGATTCTCTTCCCTTTCCCATCATCAACAACCTTCCAGTCTGGTGACTCGGACTGGCAACACCACCCTTTGCATTTAACCCCTTTTCGACAATCTTCTCCCGGCCTCGATCAAGAGGCCGTCCATACTCTGCAAGAATGGCCGCCGCAGCATGCTCAGCAGCCGCCAGCGTCCGCGTCTCCGTCCTCTTTTTCCAGCCTGCAATACTCGTTGCAGGACTTTGACTTTGACTTTTCTTGCGATTTCCCTGATCAACAACAACAAGACTTTAATTGGGCCGACCCTCTTCTGTTTCCCGACTCTCTCGCCTTTTCCATCTCGACTACTCCCCTGACGGTCTCGCCCTTTTCAGCAACACCATCGCCACTTCTTGTCGACACCAACGACCCCTCTTCAACCTTCACACAAGGCTGGGCCGACCCTTTACCATCAGCACCACCGCAACCACCCATGCACCTTTCTCTCGACCATCACCTCTCGTCCGACGAACCATACGCCGCCGCTTCCCTCAGCCATGTTACCGACTCGCTCTCCACCGCCATGGGCCTAAGCATGCCAAGTGGGAGGAACACAACAATGGGCATGGACATGGACATGTACACGACAGCCAGCAACAGCGGTAGCAGTACCATGGGCTACAATCAACACCACAGCAGTCGCGACCCCTCAACCACACCAGCCACATCCCAAGCCTCGTCCACCTCTCCAACATGCAGGTCCGATGGTCATGTCTACCCAGGCCTAACTCTTCCCTCTCCAGCCGACGCTTCCAGCAAACCCAAGCGCGGCCGTCCACCCGGCCCCAAGAAGCGCGCTCATTCTCCCGCCGCCGAAGCCGAGCTCACAGACTCGGAACATGTCCTCGTCAAGCGCCAGCGCAACAACATTGCTGCCAAGAAGTACCGCCAGAAAAAGATTGACAGGATACAAGAGCTTGAAGAGGAGGTAGATCAGATCAAGAGGGAGAGGGAGGAGTTGAGGCTGATGTTGGCCAAGAGGGATGCGGAGGTGGGCATGTTGAGGGAGATGTTGGCTATGGCTAAGCAGGGGAGGTAGACGTACCTGTGTGTTGGTGTGGAAGGGTGATGGAATGATGATACGGCGGAACGATATGATCAGTTGTTAGCAAGGGGTTCTTTCAGATGGATAGGATAGGGGATGGAGGGTTTGTGATTCGAGACTCAGACGATGTCGGCTCTTGGTAATTGACAATTGTTTTGTTCTTCCGCATTGCAGCTTGGATCTTGACTTGCTTGGAATAGGGAACTTTGTTGCATCATGGTGAATGTGAAGCATGTACATGTCCGTTGTTGACTTACTCGTCATGTTTTCTTGGGCTTCACGATTCATGGTCTCAACATGCGCTTTGCTGTCTGCCCTGAGGCTGATGAGACTGGATACCAAGTAATGCAGTGAACTTGTGCTTTATTCTTTTCCACACTGTCCGCTTGAAGCTATTTACAACTTGGATAACTCACAGAAAAACCCAACCCATACGCATCAAAACATGATGAATCATGAACAACTCATGAAGCATCACCGTAAGGGCGAGGTAGCACGCCGGCCATTTATTGAGCCCCTGCCTGAATGCTCTATATCTGTCTTTCGATCCGCTTGCATGATCTACAACACCTACTGGAAGAGCCTCAACTCAAAAAAAAACGGACAAGATCTCGCCGGCGACCCCAAAGGAGCTGACCGGACTCTAGAACTAGCATGAAACTACATTTTCAGGTACTGTACGGATGGATGCACAATGCCTGCCTACAGGTACGAGCAAGAAGTAATTCAGGGTATCAACACCACGCTTTGATCAGCGCTTTCAACACGACTACCTACAAGCATGCATCGTCCATTAGGTTACGTTACGGTCAAGATTTCTTTACAAACTTGGTTGGCCGCCCAAAAACCTCACCGAGCACGGGCCTCCACTAACAGGCCAATACCGCGGCGCTTCATTCACAATTTGTTGAGGCGCTTCAGCGACACGTCTCAAGGAAATGGCGGATCAAGAGGCTCGGTCAGCACAATTACCCTGGGCCTGGATTTCGTCCTGGTTCCAAACGTGGAACAACAACAACGAGACAGGACGGCAGGATGGCAGCTGAGGAGATGTCCATCCCAATTCCCAATCGGTACCTCTATCCAACCGAACCGAACTCTCGTGGACGTCTCAATTCTGAGCTGATGATTGGCGACGGCTGCTGTTGCCAAAAAAGTATGAAGAACGGGATGACGATGAACAACCATGAGCCAAAATGAGTAAAGATGAATCATAATTAATCAGCTTATAAAGCTACACCCCTGGGGCTTCTCATGAAATTGGGTTAATAGTGGGGCTTTGGTGGGGGAACGCGGGAGAGCTTTATCTGTTTGGGGTTAGCGCAGTTGTGAATGACGGGAGCTTGAGCCGAGACAGCAACAGCGATGCAGCATGCTTGATGGCTGGAGAGAAGTTGAAGTTGAGCTGGAAAGGGGAAATGGTTCAGGGCCAAGTATTCTAGTTCGTGAGATCAGCCTGCTTCCATCGTATGTGGACCGGAAACCTGTCAATCGTAAGCCCGGAACTCTCTTCCACGATGGGTCCGCCGTCTAAGGTGACCGTGTAACCGTGGTCCGAATGTTGTTTGATTTCTAATGCTGTTGCTGTTGCTGTTGCTGTTGCCGGTCGCGGGACGCGGGGTTTGGCGTTTAAGGTTATCGCTCTTCTGACGGATGTTTGCGAAGCTCGGATTCTCATCTGCACCACATTATTATTAATCGAGATGATGTTGTGATACTGAAGGTCTTGGTTCGGTGCATGTTTCTGATGATTGAATGGCGATGCGATCAAGAATTGACGAGCCAGGCCGTGGACTGTTGATAGCTTTATGTTTACCCTCACGACCATCATTCATAGCTGATGGTTATCCTCCCAAGTGAGGCTCATCACACAGCAAAATCCCTCCGTCTTCAGCTCCGGCATTCAAGGCCGGGGAGGTTTTGGTGATGGGTAGAAGTCGACGGCATTCACTCCGGCTCAGATTTACGTTCAAACAGACAACGAAGTTCAAAATGCAAAACATGTCAACAAACGAAATTGAAGCACACAAAGCGGCCGGCTGAGATGAGAGCGGCTGGCTGCCAAGCCCAACAGGGGTGAGATTGTTTTCCTCTTTTGGGCTTACAAATTCGAGCCTCCCTCCCGTCCATCCCACCTTGTCTTGTTTCTTACCGTTCCTTCCTCGACAACAACATGTCACTACATTCGCACACATTAATGTCAAATTGCAATTAATGGCGCAATAAGATTCAAGATCTGCTATTTGTCATATCGGTCCGCACAACCAAAAGATCCGACGGATAGTACTACCAGACAGCAACACGCACGATGGATTTATAGATGGACTTGACATTTGGATTCTCATTGGTCATTTGTATTTTGAAAAAGCGTCAAAAGGTACAGACCACATCAGACACAACAGCCGAGACGAGCAGATGCGCATGTGAGAGTGATTCTATTTGCGCGTGGTCCCAGCAATAACCAAGAAGAAAATGTTTCTCTCAGGGTCTCTCGGTCAGCCAAGGTATCACCAATCCGTGCCGTCCACCCATCAGTTCCTAATCAAGGTGGAGATCAACTTTAAAGTCTCTCCGTGATGACAATTCCAAGTTGGAGGACACTCTCACGACATTTTATCAAGGCTTATATACTCGACATGTCGTCCCATCCTCCTTCAGTTATTCTCATAGACGACAGCTCTCAGACGGCCTCGACATTAGCACACATACTGGTCCAAGAGGTTGGTGCTTCCTGCATGACGAGACAACAGCAAGAGAAGCAACAAAAGCCGAAAGCCGCGAGATTTACCGTCTCTTGTTCTTTTCTCTTTTTCCCCTTTTTGGACTTGCAATTACTGAGGCCTTGATTGGTCACTTGTACACAAGGCAGGCACACTGGTTGTGTCCATGGAACGTGCCCTCTGAGTTGTGTTGCCCCTCCTGCTCAGTCTGAGATAAAGTAAGACTCGATCCTTCCTTCCTTGACACAACATCGGACATTCTTGCTGACAGAGAATTCACTCCTTCCAAGCACAAGTTCCACGCCTTGTCTCTTCCTTTCTCCTGTCACGATTTTCTCACCGACACACAACATCACCGCCCGTCAGAATAAGTGCAACACCAAACGCAGGAACCCCCGTCCACCAAACAACGGCCCGTCATGCTCGGCCATCAGTCCGAGGAGGCCTATCGTCGAAGTGCGGCCAACACTCTCCCAAACGAACTCCATCACCGGGCAAGTCGCGACTCTTATGAATACCCCGGCACCTGGGGAGAGCGCGATGTCGGCGGTCCTGTCGACAGGGAGGCTGCCATGCAGGACTTTGCCGAACTGCGACAGGGCCTCTCGCGCTTGACCAAGGAAAGATCGAAACCAGCTTCACGTCCAGCTTCGAGAGCATCTCGCGCTACCAGCGGGAGACCAGATGGCTTGTTCAAGCGCTTGTCAGTTGCCATGAGCAACGCTATGAGCGATGGCAAGCTGCAACACGACCACGATTCTGACGACGAAGCCAACAAAGACATTTCGTCTAACGACCGGAATAGCGACGACGACTTCCAACTCGAACAGTTTATGCGAGATGGCCATCTCGAGAAGCGCAACGAGGCCGGCGAGTCCACCAAGAAGGTCGGCGTCGTCTTCAGGAACCTCACTGTCAAGGGCGTCAGCACCGGCGCCACCTTTGTTCGAACCCTCCCCGAAGCCATCTTGGGCACCTTTGGCCCGGATCTCTACCGCTTTCTCGCAAACTACATTCCTGCCCTGCGCTTCGGTCGCAAACCCGAGCTTCGCACACTTCTCAACAACTTCACCGGTGTTGTCCGTCATGGAGAGATCATGCTTGTCCTTGGCCGCCCAGGCAGCGGCTGCAGCACCTTCCTCAAAGTCGTCGCCAACGACCGCATAGGCTACGCTGGTGTAGAGGGCGAAGTCCATTACAGTGGAATCTCGGCCCAGGAAGTAGCCAGCAAGTACCGCGGCGAGGTCGTCTACAACAGCGAAGATGACGTGCATCTGCCCACCCTCACCGTCGAGCAGACACTCAACTTCTCTCTCCTCAACAAGACCAAGAAGCGCCTGCGCGGTGACATGGAGCTCATCGTCACTGCCTTGCTCAAGATGTTTGCCATGTCCCATACCCGCCACACCATCGTCGGTGACGCCTATGTCCGCGGCGTATCGGGCGGCGAGCGCAAGCGTGTCTCCATCCAGGAGTCGCTGGCCACCAAGTCCTCTGTCGTTTGCTGGGACAACTCTACCCGCGGTCTTGACGCCTCCACAGCCCTCGACTATGCCCGTTCGCTGCGCATCATGACCGATGTCAGCGACCGCACTACTATCACTACGCTGTACCAAGCTGGTGAGGGTATCTACGAGCTGATGGACAAGGTCCTCGTCATCGACCAAGGCCGCATGCTCTACCAGGGCCCGGCGTCCAAAGCCAGGCAATATTTCATTGACCTCGGCTTCCATGCGCCGCCGAGACAAACCACCCCCGACTTCCTGACCTCCATCTGTGACCCCAACGCTCGCCACTTCCGTCAAGGGTGGAAAGACCGCTGCCCCAAAACAGCCCAAGACCTCGAGAAGGCTTTCCTCGCCAGCGAAGCCTACCAAGACGTTCTCGCCGACGTTTGCGACTACGAAGCCCACCTCCTCAAAACCAACCACGCCGACACCCACGCCTTCAAGGAGTCCGTCTCCCAACAAAAGTCCCGCCGCGTGTCCGACGAGTCAAACTACACCGTCTCCTTCTTCAAACAAGTCGCCGCCTGCACACGCCGCGAGGCCTGGCTGGTTTGGGGTGACAAGCAGGAACTGTGGACCAAGTTCTTCATCATCGTTAGCAACGCTCTTGTCGTCAGCTCCCTGTTCTATGATTCACCCGCGGACACCTCGGGCGCCTTTATGAGAGGCGGCACCGTCTTCTTCAGCATCATCTTTCTCGGCTGGCTCCAGATGTCGGAGCTGATGAAGGCTGTTAGTGGAAGAGCAGTGGTTGGCAGGCATAGGGCGTATGCTTTCTACCGGCCATCGGCTGTCAACCTCGCTCGCGCCATTATGGATTTCCCCTTGTTGCTGGCCCAAGTCGTCATCTTTTGCTTGATTGTCTACTTCATGACGGGGCTGGACCGCGACCCGGGCAAGTTCTTTACCTACTGTCTCTTCATCTTCACGACCACATACTGTCTGACTGCGCTGTATCGCATGTTTGCTGCCACCAGCCCGACTATTGACGACGCGGTGCGGTTTGCCGGTCTGGCGCTCAACTTGGTCGTCATGTACTGCGGCTATGTCATGACCAAACCCGTCATGCTCGGCGACAAGATCTGGTTCGGCTGGCTGTACCATGTCAGTCCCGTCAGCTACTCGTTCGAGGCCGTCTTGTCCAATGACTTTCACGGCAGGAACATGCAATGCTCGCCGGAAATGTTGGTCCCCCAGGGCCCTGGCATCCAGCAACAGAACCAAGGATGCACGCTTGCGGGTGGCAGGCCGGGCGATGACCGGGTGAACGGGGATGCGTATCTCGCCAGCCAATTCCAGTACTCGTTCGGACACGTGTGGAGGAACTGGGGTGTGGTGGTCGCTTTTGCGGTGCTGTATCTGCTTGTCACTGTGTTGGCTACCGAGAAGTTGTCGTTTGTTGGCGGTGGTGGTGGCGGTGCACTGGTGTTCAAGAAGTCTTCTAAGAATCTCGCTCTCGGCAAAGGCAAGCCCGACGAAGAAAAGGGTAGCTCTGGAGGTTCCTCCACCGATGATTTCGGACTCAAGACTCCCAGCGGCCCATCTCGCAAGGACATGGAAGGCACCATCAAGAAGTCGGAGAAAGTCTTCACCTGGGAAAATGTCACTTACACCGTTCCCACCCCTATGGGCCCCAAGCGTCTACTTAATAAGGTCTCCGGCTACGCCAAACCCGGAGTCATGGTCGCTTTGATGGGTGCCTCGGGAGCTGGAAAGACCACCCTCCTGAACACCTTGTCCCAACGGCAGACCGTCGGTGTGGTCACTGGCGACATGCTCGTTGACAACAAGCCGCTCGGTGCAGACTTCCAGCGCAGCACCGGCTTCGTCGAGCAAATGGACTTGCACGATGAATCCACCACCATCCGTGAAGCTCTCGAGTTCTCGGCCTTGCTTCGTCAGTCCCGCGACATCCCCCGTGCTGAAAAGATGGCCTACGTCGATAGCATCATCAACCTTCTTGAGCTGGAAGACATGCAGGATGCCATCATCTGCTCCTTGGGAGTCGAGCAGAAGAAGCGGTTGACGATCGGTGTTGAGCTAGCTGCCAAGCCTTCTCTCTTGCTGTTCCTTGACGAGCCCACCAGTGGCCTGGACTCCCAGTCGGCAATGTCTATCGTCCGTTTCCTGAGGAAGTTGTGTGCTGCTGGGCAGGCTATCGTTTGCACCATCCATCAGCCCAGTTCCGATCTGATTCAGGAATTTGACAAGATTCTTGCTCTCAACCCAGGCGGCAACGTCTTCTACTTTGGCCCCGTCGGCGAGAACGGCTCTTCGGTCGTCAACTACTTTGCCGCTCGAGGTGTTGAGTGTCCACCAGGCAAGAACGTGGCCGAGTTCCTCCTTGAAACTGCCGCGAAGCCGCACAGACGGGTAGACGAAGACGGAAAGACCAGAAGGGTGCATTGGGCGACAGAGTGGAAAGAGAGTGACGAATACCGTCAAGTCCTGTCCGAGATCACGCAGATCAAGAAAACCTGTACCCTGGCCGCCCAACTCTCCCTCTCCAAAAACAAGCAAACCCAACCCATCCAGCATGAATTCGCCGCTCCCATTCCCACCCAAGCCTGGCTCCTCACCAAACGCATGTTCATCCGCCAATGGCGCGACCCATCCTACCTCTACGGGCGCCTTTTTATCTCTTTGGTAATGGGCATCTTCAACGGTTTCACCTACTACCAAATCTCGTCTCCCACTCCCGGCTCCTCCCCTTTATCCTTGACGGACCTCCAAAACACCTTGTTTACGGCCTTCCTGATCATCATGATCCCCACCACCGTCCTTAACGCCGTGCTACCCAAATTCTACATGTCCCGCGCTCTCTGGGAAGCCCGCGAACACCCTTCCCGCATCTATGGGTGGGTAGCTTTCTGCACCGCCGAGATACTGTCCGAGATCCCCGGCTCGCTGGTAGCGGGGACTATTTACTTTTTAGCATGGTACCTCCCCACCGGCCTTCCCCGGGGCACCGATCTTGGTGCGGCCGAAAGCGCAGTCTACGTCTGGCTGATGACGGTGAGCTTCATGATGTTCATCGCCAGCTGGGGCCAGTGGATCTGCGCTTTCGCTCCTTCGTTCGCGGTCATCACCAACGTTTTGCCGTTTTTCTTGGTCATCTTTTGTTTGTTCAACGGGGTTGTTGTCCCCTGGGAACAGATGAATGTGGCGTGGAAGTGGTGGTTGTATTACCTGAATCCGGCGACTTATTGGATTGGGGGGGTCATGGCTGCTGTTTTGAGGGGGCAGACGGTTCGTTGCAGCGACAGCGAAATGGCCGTTTTCCGTCCGCCCGTGGGCGAGAGCTGTCAGACTTTTGCGGGGAGTTGGCTGAGTGGTGTGAAGAGGGGGTATTTGACTACGCTGGGAGTTGTTGATGGTGGTGGTAATGGAGGGGCAGGGTTCGAGTGCGGGTATTGTCCTTATAAGGATGGAGACGAGTATTTGGCGAGCTTGAATGTGACGAGTGGACAGATGTGGAGGAATTTTGGGATTTTTGCGGCTCTTTGTGTTAGTAATTGGGCGTGAGTATTCCCCCTTTCATTCCTCTTTTCTCCTTTTTTGCCCCCTTCTTCTTTTTCGCTTTTTGTTGGTGCTCGCTTTATCCTTCCGAGCTATGGCTCCCAGACAAAAAAGACAAGAGATGCTAACAAGATGAATTTGATAAATAGGCTGGTCTACTTTTTTATTTATACCGTTAGAGTCAAAGGGTGGTCGTTTGGATTTGGCTTCGTCAGTAGAGTCGTGGGAGCTGTGGTGGGAACGATCAAGGAGAGTGTGGAGGGGCTGTTTGGTGGGACGGAGGAGGAGGAGGAGGAGAAGAACTAAGTGAGATGTGGTGGATGTAATGTGCGATTCGTTATTTATCTCGGAAAGAAGGTTTTCCTTTGTCTTTACTGCATTTTGGCGTTCTCTCGTATTTGGGAATCGGATCGGATGTAGAAGGCATGCACGGGTGGAAATGGAATGTGGGAAGAAAGTCGTGATACCTTTTATAAAGTAGACTTTGTATTTTGGTAGAACTAGCTAAGGTAGGTAATAAATAAGCCCTATGCAATGAAACTCTTCTTCCCATCTAGAGATTTTGACAACACGTCGTGCATGTACGAGAGACGAGAGACGAGAGACGAAAGAGGATATGAGGTTGATGTCCATCAGAAACCTGACGCAACGCCGGACTTGAGTCTGCTTCTCCACTCACGACCATGTACATTTTAGGGGGAAAGTAAACAAAGGAAAGAGAGAGTCGGGCGAGCGGGCAGCAAGGCAGAAAGAAGGCTTCAGTTGGAAAGAAAACGACCAAACAGCTTGGATTTATATGTGGGTGGCTCTTGGTTCGTCGACGCCTACCGTAGAAACTCGCGAAACTGGCGAAAAGCTCTTCCTGTTTTTCTGGCAGATGTAGGGCAGAAAAAGCAAGCGTATGTAATCCTGTGCAGCCGGCATGTTAAGGGTACAACACAGTATAGAATTTCGGCAGCCTAGGGTGCCTTTTAGTCCTACCTAGTAAAAAGCACAGTAGAAAAGGCCTAGTTAACAAACCCCCGACCAGAAACATTACTCCCTTACGTTAACTCACATACATTTACAAGTACAAGAAGCGGGCTGATCCTGCCAGCTCCCTGTATATATCTGCCAGAAAAACAGGAAAAGCTTTTCGCCAGTTTCGCGAGTTTCTACGGTATTCTAGGACTTTGCTTCAAATAGGTTACTAACAATTTTTACAGCGAGTCTTTAATGCCAAGAAGTGCGAGCAGTATAAAAAGTGGATGCAGCATTGACTCCCTAGACTAGAGGTACTCGTCGGTTAGGTGGATTCGCTTCGCCAGCCAACCCACTCTCATAGTCCCTCTGAGAGTCGGTCTTTTTACTTGTAACGCGCAAGCTCTATAACGGTTTTGGAACTTCAACCACAATTGCTCAACCACATCAAATGGCTATAAGACAAAAATGTCCAATATTAAAGGTATAAATATAAGAAGCAACTCTGGAAATTTTTAAGACCACGAACTCAAGATTGCACTCTCGATAATCGTTTGCATCCAAAATCCAGCCCACGATTTCGGACAAAATTTGGCCAGGGTTAGGGTTTCGACTAAATACCTCTTCAACTTCTTAAACTCTTTTCCTTAACCAATTCTTAAGCAAATTCAATACAAAAATCTTCCTTTAATAGAGAAAGGCTACGAAAGAATAAGAATAAAATTTGACATTGAAATCTTTAAAGTGGGTTGAGATATTCCAAATCGTTACAAAGCTTGCGCGTTACAGGTAAAAAGACCGACTCTCAGAGGGACTATGAGAGTTGGTTGGCTGGCGAAGCGAATCCACCTAACCGACGAGTATGTGAGCTGCAGAAGGGTTACTAACAATTTTACAGGCCCTTCGAGCAGCCGGATAAAGTGGCCCGTCGCTCCTGTTTGTTTACTTTTCTCCTGACTTTTTAACTCGAATAAGCGTTTACCAATAAATGCCAGCATCTGCTGCACCACCTCCCTTTTGCCTTTCCTTTCAGACATTTCATTTGACATCACCATCGGCGCTTCTCCCAGACCGGCATGGAACTCCACCCGTCAACCCCGGCGGCGGCGGTGGATCGCAAAGTCCGGAAGCGATGAGGTGGTGTTGCCCTGGGAATATAGGGGGATTGGGGCGGTGCAAACAGTGAGCCAGTGGTCAGCATAAGCGCTACGGGAGGGGCTCCATCAGCGTGCTATTGGCATTACCAAATCAGGGGCATGCCAAGCAGCAAGCACACAATGGTGCCAGGTGTCAAATCCAGTGGAGGCCGTTAGATTGACTCCGCCGGCCGAGGACTCCAGTCCCGCCCGGATGCCGGAAGGGGCCGGAATCCCGGAACGGAGGAAGCAAGAGGATAAATCCACCCAACACCGAAGCAAACAACACCGGGCCCGCTCTTGTCACCACTCGCCTCACTTCACCTCGTCAACTCACCTTACACCTCATCACACAACAACCACAACATCCACACCAACCACATCACCACTCACCACTCACCACTCACCACCTCACTCACCATCAAAAATGACCATCACCCTCCGCCCCGCCACCGAGGCCGACGCGCCCTCCCTCGCCCGCATCGCCACCGCCGCCTTCGCCAACTCCCTCTCCCCCCTCATCTTCCCCCGCTCCCAGCTCGCCACGGCAACCATCACCGAAGCCGACCTTTTTGCCGACGAGGTCGCATGGCGCGCGTCCATGTTCATCAAGCGTCTGCGGGAGGACAAGCCCTGCGTGGTCGCCGTCGAGGTTGACGATTCCACCGGCAAGGAAATCAACGTGTTGGGTTTCGCGCACTGGCAGAAGCCTGGTCCCGAGACACCAGAAGTGCAGGGCGTGGAGGTCAGGCCGGCGACGTACGACAGGGACATGTTCCTGAAGATTGTGGAGGCGTTTACGGCCAAGGATAGGGAGGCGTTGGGGGAGAGGGGGCATGAGGAGTATTGGTGTAGGTTTTTTTTTTTTTCATTTGCTTTTGCTTTTGCTGTCATGTGATGTGATGTGGTGAATGGTTGACTGACGGTGCACAAAAAACAGACGCGATCCTGATTAGCGTTGATCCCAAGCAGCACAGGAGGGGAGTGGGCAGGAAGTTGGTGAACTGGGGGTTGGAGATGGCGAGGAAGGAAGGGAGGGATGCGTACTTGACGGCTACTGAGGCCGGAAAGCCGCTTTATGAGGCTTGCGGGTTTGAGGCGCTGGAGACGTATGATTGCTATGGCGTGCCGCTGACGAGCATGGTTTGGAGGTTGGAGAAGAACCGGGAGTGAGTGTTTTGAAGATTCATGTGGAATGCAAGTCAACAAGAATTGCCGGAGAAGGTCAAGCTTACCTATATCTTGGCCACCTACTGTCAGTCACCATTTCACTGTCAATTGCAGTGCACCATCATCAACACCATACTGCCGAGATTGTCACCTTGAACGGAAGCGAGTTGTGTGATATCTTTGCCTGGGAGGCCGACAATGCTGTTGACTCGTCAGTTGTTGAGGTATATATCTCGATGATTATCTCCGTCCAGAGATGATCAAAGTCAATTCCACCACCACAACCACCACTATCCCGACAACCCTGCCTGTTCATTCCCTGATGCTGACGCTGATAACCCGTCTACAGTAATCCCCGGATCAACACATCATTAGGTTCCCATTCAACCCATTAATTACCGATGACAAGCCAATTTCCACCCCAACCACTCTAGAATCCTCGCCTGCTCGCTTTCCATATCCAACAAGAAGCCACCAGCGCCGTCTCCACTTCCGTCTTCACCACCGGCAGTACTGCCTCTGGGCGAATCCTGGCTCCAGTCACCAAAAGCAAACTCGTCGTCGCCTACTCCTTCCAGCTTGTGACTCCCTGGGGCGCCAAAGCTTTGGTGGAGGAGCATGATGAGTGATACTGAAACGCGGGCCAGGCTGTAGTCGATGGGCTTTCCGCTGTTTGCTGTTGCGTGTGGGGTCTGGGAGGGGAGGGTAAGGAGGTAGCTGCGGTCTTGGGGGCCGGGGACGGGGTCGAACGCCGGGGGTGGACGGGGGTGTTGTTGTTGTTGTTCTCGTTGCTGCTGCTGCTGCTGCTGCTGCTGTTCCCAAGCCCGATACGTGGCGGACCTCTCAACCACGGAAAGCAGCGCCCTCATGCGTCTCCACCACCTCTCTGCGCCATCTCTCCCGCTCCCGCCTCCTAATCTCGCACAGAGTTCCAACACAACGAGACAATCGCGCACGCGCTCGAGTTCGCTTTCCCAGGAGCTACAACATAAACCTTTTTTCACATGCACGGCGACGGCGTGATCCATGTCGCTGGTGGAGCAGGGATCTGGATCTGGATGCAAACATGAACCAACGCCAACGCCATTAAGCATCTTGCCCACTACCGACCACAACAGGACCGCACAGCTGGTATAAGCCTGGAAGCCGGCCGTCCAGCACGGCATCAGGATTTCTTGGTCGTTGTGGATCATCCTCCTCAGCACGACGGCTGATAGTCCAGCGACGCGGATGGCGTCGTCGGCGTGTTGGAGCAGTAATTCCCGGAGGGGGGTGTCCAACGCGTGATGCCCCTCGTGGTTCCCGTGGAGGCGGCAGGTTATGCTTTGGGAAATCAACCAGCGGTATAACAAGGTGATGGAGTCGGAGTAGAGGATGTGGAGGTGGTGGATGGACCGGTGGGTTTCGAGCAGGCTGGACGTGGTTCCTGAAGGACCGGGGAAAGAACAAGGCGAACCGGAGGAGGAGGAGGGAGAAAAGTGCGAGAGGTTGTGGAGGTTGAGTTGAATTGAGGGGGGAAGCGTGCGGTACCAGTCTCGCAACGAGTTGAGGACGTGGCGGATTGAGTGCGGCGTGAGATCGCGGTTGGAGGCGCGGAGACGCAGGATGAAGGATTTGATGTAGCAGAGGCGGGTTAAGGCTATTTCGGTTACTTTGGGGGGGTTAGTGTTGACGAGGGTGGTCGTTGAAGGTTGACAGATGTTGACACTGTGCGGGCAGAAAAAAAAAGGGGCATTGTAAACAATGGCTGGACTTGAACCGAGACAGACTTACTCTCAACCAAATCCGCATTATCAGGATAAGGCGGCTCAGCTTCCGGACTCTACTACACATCAGCGCATTTCTCTAGTGTACCTATTTTTCTTCAAGCCGAGAAATCCGAGGTGGCTTTGTTTTGTGAAAAAAAAAAAAAAAAAAAAAAAAAAAAAAAAAAGGAACGCACCAATTGTCTCTCAACCAACAAGTCGCTCCCAATGATGTATCCGTGAGCCGAACTCAGCCAACTACAACGACGGAAAGTTAGCATGTCCCGGCAAACAATTGACAAGAAAACGACGACGATCAGATGGAGAAAAAAAGCGGCCGGTTCCGTTCGTTCGTTACGCGCCAGGCCCTCCTTTCTCCAATCTCCCCCTTCTTTCTTCTTTCCATTCATGCCGTCACACCGTGTGAGATTTGCACACGGTCCGCGCAGGTGCATTACGTAGGTAGACGGAATGGAACGTCATGGAAACCCATCCATCCAACCATCCATCCATCCATCAATGACGGCGGCAACCGCAAGCCAGTTGACGTTTAACCTTGACCAAAAAGCAAGCAAAGAAAAGGGGGAGTATACACACCTCGCCAGAAAAACCAATGTCCGCCAACTCCTTCCATGGCCGATAGTTTCCTTGTGCGCTGCTGGCGTGGGGGGGTTCAACGCCAACGCCAAAGAAACCTGCTGGTGGTGTTGGGCGGCTGCCTGTTTCTGCGCCGCCGCCGCACCATCATTCATCCTGTAGGCTCTAGAAAACAGGTTCATTCCCGTTTCTGTTTTTTTTTTTTTTTTTAAGGTAAAATCGCAACACGTTAGCGGGAGATCCTCTTGGGGAAAGAAAGATCGGAAAGATGGAAGGGGGGCTGGTGTAAACCGCAACCAAGGGCAAAAAAGGGTTAAAGGGTTAAGGGGGGGGAAAGGAAACACCAACCAACATAACTCAAAGCCAATCCCGGTTTATCCATAATCACGGTTCCTGCCAGCAGGGCACACACCCTCACCGCATCGAGCGGCTCATGCTCCATGACCACGTCGAGGTAATGTCTGGCGATATTCGTAAACGCTTCACGGTGTTCTTGCACGCGCGTGTCGTCGGTCTGGGCGTCGTCCATCCGACATTGGGAACCGAGGGAGGCGACTGCGCAGAGACAGCTGAGGGCTATCTGTTGCTGTTGTCTTTTCCCGTCAAATCCAGACGACGCAATCCGATGCAGGACTTGAAGCTCTTTTCGCGAAAAGGGTTGAAACAAACGGTCGATGCGGATAAAGTACTCCTTTATGGCCAGGTTGGTGGTTTCGAGGTCGGGGATCGGGAGGTGGATTGCTGCTGGCGATTTGGTGGCGTTGTTATCCCCTAGCTGCCACGGTGTCGGAGACAAGATGGGCGGTTCGGTCGATACCGATGCTCGATCACGGACATGGAAGGGCGACGCCCATTCTTCTTGTTCCTGTCCTTGACCCGAGTTGTGGCGTGACGAAGAAGAAGCTGTGCAAGTCTGGTTGTTCTTCTGACCGTTGCTGCTGCTGTTGAGACTGTTGCAAGAGGAAGCATGCTGTAAACTCGGCACTGGCGTTCCCGTGGCGGGAGTCGTGACCATCGTCAGCGGTGTTCCAGTCGTAGACATATTCTCGTCCTCGTCAACAGCAGCCATGGGCGTGAAGAACTCGTCCGGCGCTCGTTGAAGGTCCTCAATCAGATGCAGGGCCTGGTCCGGGGTAGCCGCCTTTCTCAGCTGCTGCATGGTTTTTTCGAGCAGGGCGAGACGCGACTTCATGGCCATGTAGCGCGACTGGCCCTCTTCGCCGTCGTAGCCGCATGGTCGTCCTTTGGCTTTGCAGTTGTTGCACTTGGGACGTTGTCCGCCGCACTAATTTTCCGTAGTGAAAAACAACCGGGACAGGGGTTAGCCAACACACACGTTGTTGACACGGGTAACAAGGTAGGTGTGGTTTAAGGGGGTGATAAAGAGCCGTGTGAAAAAGAGCAAAATAAAAACAAGACGGGAAATGCATACCTTGGCCTTTGTCTTGCGGCAGTCACGGCATGCTTGGACCACACTCCGCTTTCTCCTCGGAAGCACAATGCTTTCTATTCGCTGTGGGCCTTGTTGGACAGCAGCAAAGCCTGGAGACACATTATGAGGCTGTTGCTCGGCGTGGTGGTCTACTCCTCGTGGTTGTAGTGCTGTCCCCTCAACATGGTGGCCAGCGTGGCTGTTGGTTGGGATGGAGGCCGGTCGAATCTCGCGAAAGTTTTGCATCGGTGCCGGCTGGGGGATGCTGCCCTTTGTCGTCCAGGGGAAGGGATGGACACCGGTATGAGTGAGAACAAAAGAAGGTAATCCGTAGCCGCATCGAAGACAGGGAGTCGGGGGTGGTAGTCGGTACTGTTCAGCCAAGTTCCACGTTGTTGGGACAAAAAAACACCGAGTCCTCTCTCGTCTTCCGATTGATGAGGAGAAATCTGCAAGCAGCAAAAAAGGGCCTTTCTTGCAGCAGTGTCTGAGCCTGCACGACAAGCCTGGCGTCACAAAATCCCGAAGACCCGATCGACGATTGCTTCTCTTGTTGTGGATCCTACCACTAGCTGCTGAAGAGAGAGCTATAGACCGTAGGCAGGGCAGTCTGGTAGCAGCACCATCAGCAGATTGGAAGCTGTCAACAAGCGTGGAATTTGAAGCAATAGTGTACACCCACCCACCCAACAAGTGATGCTTCCCTGATCGAGTCCACGAGGAACCGACCCGACTGCGTGGCTATCCTTTCCGGCAACGAGTCAAAAAGGCAGGCCAACACACAGGGGGATCCAACAGGTCACCCAGAGGCACTCTGCCCCACCAAACTGATGCACTTGACTTTGGGTGCAGCGATTGATTGACATGACACTGGCCTGGACGGAGACGGATGATCAGCGGGCTGTCCTTCTTGGGTGGATGTGCCAGATGTGCGAGACAGATCGCCATGACAATGGCACTTGTGTGAATAAACATTTTCAACAGGGGACCTCACTTACCTCGATTTGGCCTACCTTCGCAGTCTTTTGTTCCTTAGTAGAAACTGACTTACGAAAGGCGTTTTGAATCGAAGCTGTGGTGGTATACCGTTGATGGATTTGGTGTGGTGATACGACCCCATTCCACTTGTTCCCTCGCTGAATGGAATGCTTCGCCCCCTTTTATTGTCCAATCACGAGACTTGATTCCAGCCAGTTCTGTTAGGCACCCTATCACCTTGGCCACGGCGAGTCATCGTTACCCTGGTTATGTCCACTAACAGGGGCCGGAGGTCTGTCCGTCCCCCCGACCGCTAACTCCCCGTACCCTGCGTGATAGCCAGCCAGAGGCACGAGACCTTTTGTATACGGTAGTTCTAGTGTACCTTGCGCTTTGTGGTTCCGTCATGGCAGTGGACTAATAATGACTTGTAAACGAGGGCCAATAACGGGGCAACAGGTGTAGTATCTATTCCAGTGCTCGGCGACGGTTGTCGGCCAGCCGTTGGAATGTCACGAACTTCCGTCTTCCCAAAATATTATTGATTCTCGGCCAGCAAAAAAGTAGATCCGTCTCCAAACACACATGTCCCTTGTCCACTCGACTTGGGGGGGTTCAAGCGGGCTACTGCGGAGTCCTTGGTAAAGTCGACGAGATCGGATTTTGAACGTGGCATCGACGTTTCATCCCACAGCCATTCAAAAGGGATTGGGCGTCCGACAATATCCGGGACCCGAGACGGTGTTGTCTCGATATATCGCACCATGCCCTTGGAGAGGGCCCCGTGAGTCCATCTCCGGAAGGAATGATTTGCATGGTAGTGGATTTCCCGTTGCCGTGGGAGACAGGCCCCTAGTTGTCATTCGTTGGTGTTTGGTTGGAACGCAACCCCTATTTCCGATGTGTTTACTTGCATCTGTGAATGCCCTCATCACATGATTTTGGTACAATCTTGGCATGAAAATCAGCCCCACCACCCCTGAGGGAAATACATGTACCACGGTTTGCTTCGTCCACATCGAGATGGTTGATCCCATTATTGTGCGCGTCATTTTGTCCAATTTCTCTTCTTTTTTTTTCTTTTTTGAGGTCGAAGCGATTTTCCTTGCAAGGTGAAACCCAGCAGTCCTAAATGTCATCGAGATCCCGATTGTGCTGACCTGACCGACACAAACAGTGCTGACAAGAAATGGATAGCCGCCAGGAGCTCCCATAATGATGACCAACCGCCCTGCACACGCATGACAAACAACCTAACCATCCGGAATTGAGCCGTATGTGCATCGCTGACGGATGGCCATTCATGCGGTTTCCTGTCATGCAATGGAAATGGGATGAACTACGACGATGCAACCGTTGCTGCCGCTGCCAGACATGTCGCTGCTGCGTGACGATGCCGGCATAAAGGGTCTTTTACAGCGTGGTGCTGCCAACGCGGGGGCATTCGACATCAAGATGCATCTTGCACCTCCCGAGTTCAACCCAAAACTCACGCGCCGCAATCCTCGGCGCCGGCATCTCCGGCCTCTCCGCCTCTTTCTCTCCCTCCGTCGAGCCGGCTGATCATGCACCCACCATCTTCGAGCCTTCTCTCCGCTTCTCCAACGAGACCGGGGCCGCCATCACGTTATTTGGGGTTGACCAAGGGTGGGGTAATGGTGAAGTGATGGACGAGAGAATGAATGGAAAGGGGCAAAGTGGTAGATGGAGGCCCGGTCAAGATTGAACTGGGAAGGGAAAAGGGAGTGATCGAGTTCAAGGACGGAACAAAGTTGGATAAAGGGGATTTGATCGTCATCACGTACCTTCTTACCATTCCCCTTTTGCCCTCCTTCCACCTTGCAGCACAATAGTCATCACTCTCCTTTCCCACAGGCCAAACTCCTCCCTCCACAAACACCGCCATCCTCTTACCTCGCACACCCAACAGGCCGCTCAATCTACCGCCGTCTCCCACTTTCCCTTTTCTTAACAGACCCTGATCTTGGCCCACACTTCCTGTTTCACTTTGATGCTTTCCTGTCCTTGCCATTGCATATCCTCCAGTTATGCTGTGTCCTCAAGCACTCTTTCCAATTCTCCATGTCTTTGAAGGCACAACAAGCTCACGCTCACAGCACCGAGCAGTTCATCAGCTCTCGCATCCCGCTTGAGCGACTTTTCCCTCCCAGACCGACACCTCCTCCGCGGTCTCGCCCGCCGCCAACACTCCAGCGGCACCTTCCTGTCCGAACTTTGCGCTCGCGGCCTAGACTTGACCACCAACTTTGACGCCCACCAGCTCGAGAATCGCCAAACAACCGGTCGCTGTCCCACCAGTAGTACAAGCAGTACCTCAAAGAGAAGCATCACAACAAGCAACAGCAGCAGCACCAGCTCAACTTTTTCATTTGTGCCCATGCCCACCGGAATCATAACCACAAACGGGCAATGCGGTAACTCCACAATTTGCCCCGGCATCGCCGACGCCGACGCCGGCTGGGGTCCTTGCTGTTCTCAATTCTTCTGGTGCGGGTCTGGGGAAGAGTACTGTGGTGCGGCATGTCAATCTGCTTTTGGGTTGTGCGACGACGACTTACCCTCACCTCCGGGCACCACCACTACTACTTGTTCCCTTCCCTTGCCCCCAACTACTTGGTCCACCAGTGCCAGTGCCAGTGCCAGTACCAGCACCAGAATCACCACCACTTACACGACCAGCACTACAAGCATCTGAACAAGCATTACCACGATCGCAGCGCCGACCTTGACCCTCCCGCCCGGGTAAGTCTCCAGCCGAGGCGGACGGTGTGGAAACGGCCAGAATTGTTTGGGAAGTAACTATGGGAGGTGTTGCTCCCAGCTTGGATGGTGTGGAGAGGGCGATCAGTTTTGTCCGTATATTGTTGGTTGTCAGACCGAGTTTTGGTATTGCGATGCGCAGTGAGACTTTGTAGGTAATCTTGTTCTTGTTTCGTAGAGGTACTGGTGGTGGTTGTTGGCGAGGACCATGGTTGCAGTGCATGTCTTGTAGAAGCGTGGCTAAATTGGGTTGTATATCGGATACCATGCCGAAGTGGTCGTAGCCCATTAACAGTACGCCTCGCTTTGGCTAGGAAAGCCTGTTACGAGAAAGTGAAGACACAAAAGCATTGGGATCAAAGGGATTGAATGTGCAATGTACTGACGGTAATGCATTCTTCTAATCCGAGCGAGGCATCACAGCCGCCCGAAACTTTGCTCGGTCCACTGCCTCGAGCTATCTGTCGAAAGAGATGCTGTGGTATTGGTCCGTCACCTATTCCCATGGCGGGGCATCCCAGAGATGGATCTTGTCTTCCCCTTGGAATCGACGTTCGCCCTCTGTTTTAGGCATTGTATAAATTCGAGATTTGTTTGGAGACTGGGTGACGCGGGGCCATCTCTGGGAAGCGGGAGATCCTGAGGGTGGCACGGTGGGAAGACGGGAGGTTCGGGATTGTTGCCTCGTGTTTCGCTGATAGAGGAGTGTCGTAGGTTTACCGGCAGTGGTGATGATGGAAGAAAGTGGAAAGACGAATCATTTGACAATAAAATGTTGACCAAACGCAAGGTGTGGTGGCTTAGCGACCCAGGCATTGTGGCTTGCATAAGGTATGGTACACTTGGACTCTTTGATTGGTAGCTTCCAGACCAGACCGCTGTTCCACCTGTTGTGGAAGTCCGCAAGTGGAGTGGCTAGGTAGGTACATACGGCGTTGAAGTGATTATCTTCCTTTTCCAACATCGAACCCTCGTCGCTTCTTTCTCCCCTTACCCTGATCTACAACGGTCACCAACAACCAGGTCTTTGTCATTGTCATTTCCGTGTTTCTTTTACAGTTTCTCCAAGCTCACGACGGTCAGTCATGTTGAAAAGGACCGCGGACAAGAGGACAAGTGTAAAGCTCATCGGTCAGAACTACCCTTTGTTATTGCCGCTGGAAGTACAGCGCCAAGAGCACTACAATATCCCCTGCAATGTCTTGTATTACCAGAGTGAATCACCTCAGCTCGAAACTGCTCCAAATGCATCCCGCACCAAAAGCAGCACTTTGTTCTTGCAGTTCTCCTGGCCCATGCATATTTGGGGATACTCAACATAAACAGAAACTAATGCAACTGTCAGCGCCACCAGATTGCGCTCTTGCTCTGTCGCCATGCCTGCCTGCCGGTTGATGTAGAGTACCCGTACCCATATTACCACATTGAATGCGATCGTCGGAGGTTCCGGGGCACAGTACACCACTACACCACTACACCAATAACCATTCCCAGAGCAGTACCTATGGTATAAAAGGTGTGTTATACAACATTTGCTTAGACAACCTAAAGGAAGAAAAGCAGGCGTCCAATAGTGGTGATGGACAAACAACATTTCACAGACCGGCCTCATTTCCGGTGAACACACGACCAGGCTCGACCAGGCTAGACAAGGGGTGTGATATCGTACCTCCATATGACAGCATAATGATCCAACCTCCAACAGTCGCATTGCTGATTTGAGGTAGTGGTAGGTTCAACCATGAACTGAAACATGGCCATCGTCTTGTGCTTGTTGACTCTTCTACTTCGGGAGAGAGAGACCTATTTATCTCGAGACATTTGACGCCATTGACTTTCTCTTTCTGGTCTGGCCAACAGCGCTGGAAGCGGGGAGGCAGGCGGAGACGGAGACGAGCTGGAGGTGGACGACGTGTAATGTACCGAAGGACGAGAATCCGGCGGTGGGTGAGTGGGTGGGTGTCTGTTGCGTCTAGTACTCATTCTTATCATCCTCGTCTTCGGTCTACGATGCATTCGATTCGAACGGAAAAGGAACGAGGAACGGAGGTTATTAGCCCCTGTCCTGTCCTGGACCAGATCCTACCAGGGCCGGAAATTTTCATGATGCCCTGGAGCTGGAGACGAGACGAGAGAGAGATTTGGCGACGGCTGGGGAGACAGGGGGTACATCTCATACCAAACATGTCCTGGGTCTACTACCTACCGGACAAGAATGCCGCACCGCTCTTTTTTATTTTCCATAAAATGACACCAGTGCATCCAGTGACTTGATCTCATGATGCTTTTCGCGGCAGTCCACCGCCAAGGACCGAATGCGCGAAATCCAATGGGCTTATCAGCTCGGTTCACGTATGTACCTCTAGCATGCTGTGCGGAGGAGCTACCGCACATGTTTAGTTACAACACATGCGACAACAATTAACTCGAAAATTGACTCCATCGTGGTCAACGGTCCCGTCATGCCCGCTCTCCGTGGTGGAGATTGGCCACCCCCCTTGCCCTTGTCAAGCAACCTACTGAAAGAGGGGGGAGCTCCAATGTAGAAAATTGATGGTATTGGTTGGCCTGGGGAAGAAGGGGAAAATCCCAAGGAATGCCCTGATCCTCCAGCTAAATACCCTAAGCACGAAAAAGAAGGTGGGGGATGAATACAGTGGAGACACTACCTTAGGTACGGTAGGTAACCTACGCCAAAACCCACAGCGGCCAACACCCGCTCTTGCAGGGTCAAGCCGTGCGCACTAACAGTTATCAGTGGGTGCAGCTACTGTATTCGATATCAGAAACAACCCCCCTCCAGCCCAGGTTGACATGGCGATCGCAGCGACGGCAACATCCATCTGAACGGGCGCAAGAAATCGGAAACTCGATTGTCTGCTGAGCTTGCTTGACGGGTAGCCGCATATGATAAATAATTGGACCTCGGTGCTTCCATCCATCCATTTGATTTTCCACCCGTTCCGCCGGCTTCGTCCAGTCCACAGATGGAATTGTGTTTGTCCTAAAAAGTTAGTGTCAGTGAGTCTAAGTGTTAGTGCATGTTAGTGCCAGCACCTATCCATTCCCATTGCAGGCCCATGGACGCATCCATTTTCATTGCTTTTGAATGGATGACGGGGTTTCAACCAAGGCTCATCCGGACGACGACCCGGATCGACATGTTAGAAGACCCCAAGAAAATATGGCATGCAAGTGCACGGAGGGCGATGAGTTCTTATCATGGCCAACCATTCGCATGCCTCGCATGTCCCGAGCTTATCGGTTCACAACTTGGTCTCGAGAAATACCATATCAAGACAAGCGCGATTATTCGACGGATCTCACTCATTGCAGCTCTTTTAGGTTGTGAGACGACGATATCATACGATAGTACTGGGCTCGCGATACATGAGCTGAATGGTCAATGGGTGGTGGGTGTCAGTGGGCTGTGTTGGTGTCGACCTTCAGCAGTCACCAACGCAGCCACAGCTCACGATAAAAGCTTCAAACAAACAATGAGATTGAACAACAAGTAAAGGCTTCCGCATTCAGACTAGCATTCATGGCAGCAACGGAAGCAGCAGGGATCCCGAATCTGTGTGAATCCAGAACCGTACAGGGGGCTTAAGCGGACAGCCAGCTGGACGAAGCATGGGACACAGAAGCGGTCTGGATATCTTCCATTCCATCGGCACCTTCGGGCAGAGACATGGATAAGACAACTACTTTGAAGCCACCAGTTGATTTGTGGGATTCGATCCAGGATGCTGAGAACTTGGAGAAATGCCGGATATTGCTACCCACCCTCCTTCTTCTCGACCTTCTTTTCCTCAGCTCCGCACCGTATCGCGGGAAAGTGTGGTTTGGCAGGTCATCTCCGAGGACGCCAAGCAGGCCAACGACGAGGAAGGCGCTAGTCGCAGCCGGTGGTTTGATATCAGCTCCTTCCTGGCAGATGGCTGGCCTCAACCACTTGGACTAACAAGGAAAGAAGGAACGATGCCTACTACTAACCAGACCACGCCATGAATTGAAATGACTCCATCATGCCTTCCTTTTGTTGTCCACAGTACGGCAAACACATATGAAAGCGTTGCCATCTCTCTCCAATTCCACTCCAAGTCTCCGTCTTTTTTCTCTTCCTCTCCTCACCATCATCATCATTATCGATATCCTCGACACCCAGTCTGTCTTCCCCAGACTACTACCCGTACTCCTGGTCCAACACCCACAACGGGCATCCCGACCAACCAAGTCACCGGTCTCTCCGACTACCCGCGACTTGGTCCCTGAACAGAGCCTCTTCTTCCAACAAAGATAATCACAATTACATAATTCATCTTTTCCTGCTCCAAACTATTGTTGGCAGACTCAACCGGGTATCATCCTCGACCATCCTCGACCATCACGCCTCCGCTATCTCACCTCCAAGACGGCGGGACACACAAGAAGCAAAGACACCCCAAGGACACACCTGGCACCTTGGGCAGCTTTGATCACCCATCTCCGATCCAAACTGGCCTGAACACAGTTACTCCAGGTGCTCCACAGTTCATCCCGACCGAATCACCAAGCCTTCCTTACCGCCTGGACCCGAACCATTGTAGCGTTACGAGTTGCTTCCTGCTTTCCCGTTTTCCGCGTCATAATCATACCAAGCACCTCCCGGTGGTGTGAGCAATATTGGGCACCTTCTCACTACCGATTCGAGTCCAAAGAGGACGGGAACTCTTGTGCGTCTGTTTCACAGCAGCAGTCTGTCTTGTAGGACAATAGAACGACAAGCAGCCCGGCAGACAAAGCAGAAGCAGGGATCGTGGTTGAAGTAAGGGTAACAACAGCTTTTGTTCAACCATAGCACATCCTGGTAAAGCCGTTGGAACCACTGCATCTGTCGCTCGCTCGCACACCTACCGTTGCTAGCCCGGTACAGACCAGACCAGTCCACCAGGACCATCGACTGTTGATCGAACAGCAACCCAAGCTCGAGGAACACAAGGACAGAAGGGAAAACACAGACACTATGGGTGCCCACGCTCCCGTCTCGTCGACCACAGTCTCCGTGGTTGAGATAAATAAAACGCCCCTTGTTGCCTCTTCCAACCCGCCACCTCGCTCGCAGCAGCCCACATTCCTGCCGTCAAGCCCATCATCGTCACCCTTGCCTTCACCTTTGTCAGAGAAAGCTGGCCTAGCAGGCGGTCCAAGCCACCCTGTCTCGGTCTCGGTTGCCCCCACCAAGTATACCCTTTCCCATTCCCACTCGCACCCGTCTAGCGCTTCCACGGACGTTGGAAGAAGGTGCAGAAGAGGCATCATGGCCCCCTTTGCCAACATGTCGCACCCCATGCGCACGAACCTCGTGTTTGGGATAGGCGAGTTTGTGGGAACTTTCTTGTTCTTGTTCTTTGCCTTTGCTGCGACGCAGGTGGCCAACACTGCCCCGGCCAATGCTGGGGGACTACCCTCGACGAGCAACTTGCTGTACATCGCGCTGGCGTTCGGGTTCAGTTTAATGGTGAACGTTTGGGCGTTTTTCCGTGTTACCGGTGGTGCTTTTAATCCTGCTGTAAGTCTTTTTTCCCCCCACAAAAAAGAAAGATGCTAACAGAGAGAATAGGTGACGCTAGCACTTGTCCTTGTCGGTGGTTTCCCCGTCGTTCGTGCGGCCATTGTCATGGTGGCTCAGATCCTGGGCGCCACTGCGGCTGCCGGGTTGGTTCAAGTGATATTCCCCGGCCCCTTGGCTGTCGAGACCACGTTGGGCGGCGGAGCGACTGCTGTTCAGGGGTTCTTCATTGAGGTGTTTTTGACGTGCGAGTTGGTCTTTGTCATTTTGATGATGGCGGTTGAGAAGCACAGCGCGACGGCATCTGCTCCGGTTGCCATTGGTCTGGCTTTGTTCCTGTCCCACTTGGTCGGTAAGTTTTTTGTCTCGCCAGAGGCACTTTGTCAGATTCAAATGCTGACAGACGGTGAACAGGCATCTACTTTACCGGCGCCAGTCTCAACCCTGCCCGTTCGATCGGCCCGGCCATTGTCAACCGCCATTTTCCCCGACACCACTGGATATACTGGCTGGGCCCTGCGCTCGGTGCCCTCCTGGCTTGCGGGTTCTACAAGCTGTTGCATGTTCTCAAGTACAACGATGTCAACCCGGGCGCCGACGACTTTGGTCAGGCCGACCTTGAGGCGGGTGCTCGCGATGGCGACCAGGATGGACTGAAGCACAGTCCTACCGCTACGCGACCTAGCGCTAATGGCGAGACGGCGGCGCTCAATAACCAGCCGGCCCAGGTGCCGAGGGAGTTGTGATGACGGAAAAAGACGTGGAGAAGAGTGATTGGTGATGTTGTGTGTGTGTTACCAAGAAGTACTCACTTGCTTGGGCCTTTTTGTATACCTTTTTTTTTTTTTTTTTTGTGTGTTTACCTAGATGGATTCGGACGGGACGGAAAATGGACACTGGATAACGGACACTGGATAACGGACGGAGATGAGTAACGACGATGAAACGGGCACCTAAAAATACCCCTACCTATTTACCTAGTAGTAATGATCAGTACATCAATAAGAAGAATGGTTTAGCGAGAAGATGTGGATGGGTGCACAAACTGAAGGTTGTGTTGGGTGATTGTTTTGTTTTGTTGATGTTGAAGGAAGAGGGGATTGTCGGTCTTCCGGCTGATTGGCGGGGTTCCCGTCCTGACGCTCTGCACTAACAATTTCCTGGCACATAGGTAATCAAATCCCTAATTACCTAGGTTTTCTACACTTTTTAGGGGCTGTCTGTACTATACGGTATTCGTCCCCTTTTCTTCGGCTTTCGAGTATTTGAGCTAGAGGACTGGCAAACCTTTAGGATTCTTCCTTTCTTCCTCAGACCAAGCAAACTATTCATTCCCTCCAATTGGTTCTTCTTACTCTTTCAAATTCAGGAGGGTACTTCGCTACCTCGTCTCTAAGCAAACGAACCAATGCCGCATGGAAGCTTTGTGACGCATTATTGAAATAAAACTCTGTTACTGAGGGGCTTGTTGTTTACATTAATCCTTTGAGGACGTTGATGTCTTGGGTGGTGGCACTGGACCCAAAGAGAAGTGGGTCTACTCTCTGTGCCTAGAAGGCAAGGATATCGACTAACAATTATTGGCGGGCCGCCGCAACGGGGGAGCTTCAACGTGGCACAAGTCCGACTCGGGATTCCGCCCCTTCCCCCCTTCAACACCATTCCGACCTCATAGCCAACGAACCACCCGATAGCTACCGGTCAAATTGACGGCTTCCGGACCTCGACTACCACCTCGTAATACCTAATAATATCTTTTCGCACGCCCTGACGGCATCGGCGCATTTCCGCGACACTCCGAGTTGCACCCCGCCCAGCGCGCCCCTATTCCAACCAGACAAACACCAGGCTATCCATTGCCCGCCTACCAAACCATTACACACCAAAAACAAAGACTACATCCTTTTTTTGTTACAAAATGTCCCTCTCAAGCCCCGACATCCTCACCGCCTACGACGCCGTCCGGTCCGACAAGTCGCCCACCAACTGGCTCCTCCTCGGCAACGCCACGCCGACGTCGCAACAGCTGACGCTCAAAGCCACCGGCGAAGGCGGCATCCCCGAGCTGATCGCCCACCTGCGGCCCGACGAGGTGGCGTACGCGTACGTGCGCGTGCAGTACGCCAACGACGCCGAGTCGGTGCGCGTCAAGTTTGCGCTGATTATCTGGATCGGCGAGCAGACGAGGGTGATGCGCAAGGCGCGCGTCAGCATCGAGTCGGGCGAGGTGAAGAGGGTGCTGGCGCATCACAGCGTCACGGTCGATGCGGGCGAGGTGCGGGATGTGGATGAGGAGGAGATTGTGAGGAGGCTGAGGAAGGCGGGGGGGGCGGATTATAATGGTGGGAGGGGGTAAGCAAGCGGGTAAGGCGGGTGAGTAAGCTAAGTGCCTGGGGCTGGGGCTGGCGAGATAATTGGAGGAGGAGGAGGAGGAGGAGGAGAAGAGAGAGAGAGGGATTGGCTTTAGCGATGGCGAGAAGGAACGGGACGGGACGGGAGCATAGATTGGATGGTGGGATCATGGCCTATACAGGACGGGATACAGGATACAGGATAGAGCTGGTGGTGAGGATGGGATGATACACTGGGTTTGGACTTTGGATATATATGTATATATATATGTATATATGGAAGACGGCGGAGGTGCTGGTTTTCTTCTCCCAGTCTCCCTTGTTGCACCTACATACTACATTACCATATTGTTTTGCTAAACTGAACTTGGCGCTGCGGATACCCAAGTTGGTCGAGGCGTTCCTTGTTCGGATTTCGAAAACGTGGGACGAATGAATTGACAGTTCCATATCTCCCGCTCTTTTTGTTGATTTCGATCCTGTTTGTGGCATGGACGGAGTTCTGAGGCTATCGCCGTCCATAGAGGTATTGACGCGAGTGGCGGCGTGAAGATCGGCGGCGCCCGTACAGGTACCTACCTTAGGGTACGCCGAGTTGTGCTCCAGAAAGAGAAGAGTGTCAGTGAGCAGTCTTGGCAGTCGACAGCCAGCCACTTGTTGCCAGCTGCCAGGATATCGTCCCCTCTCCCGCTTTCAAGGCTTATTATTACAAGTACTGGCCAAACAAAACAACAAGACGAAAACACGCCGATTCTCCAAAACACCACAGCTGAGCACACACAGCTTCTTCGCGTCGCACATTCGCATGCGAGACAATTATTCCCCGAATTCTGCTTGCGTCTGCATTAGTTGGCGCGCGCCGTCGTGCTCTATGCTCGTTATATTGCTGAATTGATTACCTTGTCCACAGCTACAATACAAACAAACCCATTGTTCCAGCGTCCTTGTCCAGCTTTCACAGGCGCAGTATGGTGTCTTCTCGACTGTCTGTCCAACTATCGTCGTGCTCGACACAACCTGATTGATAGATATCGGATATAACGAATGAGCATAGGACTAACATAGTTCATAGGCAAACGCCAATGATAACACCTGATATCTGATCATCGCCAACTGGGCTGAAGTCACAAGTGGAGAGATGGCCGCTCGAAAAGACCCCGCCAGCAAACAAGGACTCCTGGGCTCCACGTCCACCGAGCACCACGCCGATTACTCGTCCGACTCTGACGACAATGTCAACGTCAACAACAACAACAACACCTCCGAATATCCCAACCGTCGACAACGACAACACGCAAAACGACGCACACCACTCACCAACCGAGCCCCATCCTTCCAATCCCTGCCCACCTGCAAATCATGGCTAGCCAGACGCAGCCAATGTTGGCTCATGTGCGTCGCCTTCGGGCTCATCCTCTTCGTCATCCTCTTGGTAGGCGGCGGTCTAGGCTACAAGACCATCATCACCGGCGAACCTCCCTACGGACTTTCACCACCATGGTACCCCTCCCCTAAAGGCGGCATAGCCGGGACCTGGTATGAGTCCTACCGCAAGGCCGCCTTGCTAGTCAGCAACATGACCCTAGCCGAAAAAGTCAACATCACCACCGGCGTAGGCTGGCAAATGGGCCTGGCAGTCGGCACCACCGCCCCTGCCGTCCTCGTCGGCTTCCCATCTTTACAGCTGCAGGACGGGCCGTTGGGCATCAGAAACGCGGACAACGTGACTGCTTTCCCCGCTGGCATTACCGTCGGTGCAACATGGAATCGGCAACTAATGTACGCCCGCGGAAAAGCGCATGCTATCGAGGCGAGGGAAAAGGGCGTAAACGCCATTTTGGGCCCCTGCGTCGGTCCACTGGGTCGCATGCCGGCTGGCGGTCGCAGCTGGGAGGGCTTTGGTTCGGATCCTTACCTGCAGGGTATCGCTGGTGCCGAAACGATCAAAGGGATTCAGTCCGAGGGTGTGATGGCGACCGTCAAGCACTTTGTTGCCAACGAGCAGGAACACTTCCGCCAGCCGTGGGAGTGGGGGCTGCCGAATGCGATATCATCCAACGTGGACGATAGAGCCATGCACGAGCTTTATGCCTGGCCTTTTGGCGACGCGGTTAAAGCCGGAGTGGCTAGTGTCATGTGCTCGTATAACATGGTTAACAACAGCTATGCCTGTGGAAACAGCAAGTTGTTGAATGGCATTCTCAAGGACGAGCTAGGGTTCCAGGGGTTCGTCATGAGTGATTGGTTGGCGCAGCGGGCGGGCGTGAGTACCGCGTTGGCGGGGCTGGATATGACGATGCCTGGTGATGGACTTGGGTGGGCGAATGGCGAGTCGCTCTGGGGGAAGGAGTTGAGTAGGGCCGTGTTGAACGGGAGTATTCCCGTCGAGAGAATGGATGATATGGTTACGAGGGTGGTGGCGGCTTGGTATCAGATGGGTCAAGACAATCAAGATAAATGGCCCAGAGACAAAGGGCCCAACTTTTCGAGCTGGACAGACGCAAAGATGGGGGTTACTAGCCCCGGAAGCCCGACGGACCAGCAAGAGGTGGTGGTTAATCAGTTTGTGAACGTGCAGGCGAATCACTCGGTTATTGCACGCCAAGTAGCCGCTGAGGGGACTGTCCTACTCAAGAACGAAGGTCCGGTTTTACCACTTACCCGAGAAGGACTACGCAAACGCCAGAACAATGCCAACAACACCACCTCCTCCGATAAGATCAAAATCGGCATTTTCGGCGAAGACGCCGGTCCCATCCCCGGCGGTGATGGTCCCAACTCTTGCAAAGACCGCGGTTGCAACCAAGGCACCCTAGGATCCGGCTGGGGTTCAGGAGCAGTCGAATTCCCTTACCTCGTCACGCCCATCCAAGCCCTCCGCAAGGCCTTTGATTCGTCAAAGGTCCAGCTCCACGAGTACCTATCCAACTCTTTCCCCTCCTCACCCTCTGACAAAACAGTCATGTCCGACCTCGACCTCTGCCTCGTCTTCGTCAACGCCGATGCGGGCGAGGGATTCACAGCCTGGGAAAACGTCCGCGGCGACCGCCCTGATCTCTTTCTACAAAAGAAGGGCGACGCACTAATCCAGTCCGTAGCAGCAAAGTGCGGCGGCGGCTTCAGTGACGTCGTGGTGATCATCCACGCCGTCGGCCCCGTCATACTAGAACACTGGATCGACACTCCGCAAATCAAGGCCGTTCTTTTTGCGAACCTACCCGGTGAAGAATCGGGCAACGCTTTGGCCGACGTGCTCTTCGGGCATGTCAACCCCTCCGGCCACCTCCCTTTCACAATCGGTAAATCGTTACAAGACTACGGGCCAGGCGGACAGGTGTTGTATCTTCCCAACGGTGTCGTTCCGCAGCAGGATTTCTCCGAGGGGTTATATATCGACTACCGCTGGTTCGACAAGCACGACATTTCTCCCAGGTACGAGTTCGGTTACGGACTAAGCTATACGAGTTTTGAAATGGGCAACGCAACCGTCAAGACCATCCGCCCCAAATCCGCCCTGCCCTTTCCTCGCCTTGACGCACTTGTTCCGCCACCGGAATATTCAACCGACATCCCTCCCGTCGAAGACGTTCTTTGGCCCGAGGGTGACGTCGAGGAAATAAGGAAGCTGGACAAGTACATCTACCCTTACCTTACGGCTGATGAAGCCTCCGCCGCTGTATCCGCTCGCGAAAAAGGGGAGAAATACCCTTACCCAGAGGGGTATAATACCACCCAGCCATTAAGCGAAGCAGGCGGTGACGAAGGCGGGAATCCTGACCTCTGGCTTTTACAAGCCAAGGTGAGCGTTGATGTGAGGAATACGGGCAAGGTGGCCGGTGCGGCTGTCCCGCAACTTTATATGTCTTGGCCTGAGTCTGCGTCTGCTGAGCGTGGGACGTCTGCTCAGCGTGGTACGTCTGCTCAGCGTGGTACGTCTGCTCAGCGGGTTAACTTAAATGAAACGGTAGAGACGAAAAAGGTGGACTTCCCCGTCAAAGTCCTCCGGGGCTTTGATAAAATCTATTTGGAACCGGGAGAGACAAGACGCGTCGAATTTAGTTTGATGAGACGAGACCTGAGTTATTGGGATGTTGAGGTGCAGAATTGGAGGATGGTGATGATGGAGGGGCTGGAGGGTGACAACGGGGACTATGTTTTTAGGGTGGGGTTCAGTTCGCGGGATTTGCGTGTTGAGGTTAGGTGGTGACTGGTGAGTGAGAGACTGAGGGACGGAAGACGGACGGGAAGTGAAGGTTTGGTTATTATGTTTTGAAAGTAAATACTATAAATGTTGGTACGTTTTGACTATAGGGACAAGAAAGGGAAGAAGGACAGAGATACCTGAGATGCCCCTGGACGACTACACTTACTAGTGCTAGAACGGCTACCGCTTGAGCGAGCGAGTGGCAGTGCTGCCTGCCACTGTGGCTGGACATGGACCTGCTGGACCTTGAAGACGACATGGTTCTTTTTCTTTTTTGCTTGTGTTGGTTGACCTTCTCTTGAAACGGTAGTGGTTCGATAATCGATATGAGGACTTGGAAGTCTCGTTGGAGACGAGGAGTGTCCTTGCTAGTATTAACTATAATAGCTAGCTTCAACAATACGCTGTCGATGCTCTTGAGTCTCCAGTCTCTTAATTTGAGTCTCGAACTGTTTTGTTTACTGCTGCTACTTGCCTGTCTGCTTCAGGCCTATCCCCGTCTTGATCGTCCTTGTACCTGGTGGCAGTAGTGGTAGTCCTAATCCGGGGGATATGATAGCCCATGAGCAGGCATGGAGTGAGTGGGACTGTGGGACTGTGGGACTGTGGCATAAGAGGCATGAGCAGAGCCTCCTTCGCCAGATGCAACCCCAGATGCCGAATGAGGGATTGTATATGGGAATCAAGGACGTGGCACATGATCTCCCGCCGTACAAGTCTCAGTTCGTGCCGTACATGCCAGGGATTTGCGAATGCGAGCGCGTCTGGGGTCTGTTCTTGGACCAACAGCTCTACTGTAATTATCTAATAGGGGATTTAAGGGGATTTACCTTGGCGAACACACCTTTGTATTACTTTACAAGTTACTCAGCCATTGACTATAGCAGCCAAGGACCGGCGATGACCAATCAGTACTTGCCAAAACGTCTGCTACCTTGTTGTTCGGCCGTTGGACTGTCACTGAGTACTCCGTCCAACAATGTTCAGTCTGTTTGTTACTCATCAACTGCATACAGAACGGATTGTGGCTTTCGCCTCAACCCCACCCCCACAGACGTTGAACTGCGGGAGTTTATTGAGCACGGCAGTGAGCGTATACATACATGGCTTGAACTACGCGTCTCGGTGGTTTGATATGGCTCATGTGTTTCGTTTGGGGGGCAAAGCTGGACGGACGGCTCTGCGAATGAATACCTCTGGGTTCTACTTCTAGCTTGGACAGTGATGTCTAATAACGTCGTTAACGATATTTGCCAAGTCGTCGTGAGTGAGGTTGCTGAATATATAAGAACCAACCAGCGCCAAGTATCACCTTGAAATGGCCCCAACTTTACTGGTGGAGGAGATAGCCGCAGCCAACGTCGAAGCGAGGTCGGCCCGAAATCCGAATTCTTCCCATGCGGTACCCATGTGGTGGGATCAATAAGCTTTCCTGTGTCAGCCAGTTTGCCAAGCCCTTTCGCGGGCATGTGGGCGATGCGAAACGGAATGTGGTCGATTACTTGCTTGGCCATTTGGCGGTCAAACAGCGAACGATAGTACTGATGGGGCAGAGGCATGAGAGGTAAGTAAGCACCAGTACTAATATAAACAGACTGGCGAACTTGAAGCTCAGTATAGTCTAGTCCTTAACGTTGAGATACGAGGATCGATATGCTTCCCTGAGGGTGTATGGTAGTTTAGATATGTTTTCTGTGAACCAAAGGCTGGAGTTCTGGCGACATGAGGTTACCCTTCTTCCTCGGTGCTTGCAACCAACCGTACGCCGTCGCGCTCTAATTATGAATATATCTACTATACTAAGCAAAAGTCGCCAGCATCTACCTGCAAAAAGCTTTGGAATCGCAAAGGCCTCCCGAGTAATTATATCTTGTCCGTCCTCAAGCGGGGGTTGAGATGACCAAGCATTGTGCATAAAGGGTTGGTGTGCACAAAACCCAACAGTCTGGGGACGGCGCGGGTTCGGCAGACAAACGCGGGTCAGACCGTCAGAAGAACTCCCGTCTGCATCGGGTAAAGATAGACAGGACATAGGGCTGAAGCCGGAATGGACGCAAAGTTTGTCCCGCTCCAAGACAACCTCGTCGGGCTGAGGTACCTATGTTGTGCACAGCCGATGCAGCTCCAGATTGGCCAAACAGTCCGATGATATCTGAGGTCCAATGGTCCATTGTGTCCATTGTACATACCTTGGCCATCTTTCGGGGCTGCTTCCTACCTTGTTACACCCCGCCAATGGCTTTTGGAAGAGACGTCGAGCGACCTAGTTAAATCATTAACATTCCAGGCCATGATGTTGACTGTCCTGAGGTATCCGACCGTGGCCGGTGCCTTGTATAACATCGCGAAGGGTTGTGTATGTAAAGACGACTCATTCAAGGCGGGAATCTCAACCGGTGGTTCCAGGACGAAGGCATCTCCACTGGCGATACCGTGATGTTGTTGCCTTGAACATTGGTGACCTGTAACGTACCGAGTGTTGAGCGTGAACGCAGCTGCGATGGAAAACGCCGGGACCGACATGACAAGCAGGCAAACACTTTGAACAAAAGACAGATGGAAGACACGTGGTAATGCAAATCGATTCAGTACCGCTCGTCGCATGATGCTCGTTATACCCAAAGGAAGAAAGGAAATCGTCTATCAGACCCGTCTTTTTCGTTCGTCAACCGGCGGGCCCATCATCTATCGTCTATTGTGCCATCGAGTCGTTGGTCGTACATCGTCCTGTCATATCCTTCTCCGCCCCCCTTATCCTTTCGCTCGTCTCCATCATCACGGGGGAAATCCACTGATCACCGGTCTGCATCATTGGCGGCCTCCTCGTCGTTATCCTCGCCCCCCTCCTCTCCTTGCCAGTCGGCGCTCTCCAACTCACGTCCTCGAATCATCAAGGTACCAAACCACCCAAGCAGGGCGACACCAGCAAACACACCCCAGGCGATCGCCTCCCCTTTGGGCTGGACATGATTCGTCAGGGTGAAAAGGCCGCCCGAGATAAAGGGGCCTACGCTACGGCCAGCAGCGGAAAGGCTTTGGGCAATGCCGTTCAGGGTACCGAGGGACTCGTGGGACGGGGCAGAGTTCGTGATCTGAAAATTGGAGTGTGTTAGCATGTGCCACAAGGAAATGGAAAAGGGTGCCCCTGAACAGCAAAAAAACGTACCAAAAGCATCACGCTGCTCAATCCACCGATGGCGCAAATGTTCTTGAGCAACAGAATGACTCCCAGCTCGCTGTACAACCAACCCTTGCCAGACCCAACCCCGAACCATGTCTTCTTCTGGTCGACATAGCCAATCCAGGGCATGAGCGCCATGGCAATGGCCATTCCCAGAAGGGAGTATCTGTAAGTACCCATGTTTCCCACGCGAGCCTTGAGCGGTTGAAAGACAAAGGCCTGGAAGACGATGGTAGCCAAACCTGCCAGGGACAAGCTGAGGCCGATGGTGCTGGGACCCAGGTTACGACCGTTGGGTGGTGCGGCCGAGGCGAAGATGGGGTAAAGCGAGTTGAACGAGATGTTGGTTAATTGGAAGACGAGGTAGGTACACAACAAGATCAGAGTGGTGCGGTTGGCAAGTTGGCAGAAAGCGGATTTTTGGTCCGAGTCGACGTCCTTGGCGCTTGTGGCGTCATCGTCCTGGCCGAGGAGGGCTTCGTCCTCGTTGCTGTTTTTCGATTTCTTGGATCTGCCCAAGCAGCCGGCGAGGAGCGTGCGAGCCTTGTTGAACATGGTGGCGTAGTCGCTGGCGTCTTCCTCTTCGCCCTTCTCCGATGTCTCCCGGAACCAAATGGTGAGAACGACGACGGCGATGAACAAGAAGCCGGCGCTTAAAAGGTTAGGGCCAAGGAATGGGTACTTGTCGGCCCCGACGGTACCAACCAGCAGACCACCAAGAGCAGGACCAGTGATGCTACCGAGGCTGTACATGACAGGAAGCCATGTGAAGGCTCTGCTCTGGTTTGTGCGATCCGTGACCTCTCCCAGCGCTGTTGGCACCACCGCCGCATTTCCATTGAGCAATCCCATGGCAATGTGAACCAGAATGAGCTGGACATATGTCTTGCAAAAGCCGAAGAACACGAAGCAGCCCATCAGTAGAAGGGTACCCAGTAGCATAACCGGTTTGCGACCGATGCGGTCCGAGAGGTAGCCCCAAAACAAGTTGGTCACCAGTTGGGCCAGAGCGAATGCCGAAGCCAAAAGACCAACGTACAATCCCTCGTCGCCATCGGGAATCTCGTCAAACGATGCCACCATGGTTGGCAAATATGGACTAATGGAGTTGAGCGCTGTCTGCTCGGCCAAGGACAGCAAAGCTAGGAGGCCCAGCTGTTTCCATGGTAGCGGTGTGACGGCGTCGCCTTCTCCTTGTGATGTACCCGATGTGCTTCCATCATCATCGTCGCCCCCGCCGTGTCGTTGTTGCGCATACGCACTCCATGGGTCGTTTCGCGGGGGTGAAGAGGGAGTCTTGGGTGGCTGGGTCGGGAAGGTGTGGTAATGATGGTGGGACTGTCGTCGCATGGGACGTATCGAGGCGACCGAGCTTCTCCGAGCATTGTCAGATGGGTGACGAGGGTCATTGTAGGGGCCAGTGAACTGGGGAAAAGGAGCGCCAGCGTGGAAGGACCCGGATGAGGTTGTTCTTGTTCGCTGCGGTCGGGGAGCGCGACGGGTTCGACGAGTTTGAGGCGTTTGTGGTTGCGATGTGGAAGAGGTTGCGCCGGCGGCCACAGCGCCAGTGGGTTGGACCATGACGTTCCGAATTCGATCGCAGACGATGGATGGATGTGTGATGCAAGGCGACACTTGTGGGACGCAGGTACAGAGATGGTGACCCGGGTGTGTGGTCTGGTTAATAAGAGTAGGTATCGCGATAATGATGCGACGGATCGGCTGACGAATCGGATTGGATGTCGGCGCGGTCGTATGTGGTCCGATGTGGTCCGCCTTATTGACGACGATGTGGTCCAATTGAAGCGGTGGCGTGGTCGAGTCCAGGAAAGAGAGAGACGAGATGGGAAGAAAGGGAAGACGCCTCAATTAAAACTGTGAAGCGATGATATTGCTAGCTCCGGGCGGAACTACAATGTTGTGATACGTGGGCGTCCATGTGAGGAGCTCGAAATGTGTTTCGAGAAAATGGAGAAAATCGAATTGAAGACGAATTGGATTGAAACTTGAATTGACGATCACTGGGTAGGATACAGCTAATCAGATCACGTCTAATTACTCCATCTTTTCTCTTCAGTGGAGCTGCGGTAATGATGTCACTGATTAGACTCCAACAGCGGGCCCCTCCCCCGCGATCAATCGCCGAAACCGTGAAACAGGCCTGTAATTTCAGGGGTTCCATGCTCTGTATGCTAACAAAGGTATTTCGGCGCTGTGTCGGCGTCGCTTATCGATAACGAAGAATATCAGATCTCGCCGACGGGGCGGACTTCAATGTGGAATCAACCACTCTCGGAAATAACAGTGTCAGCAGTCTACTACACCTGAAGATGGTGAACAAGATAGAACATGTATGTACGGGTATATTCATTAACGTCAATATGTACAACGCAAGGTAGAACCGGTCCTTCCAAGGACTCAACCCTTCATCATCACCAGTTGGTCACTTTCCACCAGACCAGCACCCTCTTCCAGGCGCCTTAAGAGAAAACAACAGTCTTGCCGTTGTTGAGGAACAGCCTCTGCTCAGCATACCACTTGACCGCCGCCGCCAACACCTGGCTCTCCACGTTGGATCCCTCATCCACCAGCACATTGGGGCCCATGCTGTGATCGACTCTGGCAACCCTCTGCTCGATGATGGGGCCCTCGTCCAAGTCCGCAGTGACAAAGTGAGCCGTCGCACCGATAATCTTGACACCCCTGTCGTACGCCTGATGGTAGGGCTTCGCGCCCTTGAAAGACGGCAAGAACGAGTGATGGATGTTGATAATGCGTCCAGACATGGCCTCGCACAGCGTGGGCGACAGAACCTGCATGTAGCGGGCGAGCACGATGAGCTCGATGCCGTGCTGCTTGGCCAGCTCGAGGATCTGCGACTCCTGCTGGGCCTTGGTGTCCTTGGTGACAGGCAGGTGGTGGAATTCGATGCCGTAGGACTGGGCCAGGGGCTCAAAGGTGGCGTGGTTGGACACGATGAGGGGGACCTCGATGGGGAGCTGGCCCGTCTTGGCGCGGAAGAGGAGGTCGTTGAGGCAGTGGCCGATCTTGGACACCATGATCAGAACCCGCGTCTTTTGCGAGACGGGCCGGATCTTGTACTCCATCTGGTACTCGGCCGCGAGCTTGTTGAAGGGCTCGACCAGATGCTCGGTGCTGGGAGTCGGCGTAGGGCCAAAGTGCACGCGCATAAAGAACTTTTCAGACACGGGGTCCGAGAATTGCTGGAGGTCGAGAATGTTGTGGGCCTCCTGGGCGAACACGCCAGTGACAGCGTGGACGATGCCCGGCTTGTCAGGGCATGACAGGGTGAGGATGTGGTCGTTGGCGGTGGCGGGCATTGTTGAAATGTGGTGGGTGAGTGATGAAACGTCCAAGCTGAAGCTGTCAAAACAGTGAAATATAACTTTCACTTCATAGCTCCGAATACGGAATGGCGGGTTCTTGTGACTCATGGGATCCACGTCCCGTCTGCGGCATTCGGAGTTCTAGAAGCGGGCAGAACTCGGCATGTCAACCAAATGTCAACAATGCGGAGGGTTAGGGTCTATGCGGGTACTCTTCCCTCTCCAAACATTTCCCCAAACCACGACTTTGTCTTTGGACCTTGTCAGCACCGCAACGCACCATCTGCTGATGGCTCAAACCGCACTCTCACTTCACAGCTTCACTCGATCCTGGTTGAAGGTCATTTCAATTCCTCCTTGTCATTGGCCAAGTGGTCAAATTGGCGGGTTTCAAAATCTGCATCAAGTTGCAGATTTGTAGAAGGAGCGTTGGCGAACTGGGGGATCACCACAGCTTGCCTCGAGAAGTTCTTTCCTCATTAAAAACCGTCTCTCGCGTCATCGTTCTTGCCCCCAAGGGCCCGTGAGGCTCAGTCATTCTTTCAACGTGCATCTCGTTCTCCACACTCATCTTAACAGGTTGAGGAAGGGGCAATCAGGCCCTGGCTCACGGTAGATGATGGGAGCCATCTGAAAACTTTTTCTTTCCACAATATCACCAATCTTCACTCTCAACTTCCTTGTCTTGTTGAATTTCCTCCAATATTCACCTATTATCCCACAAAAAACACGCTACACCAGGACTCAATTGGAATTACTCTATCCTTCATCCCATCAAACCGGCGACACTTTTCCGCGCCTTGAACTCTTCTCCTCGGACTTGTGCAGGTCACTCCATCCCCTCTTTAATGTTTTACTCCTCTTCCTCTCCTAATTCCTCGTTCTTATCATGTTCTAGACCAAGATGACAAAAAAGTACACAAACAATAACGCAAACACGGCAATCGGACCCATCATGGAGAAGATGGCGAATCCGTAGCTCGCCCTCTGCAACGGTGGGTTAGCATCCCCCGACCCCATATCGGTCCCCAATGCCAGCCACCTGCATTGCCGACAACACCACCACGATCCACGCCGTCCCGCCAATGATCCAGCTCGTGTTGTTCACCACAAAGTCACCGTACGATGTCCATCGCGGCGTAAAACCGAGGGTCAGCGGCCTGGGGAGAAGGTAGATGAAGCGGACGGCAATGTTGTGATGGATTGGCTGGTAACGGGACTGTGGGTCGAGGAACTTGTGAACGAACAACCGCCACTTCGGCCAGCTATTTCCCTTTGGGAGCAGACCCTTCTCCTTCGCCGTCTCCAGGTCGCTCTCACGCTGCATCAGGGCTAGCTACGTACGAGTACAGCAGCCCCAGCGCCGCCTGTCGAGCTTCGCACCGCTTGCATAGTAGCTCAGAACCAGACTTCTTGCTGCTCTTCTTTGCAAGTTCCTCCTTGACATTTGTCGACACCATCACGTCCCTTTCACTGTGGTCATTCCCAGTTCCCTCAGTCAAGTTCCATCTGAAGGGGTCAAAGGGAAAGCGAACGCACTTGTTGATACACCACCACCGGTACAGGCCCATTAGGGGCTTGATCGCTTCCGTCCATTGCGATGAAGGCGATGGGTTCACGATAGTAGGAGGGAGGCAATTGACTGCGTGGATGGTGAGTTTCTCCAGACCATAAACACTGGCCTGTTTTGCTGACCCCAAGAAACCATCAGGCACTTTCATCGAGGTTTTCTTGTCAGAAGCCTTCCCTCCTTGAGCTTTGGGGAGAACAAGGCTCCGTGTCACTGCAGCAACCCAATCCCCTTAACTCGGTGCCTGGAGCTGAAGACTCCATTCCAATCTAGGCCTCTCGGTTGCCAATCCCCACAACCACGCCGTAGCGCGCCTTCTACGACCATTATTTCCGGGGCTCGTAGCGTTACATTGAGCGACCCTCCTCCTGTCAGATTCTGACCACTGCGCCGAACACCCCAGAAATTGGAGCTCCATCGAGGTGATGGATTAGTGCCAGATCTGTACCCCCTATATTCTGACACCTCCTCCCTGCCATCCTGTTGCTCTTCCCTCACACAGCGCCAATTGTGTCATACGTGTTCACCACGCCTGCGACCCGTCACAGCCTTATTGATTTCCATGGGGAGCCCAGACGCGGATTGAAGCAATTCTGGGTGGCTCAGCCCTGAAATGGTTACTGCTGACGCCCTAGGGAGAGCAAAATGCGGGGGTGTGATAGCCGTGCTGACTGCCTATACAGTATGGTTGGGTGACGTTGGTCAGATTCGCCGGAGCCCTTCGAAGCAGGCTGGGCGGAAACCTCAAACTCTTGTGATCACGACGGCCTTTCGTGTTTCCTTTCCCATCTCAAGAATTTCGGAACCCGAGCATGAGAAGTTTCAAGAGGTGGGTAAGGAGAAAAGCATGCGCAGACCCTAACCTCGCGACCGTACTTGCGGCTTCACCAACCCTCGATCAGCTTGCTTCCTAGAATCGGGACCTTGCATGAGATGCTGACGATGCGATTCCCAAATGAGGAAAGCTTGCTAGCTTCGCGTTGAGGGAACCAGATATAAGGGTGTACTGGGATTCACTCTGGTTCGTCCGCGCCGAGGTGTGCAACCCCGAACGCCTTGGGACAGCACCGACACTGACACTGTCACAGGTGTTTACACCCTTCGATCAAATTTGCACCCAATTATTCAGCGGGCGCTTGATGAGCTTCAAGTATCCTCGCAGCTCATCCCTGCCAAAGTGTCACCAATCTTGCCTAGAAACTCCAGTCTTGCGAGGAGTGACTCCGACACCTTGCGTAAGCGCGCAACGCAAAACGTCTGACGTTCATCACGGCAACCATCCTGCTGAAAAGAGAACCAACCGCAGGAACAGCATCGGGCGGTGCAAATGAGGGCCCAAGGAGGGCATCACGATACCTTTCAGCTGAAGGTCCATGAAAAGGTGTAAAATGCTCATCTTCCCGTCGCATTTTACAACATTCCCTGATGGATACTTTGCGTCTCAAACACATCGCCAGGAATTACAGTATACCAGAGTCCCAAGATGCCACCAATTTCGATATCCCTCCCCAAACACCCGGCACGACCGTCCCTCAAGACATCATCGGTCACCGTTACACCCATTCCCTTAACCTCGCCCAGCACCAGTACCGCCTCATCAAACGAGGAACCCAAGCTTTGCTCCTTTTGCTCCCTCATTGACTTCTCTTTGCTCCGTTACCCCACCACTGCAGATCTTCGCTCTCTGAACGATGGCAACCCAGCACCTCAAGACCTCAGTCCTTTCAAGCGCAACCCATATGCCAAAGTTGAGCCAACATGGTCTCTGGGCCTTCTCTCCCGCATCCACAAATCTTCCACCTCTTGCGGCCTGTGTCACGCCATACGTACCGTCATAGACCAACAACCACACGTCCGCGCCCACCTCGCCGATATGGGTGTACAGGATCCCTTGGTCCTGGGCACAGTAGCCCTTTGTGGCAGATTGTCGGCACCAGAGGGGACATCGTGGTTAGAGCATGACGACAAATATGGTGGACTGAAGGAAAGGGATTGCTTCTTCCTCAGGCGGTTGGGGCTGCTGTTTCGGCCAGCCGACAAAGACGAGGATGTGAACGAGCCAGGGATGGCGAAGAAGATAGAAAGTTGGTTTTCTATGATGGATAGCTTCCAAACCATGAACACCGCTATTCCCAGTGGTTTCGGGGGCAGAGGTGAAGACAGGAAGGTCGTGTTGATGGGAGACGAGGAGGACCCGGAGACGGTTTGGTTTGCAGGACGGAAGAGACCGGAGATGATTGACATCGGCCTGATCAAGCAATGGCTCGAGGAGTGCTTGAAGAAACACAGGGACGTTTGCGGGATCAGTGAGGAGGTGGATGAGAATGACGATCCGGACCTGGTTGAACACATGAGACGGTTGAGGTGAGTCTTCAATCATCATCCAAATTGAAGAATGCTAACAACCATAGCAAACCAATTCCCCTCTTCCGCCTCATCGACGTCAAGAAAAAGTGCATCGTCACCAAGAACAACCTCTACGACGTCGACATGTCCGCCCTCCGGTTTGCTTCACTCAGTTATGTCTGGGGTGTCGCTCCACAGAAACTCGTCCTTCAAATGAAGAATGAAAACGAGCTCCGACGGCCCAACGCTCTCGTTGGAAAAGTCTCCCAGACCATCTTGGACGCCATGCACCTAACCGAACAACTTGGCCTAAACTACCTCTGGGTCGACGCCATGTGCATCATCCAGGACTCCGACGATGACAAGGTCATGCAACTTGGCAACATGGCCAATGTGTACGCCCACTCTTTGTTCACCATTATTGCTGCGGCAGGTGACGACTCTAACTTCGGTCTTCCCGGCATCCGTACACCCCGTGATGCAGTCCAAGAGGTAGTACCGGTCATGGCCCCATCGGATAACAAACCCGGAATGTCCCTCATCACTGCTCTCTCTCCTACCCATCAATCCCATGAACACCCAACCCGCAAGACCGTATGGGCCTCTCGCGGATGGACACTTCAAGAGCGGGCCCTCTCCCGACGTGCTATTGTCATCATGAAGAACCACGTCCTGTGGTCCTGTTCCCGCTCTCATTACTCGGAGGAATCTTGCTGCGAGACCGCTACCCTCGGCACCCTGGCGTGGTTCGCCCTCCAGGAGTCTGACCCCATCCTCAACTCCTCCGAGCGAACGTGGTATACCGAAGACATCCCCGAAGAGCAGGTCTGGTACAAGTTCCAACGCTTGGTCCAGGACTATTCCGGTCGCGATCTGAAATACCAAGGCGACTCGCACGACGCTTTTAGTGCGGTGGTGGAACAAGTCCGCAGAATGACTGGAGAGAACTTCCTCTGGGGCATGCCTAGCGGCCGGTTCGAGCTTTGTCTCTGCTGGGAACCATCTCGGCGAGGTCTCAAAAGGAAAACAGAGCTAAGCACGCTGGAGATGACCAGCTTCAAGCGGCATGTTCCCTTACCAAGTTGGTCGTGGCTGGGGTGGTCCGGAGCAGTCTGCTTGAAGGTGCAAGACCGCGAGCTGGAAGAGGGACTCGGACTCATCCCTAAGGTAGTCTGTTTCGTTCTGCGCAACCACCCGCTCCGTGTCTTGCCGGTGCGAAGAATCTCAGTCGACAACGACCCCGAGCGGGCCAGCTCGTGGGCCATACCCAACGTTACGGACAGCAAGTACTCGGTCACCCTAGACCACATCTACGACAACCTCCCCACTCTGACCCCCGAAGTGCTCCTTGACACGCCAGATGACCAACTCGTCATCTTCTGGACTGAGTCAGCGCGCTTCAAACTTTCGGAGCTCAAAGTGCAAAGACCATCAGAGTTGCAAGATAATCCGGTGCATATGAAGGAGTACACCAAGTATTACCGAGACATCATCGATGACGACGGAGAAGTGGTTGGGAAGACACATCCCTGTGATCCGGAAGACAGGGATATTGGAGTGGATGAGAAGGGTGACGGCAAATGCGAGTTCATCCGTCTTGCCAACAACTATCTTCCGTGCTGCGAACCGGAGAAGCTGGTGATGCAGGTACGGAGGGGTACCGGAAAGGAAAACAAGGACGTGAGATACCGTGTCAACTTGGCGGAGATCAAGAAGGAGGCGTGGAAGAGTGTTTATGAGAAGAGAGTGTTGGTTGCGCTACGTTGAGAGGGAGGGTAGCGTTGCAGGGATGACCTCTCCTGGCGTCTTTGACTTCGTTGGGTTGGTTTCGGGTATCTAACTACACGTATTGCTCTTGTCTTATTGTTCGATGGTTCTTCACAATGCATGTTCTTCTTGCAGTTGTTTGCATGCTCCGTCCTTTTCTCCAACCCCCAACAGTTTTGCTTGCCACGAGGGTGGTATTATAGGTGCCTGCTGCACTTGGTACGCTTCCAAGGGGCCAACTGATAAGATCTAGAGGTGTAACTGAAGCTTATCTCGATGTCTGAGTGGAACGTTCAACCAAACAACGAGTGGAAGCCGGAAACCCCCGTGAAGAGAACTCGAACCCCATGAAACCCCAGAAGGGATTGGAACTGTCCTTTCAACATTGGCGTCATGAATGGGGTAAACACATGGCTGAAGTGGGGAAGTCAACGGTTCAAAGAGCCGAATGAGACCCCAAAAATGGCCAAAGACCGCCAAGATGAGGAACGACATCGGAGGACTTCGGGGTGCCCTGCACTCCTTTGCCGATAAGACATGTGCGTGCTACCTTTCTGCTCTCATTCCGCGCGGCGATAACAACTTCGACATCCTTCAGTATGCCACTGAGAAGGACCATAATGGGGATCACGACCAAAGCGTCGTCTTAGGAAAAGAGAATCCACAACCGAAAGCAACCTCATGACTATCAAGAACACCATTACCAAATTCAGAAGCGTGGACGATGACGAGGAATTACTTTCTACCAACCAAACAAGCAACCTACAAACAAACCATCTTGCCAGCCATTCCGCCTATATCCCTAGGGAAGAGCTTAACTTCCCGCACTGCCCCTAATGTCCTCGCGCACCCTTTTTTAACTTGATGCACCGCACTTACTCCACCCGGCAGCTAAATGACAGCTGACATATAAAGCACCCCGTTTCGTATAGTAAAATCAATCCGTAATTTCGCATGCGATATTTTCTCGCACAGTCAAGGCTACCCGACATTTCAGCACAATACAACTTACCTCCAGCTTCTATACCACCATCGCCAGTGTCACACGGACATTTGCCCACAGTCCAGGGTTAGGGTTGTCAAGGCTCAGCGCGAAGGCCGGCGCCAGAAGGACGAAGGAGAATGGTTGAAGAAGAACCACTTGTATGCAGAATGCTAGATTGATGCCTTGTGGCCTCAGGCCACAAGGCTCTGTACGTACCGAACTTCTTTAGCATAAGGAGGCCTTGAAACCGAACCTTCCTCTGGAGGTTGAAGGGATCAACAAGGCCTTTGAGACCAAAGAAGATTATCAGCGGAATTGAACTATTGTTCCAAGCCCAGAAACCTGCCCTTGTCACAGCCAGCGATAGTAACCGCGATAATAACCGTGATAGCGACCGCGATAGCGACCGTGGTTGACTTGGTATTACCATTTGACTTAGCGCATCGCTATGCTCGAAACATTAAAAATACTGAAAGTTTCATATAAAAACGATTGAAAACTATATCAGCTGTCATAGCGTTACATTAAGTCAAAAAGGGTACATTAAATTAAAAGGGACAGTGCGGGAAGTTAAGGTCCTAGGGAAAGTACCAGCCGCACTTCCTTCCAATCCAGCTAATCTATTTAAAATTCAAGACAGCAATGCATTTCCTTACTGACAAAACTTTATCTCTATGATTTGAGCCTTGGACTCCATATGCGTTCCGGACATTCTTGTCAACTAGTGTGCCTAAAGATTCCGACAAAGACGCGTTATAGTATTCGAAGGAGAATGCTCTATATCTGAAGAAAAAAAGATTTTTTCCTTTAAGCAGTAACATCTGTGATATATTGAGAACATTTCATACTTGCGACCATCCTGTCCTGATAGTAGTGGTGGCCAAGGTGTATGTACACCGACATCGACGTGGTGTGTAAGGGTAGGTATATAAGTGAGAGTGTTCGTCGTTTAGTTCGTGGCTCGTTAGTAATAGGGGGAAGAGCCGTAGAATATGGGTTATTAGCCCAGTAGTACTAGCAAATAGAAGCGAAAAAATTGTCTATAAATCGTCGTTAGTCACAGGTTCGAATCCTGTGCGAGCCACTTTTTTTTGGTCATTTCCCCCCTCCCTCCCCTCCTTTTTTTTCTTGAACGTCTGATTTGAAGTTGGTCGTTTGTTGACTTGAGGCGTGTTCGGCTGCAGGTTAATGAACTGGCTTTAACTTACTTCCCGCAGTAGCTGAAGATTAGCGTCCTTTATTCTCTGCCTCTTTTTGTTTTTCAACTTCCTTCACAGCCAAGTTGTGGGTGTAATGACTCTTATGTGCAACTGTTATAGGAACTAAAGCGTGCACTGCTTAGGCTAAACCACTAAAAGATGAAAGAATGTTCTGTTCGCTAGACAGAATACCAAATGCACGCTACATAACTATGTTAAGGTTTGAGCACCTAGGTACAACTAGGAACCTATGATAGCAACGCCGGCGTTGCGATTCTAGTTACGAAGCTCCGTATTCAGGTTAGGTAAACAGAAAAAACGGTTAAAGAACACTATTGCTAGCTATGGGCAGCCTCTTCATTTCCCTTAGCATTCTTTATGCTGTTTTAGTTGTTTTGGCTACAATAAAATAGTTTACATTGAGAAATAATGATGCGTGTAGAGGTACCTACCTGTGTTGGGTTGCCTTACAGTGCGCTAAGCCTTTTTTTTTTTTTTTTCTTTCTTGTCTAAGTGACAGTGCAATTGAAGCGCACTATAGCAGCGTTGCTTGTAGTTATTTGAGCTGCTATGAATTGTGTTGAGTGTATGTTCGTGACTTGCGACCGTCTAAGGTACATGCAAACATCGATGTGGTGTCTGTGGGTAGAGGTATATAGGTGAAAGTTTTCGTGGTCTAAATCGTGGTCCGTTAGCATAGCGGGGAGAGTCGTGGAATACGAGCTTTGCTCGGCAGTACTGGCAAATGGTAACATAAATCCTCATGATCCCAGGTTCGATTCCTGTGCGGGCCACTTTTTTTACCTTTCCCTCCCTTTTTTTTTATTTTTCCTTGGATATTTCATCCGACCTTGGTCCTCCATTGGTTGACTTTCCTTCAATTCATTTCTATCGGCCCCGCGGCTCGGTATCCACTCATCTCAACAGGCTGCGTCGCGTGCTGCGTTGTTGGCCCGCTCATTGCTTTTCCTCTTGCCCCTCCATTCTCCCTTCACCTACAACTGGCGTCGCAAGTCTGCAATCTACACCATTGCCTCCTTCACCCTACCACGGTCCCCACCTGGATCTTTTGCGATTCACAACCTTGTCAACATGCTTCCTGACTCTCACCGGCAGAGGGTTAACATCTTTTCTCTTTCACCTTCTTCTTACAGTTCGTAATCATTGCAACCTTCCGCGCGTTGACGGGCTTCAGATCGTGTAGGGGAGTGGCTACATGGCGACAGATTGCAAAGGTTAGTCAATATATATCGCACATGTTCTGGCTATATTGCGGGACTAACGTCGGACTCCTCAGCTCCACGCGCCTATTCGCGTTCATCATGGAGCCGTCACAAATTCTCCCCATCGAGGTAGAAGAGGTGCGGGCAGAACACTCGAACGCCACTTCGACAGCTTCCTCCAATAACACGAATACACCCAAAGTAGCGCCAAGACAACGCTCGGTGCAGTCACCCCTCCAGCCTCCGACCCAAGAATCACGGCGTGGAAAGCTGAGAAGAGGACATTCAAGGGAAAGATTGTTCAGAGCTCAGCCTTGGAGGCCACTAGAACAGCCCTAGCTGCTCAGAAGGCCGATCTGTGGGTCAAAGGCAATCCGCAGTTCGCAATCTTCTGCGACGGATCTTGCAGGAACACCCAAGTTTCCCAATTTCACGGGACAAAGGGAGGCTACGGAGTCGTGTTCAGGGATCCTTATGAGCCTGACAACCGTGATATAGACCTCGCCTTTGACAAGAACCAGTTGAGGCATTTTGAGGAGTCAGAACGCGATGGCCTCAACGAGGACGACTTTACAATCCGGCAATGGCTATCAGGCATGACCTTCACTCCCCACCATGCAGAGCTTTGTGCTATAGCTCAATCCAATGAGGAGGCTATCAAGCGTGTTATAAAGCACGGCCCTGTCTCAGCTACGGTTAGGATCTTTACGGATTCACGGGACTCTCAAAGGCTCATCGAGAAGACCATACAGGCGGTAAACAATGCTCAAAATCCACGCAAACGGAAGAGAACAGAGGGTTTGCCATTCCACGACAGACACATCGTTCCGGTTGTCCGCGCAATTGTTTGGCAGTCTCACTTCTTGTTCGAACATGGCTGTAAGCTTGAGATTCATTGGATGCCTCGCTGCTCCACGTTCGCAGCTCGTATAGCCGATCATGTTGCTGGCCTGTGGCGTAGAGAGGATGCCATTTACAGCCAGGAGAACTTGGCAAGCGGGAGAAGGGACGGGATGATGGACAAGTTCCACGAGGAGGTCAGCGATATTGTTCGGTCAAGACTCACTCCCCCACCCACGGCGAACTTGAACCCTGCCTCTAGGCCGGAACGCCCAATGAAAAAGCGGAGGTTAAACAAGCGCCATCAACAGGAAGCGCGCAATCAGCAAACGGCTACAACAGCCGAACCCCGTTACTTTGGGACCCCTAATCTCGACCCGATCATGGCCGGCCCCCCTTCAAGACTTCGATGGATATGGATACGATTCCCGCATATCCCTTCGGCTTCCACTAGACAGGCACCGCATCCTGAGGATCAGAGACCTTTGGCTGAACCCGAAGCGTCCACGTTGAACGAGTTTCCGTCATGGTTCGTTCCCGCCCATGGGACGTTCCCCAGGTGACGTTCTCCACTCCGCGGACGCTGCTGGGAGATCGAGGAAGAGGATGAGTTTGAGGTCGCCCGTGATGGGAGCGTGAGGACCTCGAATGGCTCAGGATACATGAGTACCGGGAATCGGGGAGATGCGGTCGAAGAGAAGAAGGAAAGGGAGGGGAAGAAGCATAAGAAGGAGAAGGCAAAGAAAAAGGATAACAGGGAAGAGGAGAGAAGGACCAAAGAAGAGAAGAATGAAGGAAATGCGGAGAAGAGAGAGCAGGAAGATGGCAAGGAGGGAGAAAATGAGATAGAAAAGGTGGAAGGAGTAGAGGATTCTACTCCTCCACAGACTGACAGTAACACATGTGTCAGTGGCGGCGAGGAGGAGAAGAAGAAGAAGTCGACTTGAGTGGTTGGATTATGCAGGCGAAGGCGCGAAGGGTCTATCACGCAGCACGCTGGCATCGTGCCTTGACCATGCATGGGCAAGGTACCTTACTTGAGCCGTTGATGTGCTGCGAGCCCGTGGTATCCGGCATATAGCATGCATGACCCGTGCGCTTAGATCGTTAGTGTTATATAGCGGGATATTTACGTTGGTGCTGGGTTTTCTTTCCCTTTGTGGCTCGAGCGGGCGTTTTGTCAGGATACCTTATGGAAATGCGATTGACAGTAGCATTGTTCCTTGGGAGGTCATGGGACATTTCCGGTGTTTTGAAGTACTATTTGTTGTGATATCCAATCAACGATTGATACATTTAATAAAACTGCACATTAAAGGTGTAATGGGCTTAATGCGATTTAATGCCAGTTGGTTTGGTTATTCCTTGCATCAAGTTGTATGCGCTGTGCTGTCCTTACATTCAGGCTAGCTGCAGTCAGCGCCAACGCATAACACTCGAAAAAAGCTTGCAGATAATGAGTTCGAACAGCGCGATAACGTAAGGAATTCATTGTCTATATAACTTCTCTCAAACACCTACTTCTTATAGAGCTTAACTTCCCGCACCGTCCCTAATATCCTCGCGTACCCTTTTTTAATTTGATGTACCGCACTTACTCTACCTGACAGCTGAATACAGTTGATATGTAAAGTACCCCGTTTTATATAGTAAAATCAATCCGTAATTTCGTATGCGTTTCTTACAAAGTCAAGGCCATATTTCAGCATAACATCTAGCTTCCATACCGCTATTACTAGCGATAACGACCGCGATAGCAATTGCAATAGCGACTGTACGTAATAACGACCGCGATAGTGACTACGACAACGACTATAATAGCGACCGCGACAACGACTGTAACAGCGATTGCGATAGCGATCGATACCGCGGTTAACAACGTACAACTATACTCGAAACATTGGAAATACTGAAATTTTCATATAAAAACGATTGAAAACTATATTAGCTGTCATGGCGGTACATTAAGTCAAAAAGGGTACATCAAGTCAAAAGGGACGGTGCGGGAAGTCAAGCTCTTCTTATAAGTACAACAAACAACTAAAAGCCCCCCCTTCAAATGTTCAAATGCACCTATAACTCCCGCTTGCCTGCCTAACATCAAGGGCTTAAAATCCTGGGTACGGTATCGTGCCTATGCCCAAGAACAGTCATAACAGAACAGAAATGCTCGCTACACTCGCTCATGACTTGTACAACTCCAGTACTAACAAAATAAAGAAATACTTGTACGCAACTTTCATCGATTGGACATACTTTGCGAAAAGATTAGAGGTCTCGGACAGAGATACATATTACCCTCTCAAAGTCCACTGGGAAGGCAAACCGGTATATCCCGACCTCCTGCTCCACGGGTACTCATGCTCATCCATGTCATCGCCCTGAGCGTGCTGGCACAAAGGACAACCGGGGTTTCCGTGGCCGGAACCGGGGATGCGGCTTCTGTGTTGTTGGCTGGGAGTGGGATAGGCGGGCATCTTAATGTTGCCCTGCAGGTCGAAAGTGAAGTCGTGTTCCTTGCCGTTGAGGAATCCACCAGCTCGAGCAGGAGGTACATCCAGTTGTATCGGAGCCTTTTTTCCCTCCTTGGCTGGGATCGCGCCCCTGATTTTCTTCTTCCTGTTCTTGCGAGCCTGCGGCTTCGGCTTGGGCTTGGGGTTGGGCTTAGGCTCGGCAGGCTTTTTGTCCTCGGAGCTATCAGAGTCCGGAACAATCAAGTCTGTTGTGCTCCTTTGCTTGGCCTTGGTCGCATTACCTTCTCTCTTCCTCCTCCGTTTCCTCGGGCGTTGTGGCTGTGGCTCAACTTCCTCCTCCGAGTCCAGAGCAATGTAGTCGCTTGCACTGTCGAGGGCAGCAATAAGGTCTCTCTCACTCTTTTCCTTGCCTACCCGAGTCCCACGCTTAACCTTAACCTTCTTCATAATCTTCCTTTGGCTCGCCGGAGTCGGACGGCGAATATAGACTCTTTCACGCTCAATAGGACCAACCTCGTCGTGCAACTTGTCCATTATGCCGTCCCTCTGGCTGCGAGGAAGATTCTTCTGGTTGAAGGCATCACCACCCGGGCTCTTATTTTTCCTCCACTTGTAGGCCATATGATCGGCCAACTTGTGACCCAGTGTAGTGTTGCGAGGCATCCAGATCATTTCGATCTTGCAGCCGCGGTCCGAGAGGTAATGCGACAACCACACAATTACTTGTACAAACGGGTTGGTTATTTTGGCGTAGAAAGACGTGTCTCGGCTGGGAAGGGACTGCTCGAGAGAATGCTTGCACTTGCGGGTGTTGCCATCCGTTGTCATACTCGTACCGAAAGTGAGAATGCCCTTTTCAAGTCGTCCTAGGCTACCATCAGAATCGGTAAAAATCTTGACCATGGATGCGTGCGGATGGTGCTGATCAATTCGCTTAGCAACCTCTTCCAGTGCTTGGGCGAGAGCAGCGATCTCGCAGTGACCAGCTCCAAACGTTCTGTGGGATAGCCAGTTCCGTATGGTAAAGTCCTCGATCTTAATGCCGTCTTCTTCGCCAGATAACTGAAATGTGACTTTCGCTGATTCGGAAGCTCTGGCGGTAGCTGCTTTGTCGGTGTCGTATGGGTCGCGAAAAACCACGGCGTAACCTCCATCTTGCTTTGGGCGGCCCGGTTTGTACACACTTGATCCGTCGCAGAACATGACGAACTGGGGCTGTCCGTCTACCATGAGCGGTGATTTTTGTGCAGCTCGAGCTGCCTCAGCGGCCCCTGCGGAATCCATGGCATCTCTTTCTCGAGTAATGGTTCCTTTGAATGTTCGCTTTTCATTCTTCCACCGAGAGATTCGTTGGTCTGCGACAGGCGAGGGAGATGGACGCAAGGGTAAGGGCATGGTAGCTGTCGTGGCGGGGAGCTGGCAATGAAGGGGCCCGGCTTGGGCTACTTCCACCTTGTCGGGTCGCTGGTCTTGCTGCGTGTCTTGTTCTTCATCTTTGTTGCTTTTCGTAGCCGGCATTGCGCCGTGCAACGAGTGTGTGTCCATTGTGCTGCCGGACGTAAATTTGGAAAGCGCTAGAAGTTCTGATGTGGTAGGAGCTGAGTTTTCCGCCGCCATTTCTAAAAGAGCATTGGGACCGCGAGCAAGGAGTGGTAGCCGGCAAGAAAAGAAGAAGTGTGGACCAGCGGGAGGGTGGGGCCGGCCGCCGGTGCATCTGACAGAAAGCAGAGAGCGGCCGAAAAGGAGGCTCAAGGTTAGGAGCATGGGCCACCTCAGGGTGAAGCGAAACAGGTGGAAACAAGGTGGTAGACACTTCCTCCTCCAGTGATATAGCCGGTGAGGTATGGTCATTGGAGTAACGGACCATTGGGTTCGAACCGGGATCGACGCAAAAGTGTATAGGCGCCACATGTCATGTAGAGGTAATAAGAGAGGATAGTGGGATGAGGAACTGTTAGGAATGGAGCTCAGGGCATACGACTAGGTTGCCGTCCTGATATAGGCACGTCGGTCTTTGACAGCCTGATAAGAAGTTTCTGGCTCCAAAAGATCGTATGCTCAATAAGACCTTATTGACCTAGTGAAAATGAACGATCAAAGCAGACAAACAAACAACGGCGCGGTGGTGAAAAATACATCGACAAAGCAGGATATGACTCCCGTTAGTCCCGTCCGGACCAGAACATTCATTGGCCCAGGTGCGATGTGTTGTGGACAGTATGACAGACCCTAAAGAAAGAGCTTGACTTCCCGCACCGTCCCTTTTGACTTGATGTACCCTTTTTGACTTGATGTACCGCTATGACAGCTGATATAGTTTTCAATCGTTTTTATATGAAAAATTCGGTATTTTCAATGTTTTGAGCATAGCGGTACCCTAAGTTAACCGCGGTATACTAAGTCGATCGCTGTCGCGGTCGCTATCGGTCACTATTACGGTCGCTGTCGCAGTGCTATCGCGGTCGTTATCGGTGGCGATGGCAGTATGGAATATTGTGCTGAAATGCCTGTGGCCTTCATATTGACTGTACGAGAAAATATCGCATGCGAAATTACAGATTGATTTTACTATACAAAACGGGGGACTTTTCATATCAGCTGTCATCAGCTGTTGGGTGGAGTAAGTGCGGTACATCAAGACAAAAAAGGGTACGCGAGGACATTAGGGACGGTGCGGGAAGTTAAGCTCTAAAGAAAACATTGACACTCTCCTGCCTGGACTTCTTAGTTTAGGATAAAAGGGAGTTCTCTCGTGACTTAAAATGTCGGAATAGGTTTAAGAACGACAATGTTGGCAAGAAACAAAAGAAACCCTTGCGGAAGCCACGGCGGGAAGGTAAAGAGGCAAAGGTAAAAGAAGGGACTGATGGAGTGAAAATTGAGGAAAGGCAGTGCCGCGGTGGGCTTTACAGGTTGAGATGAATGGAAATGGTGAGCGCTGAGTCAAGCGAAATAGACGAGTAGAGAAAAAGAAGGTATACAAAGTTAAGCATTGATAATGGGAGAGGGAATGAGAAATTTAAGACGAGGAAGAAAGGAATATAAGAGTTGGGAAGGAGAGGAACAACACCCCACCTGTAACATGTACATCTGCCTGAGGGCACCAGATTTCATACAATACCCCACTTGATCTCCAGCTCACAGCGCATTAGCGACTTCCAACTACACAGGTTACCAAGACGGCCAGGTTATGCTCTCCTGCTCCGGATTATCTCGTTGGACACCTCGCTCAACTTGTCCAACATTCCATCTCTCATTTCAAGTGGAAGATGACGTTGCGAAAACTTCTCCTCCGGCCAATCCTTGAAAGCGCCTGCAGCGGCGTCAGCGAGAGCAGGACCAAGAGCACTACAGTGAGGACTCCATCTAATCTCAAGCTCACACCCTCGAGACCGCAGGTATTGCGACTGCCAGATAATAGCTCCGACGAGGGGATTCGAAAGCCTGGACCATAAACTCAAGGGGGGTCCCCTCGCGGGAGCAGCAATGACACCTTTGCTGATCCTTCCTAGCACGCATGTCGCATCCGAGTAAATGGTCACGACCGAGGTCGGAGGATGATGCTTGTCAATGTACCGAATTGCTGTCTCCTGAGCTTGACATACGGCTGCAAGCTCAACTTGAGGTACCGAAAAGACCTTTCTTGAACCGTAGCAAAGGACTGAAGTCCACAAGCCGAGAAGGGCCGTCGTAGACCTCACCCTCCTCGAGTTCATACATGTTGTCGACTCCTTGTTGCATTGAACGAATTGTCCGATCCTCCAGAAATCGAATCGGGTTATTATCCCGAGATACGAACGGAATTGTCTCCGGGTCGAAAGGGTTTCTGAAAACTACCCTATAGCCTCCATTTGTCCAGCCCTGAGCCAACGAACGACTCGAACGGCCCTCGATTGATCCGTCCACAAAGAACACCAGCTGAGGTACACCCTTAATGATCAAAGGGGTCTGGGTAGCCTCTCGCGCGACAAAGCCAGCTCTCGTCTTATCCTTGTCGATAGTGATTTTACCCGCATAAGATCGCGTTTCGTCCATCCAAAGAGCGATTCTCGGATCCAAGGAAGGCGTAGGGGACCTCGGTGACCGTGCCATTGCGAAAGAAAGCCCTTGGGAATTGAACCCATCCATCTCGGAATCTGTGGTGCCGACAGGGTCTTGGTCGGAGAACTCTGGGGTCTTCGTGTTCAAAGTCGCGGGAGTAGACGAGACCGTTTCTGGTGCAAGATGCACGGGATCCACGGCCATGATGACCGTACCTGCTGCTGTTTCGCCGGGAGTCTGAGAGTCATAAGACGGGTCCTCCGCCACAAGTTCCGGAACAATTGCAGTCGTACCAACCAGTACCGTGCCCTTCCCCGTATCCGCCTCGGTTTCAACTTTTAACTCCAGTAGGGCGCGCTTGTTGGCAGCAACTTTCAAAGCAGAGCTGGCTGGTTGGTCGTGGCTCCCCAAGCAGCCATCGACGACCTCATTCTTCTCACCCGGCTCCTCAAGCTTCATGTAACTTTGGGGAAGATTTGCATTATTCCCCTTTCGCGAAACAGTCGGTGATGTGTCGAGACCGTTGTACGTGGTAACGCCATGCTGAAACTGATCGATGACGGCTGCTAGTTAGGATCGGGTTTCGTCATCTTTTTTGGCTTCGTCATTTACGTTCGAGTCCTCCTGCACCGCCATCTCTTGGTCGTTCGTCGCCTGTTCATGGTACTTCTTCGAGTCCTTCAGCTCGTTTTCCTGTTCCCGCTCAAAGTTCTTGTCCTGTGCGCCGCGGTTCTTCGTTTCGACGTTGTGGTCAATTCGCGCTCTCTTACTCGGACAATCCTCCGGTGAGGAGCTCCTCGACGGAGCTGATCTCTTGGTTCCTGCCATTGGACGGGCGAAGCAGAACAGTTGCCGGAAAAGAGAAGTCTATGCGAGGTGCCATGATGGTTTGGACTTTGAAATGTGTGATGATGATTGTGGATGAATGCCGAGTCTTGTTTGTGCGCGGGGCAGAAAAGTTTAGCTGTACGGGTAGTGGGCCACGAAGAACTAGGAAAAGGTTGAGAAGGTGGAAGGGCGCCGGCAGAGGCTCGTTACCGGCAAACATGATGCCTGTGTCCCAGTCTTGGCACAGCCGCACTCGATGGAAACGGTTAGAAGCTGAGGAAAAGCTTCCATGGAAGCATGAGGTTACATGACCCAAGGGATCTGGAGTCTGAAAGAGCAAGACAGCGCACGTTGGTTTACACTTGTCACGGACCAAGTGTCTATAACGGACAGAAATCCTAGACATCCGGTCAACACCGACGTCAAGTATCAACTTCACTTCGAGAGTCAAATACACTTGTATTATCCCTGCGTTCCACCTTATCGATCACCCATCCCCTTTTCTTAAGTTCTACACCAAGTCCCCTTGATACACCACGTTCCCTGGCAAGTTTTAAGGAGGAGAGCTTCCTTCCATGAGCTGTAAAATCTCCTTACGATGACTGATCTTCCTGACACGCACTTCACAGTCCTTTCCATCATGACCCATATCCAGAGGCCAGAGCCAACTCAATCCCGTCAGACACTAGTCTTCCTCCCCCTGCTTTTCTGGATTCTCTTCCGGCTGCTCTTCCGGCTCCCAGTTGATGACATCGTCAGTCCACTGGTGTAGCTTGTCCAAGGTCCCATCCAGGTCTTCAGCAGGCAGGTCTACCTGGCAGAAGAGGCTTCCATTCCAGGATTTCCACGAAGAGGCTGCCGCATCAGCAAGAGCTGGGCCCAAGGCACAGCAACGAGGGTGCCAACGAATTTCAACTGAGCAACCACGCCCGTAAATGTGGTGTGATTGCCAGACAATGGTTCGCACTAGCGGGTTGGTGGACCAGCGAAAGAAACTTCCTTCGTCACTGTCCAGGGAAAGAATGCCAAACTCGAGCCGCTCAACGGCTGTGACAGAGTCCGTGAAGACTCTGATGTTCATGGACTCCGGTTGATGTTCGTCTTGTAGCATTATACCTACTTCCAATGACTGCGAGATTGCAGCCAGCTCGACATGGCCAACAGAAAGGGTCTTGGTAGCATATTCGAGGATGGTGAAATCAGTCACCTGAACAAGGCCCTCTTGATTCTCATTCCCTTCTTGTGGCTCGGAGCTGAAGGCCTGCTGAGGATCTTGAATGGTCAGCCTCCCGATGAATCGGGCTGGATCAGCTTGGGAGACGAAGTCGCTTGTGCCCAAGAATGGGTCACGGAAAGCTACACTATAGCCTCCCTTCTTCCATCCTTGGAAGCTTGTCTGCTTCACAGAGCCATCGCAGAAAATCAAAAGCTGGGGAACTTGGCCAAACTGAAGCGACCCATGTGATGCGCTCAAGGCCACTCGACCGGCTATCTCTGGATACTCTCGGAAGATATCACTTGCGAACGCGCGATCTTCTTGTTGCCACAGAGGGATGCGAGGGTCGGAGTAGGTAGCCTCCGACTCGTCCTCGTTTCTGGCCTGGGAGTGAGGATCGAGCTCGTAAAGAAAGTGGGCATCACCCCATCCCCAGCTTACCACACCCGTGTTCTCGTCGTCATTTTCCACGTTGTCCCGGTCATCTTCGGCTTGGTCGCGGTCCTCAGGCCTGTCGTCCGTTGTCAGGACTGCCGCGTCGTCGGATACGGACGATTCGCCTTCTTGTGCGAGAGAGGCCCGCTGCTCTGTCGTTGAGTCGGAAAAGGGTCTCGCTGTGGTAATCATGTCTTGCCCGGAGTCAGAGCTCGATGCCAAATCCATGGAAGCCTCTCCCCCGCTCTGGGATGACCCTTCGCTATCGTTTTTCTCTTCAGCCCAGGTCGCTTCTCGGTATGGCTGTCTGGCGAGGAGGAGGGACGCGTCGTGCGGTGACGCTTTGTTGGTAGCATTGTAACTCTACAAAATGGCTCGAAAGAAAACTGTCAGCACTGGGTCTTGGTCAGGGTGAGGGAAAACACATAATAATCACTTCGTATATAGGTAGGTTGCGTCAGGGCTTTGGTTCAGTGTTGGAGCGAGCACTCCGTCGTTGGTACGTGCCAGAAGACGGACAAGAGATGATGTGCGGGCGAAGTTGTAAGAGAAGAAGAAACGACTGATTTCCACTTGCGCCGGGACAAAATGGGTTTTCAGGGACTGAAGGAAAGCGCGACCAGGGGAAAAAAGAAAAATCTCTTCGCGTTGATGGATGATGCGGGGTAAAAAAAAGAAGGACGGGGAGACTTTGCGGCAGGAGCGATACCTGCGAGTGAAGGGAATCCAAAAGCATTAAACCGCCGTCATGTCTAAAGCTCGGGCCAGTAGCTGGGACAAAAAGAAAAGAATTCTTGGGATGAACCATCACCCCACGGTCGCGACTTGGGATAAATATTCTTTAGTCTATTGACACCCAGGTAGCGCCATAAAATTATTAGTCATTTATAACGAGAATGTCGTCGAGCAACATACCGACCGCAAAATACTGACCCGGCAGGACTGGACAGTACTGGAAGTGTAAAGGATCATGCGATAGTGCGATGGCCAATTGGAGCTGGCTTCAGTGGACTAGCACTAACAGTTGGGTCTGGGATCCACATGCGGAGGTGGACAGTCCAGGATGTGTTAGTGATAGTGCAGCCGCCTAGCTTTAGCAGGCACAGCGCTCTTCCGTTAACGCATCGACATAAGGAGACCTACCAACAATGCATCACCAAGGGAGAGGTAATGTTCGAAACTAACCTAGACTTAAGTATCCAGTATTCCATCTTGGAAATTGCTTCACGCGAATGCAGCTCGCTCTTGGAGTCGCGATTAGTGGGCAACGGTTACAAAATGCAACCAGAACCTTGATGCTATCGGGTTATCTTGGCGCGCAGACCTCCGCCTTGGGCGTGCCCAGTTTACAGTTTACATTTTACATTTGCCCAAAGAAGGGGGAATCTAAGCACTGAGATAACTTTCGGGCTTGTAGACTGCGGTGCTTAGTGACAAAGAATATTCTGATAAATACGAGCGTGTCATTCGGGGGGTTAGGCGTAGATTACGAATATTACATAGATAGTTAGTTAGATACCCAATATACTGAATGTGCGCCTTGAACAAACCCTAAGAGCGAGCAAGCAAGATATGCAGAATCGAGTGTGCGGTGGGAAAGAAAAAAAAAAGGAGTGGCTCGTACCGGATTTGAACCAGTAACTTCTATGCTGCGAGCGTGATATACCGCAGTACAACAAGCGGACAGGTTAAGTCGTGTTGACCGTTACACCAACGAACCACGGGAAGGTGAGCGAGGAACCTGACTTATATACCCCAGAGCAGGTTAGAGTTGGGATGATGGAATGACCTGGGGCAGGCAGGTGCGGCAGGCAGTGATACGGTAGCGGAGGTACCCGCAGGACCGCACATGCTGAAAAGTGGCCAGCTTTTTTCGCCAGCACAGTAGGCAGGCATAGCACTGCACGTAAAAACGTCGGAACAAGCGAAGGGGTCATGTAATTGGAAACAGAATACGACAACGCGACAATATAATTGGTCATCTGTGCTTAGTCACTTTTGCCCGCTCATCACGTGCTAGGCCCCGTTTCTAACGTCATCCCATCTTTATGTCTTCTCTTTCTGTTTCAGCATTTTCAACACGACAACATTCAAGATACGCATTATGACCCGTCACAAGACGAATTTCCATCGCGGAATCTTGTGCCCAGCCGGCTCACGGTCAGCCGTGCCTGCCGGGCTGGGCCCACTTCTTCCCAGCACCACCACGCTTAGCTAGCTTTTCCCCCGCGATCGTTCGTAGCTCTGTTTCCTTCTTCAATACAACATCTTCTCTCTCTCGCCTTCTTTGTCCCTCTAGTCCAAGACGGAACAATGGCTGCAACTATTAACCAACGCCGCGCTCCCTTCTCCTACTATCTTCCTTGTCCTCCTTGAATCGCGGTCCGAGTCCGGAGATGCACCAACGCCCGACGGCAAGGCTCCGGCTGCCCCTCCTCGCTTCATCCAACGACTGGACCCAACCAGCAATAACCTCACAGCCAAATCTTGAGCCATTGGAATAGTCAAGCTGCATGCCCTCCAGCGGCAAGAGATAACAACGTGAACGATTCCCGAATCAAGTCTTCCATCATGGAGATCCAGCTACCTCCACAAGCCGGCCGTAAAGCAACAGTCGTGCCTCTTGGTCCCCCAAATCTTGACTTTGTTCCCATTCGATGCTGGCCAATAGCTAGCGCCATCTTTGGCATCCGGAACACGGGCTGGCTCAAGCCACACGCAGAGCCTGCTCCTTCACACCCATCTCGTCGCACTCGAGCCTGGAATCCCAGTCGTGAAGGCGATTCCGAAGTCAAGCAGATGGAGGGACACACATCCGTCCTGTCGGTCTTTTCGGGAGTTAAGCCACTATGCAGCCTGTCTGTGCCCGTCTGTCAAACGTGATACGACAAGGCAAGCTACAAGATACGGTACCGTCCTAAAGCTACCACCCGTCATTGGTCCCGTAACACATTCCAGCAAGCCACGCAAGTCCCGTGGAGGTTAACCTCTCAAGCAGGCTGGGATACCGGTGACACCACAATCGGTCTACATGTTTCTAGCCCTCTATCTTCACTGTATTCGTCCCCCACCTTCTTCTGCGACTTTCGGGTATTTAAACTATCAATTTCTCCCATTGGTTTCAAGTTCCAACCACTTCTCACACCTCCGCCATTTCACCCGAATGGATTATTCGACAGTCAGGTTGTAGTCAGAAGGGCTGGAACATCGAAGCTCTAGTTCAGGAAGACTACTTCTGTTATTTCTTGCATATACCTTATGTACGTATGGCTTCGCTTCATGTTTGTCATTGCGGCCTGCTGCTGATATTTTATGTGCTTCCGGGCCCCTGCCCTTTATCTTCTACCATCGTTGCCCTTTGTCCTTAGAGACTCCATCAAACAACCTCATTTCATACCGGATTCCTTTTTTCTTCTTTTTTTTCTAAGCGCCGAAAATGCCTGGCAATAAGCTTCAAGTAGCACCTGCATTCAGCACCTTCGCTATCAACGCACGCGTTCGACATGCCATTCTGTGGTCATGCGTTTCGAGGATCGGCGTTGTAGCCGCTCAGACAGCCATCCCCAGCACAGTAAGGGGGATATACATTCATCCCGACGGTCACAGTAAGTCATGACGCCAACTCGTTTCCTTCTTTCCCTCTCATGTAGTGTGCCACGACTCACACAAGTGTCCTCCTTCTCAAGCATCCTCGGTCCTCTGCCCCCATGCCGAAACATTCAGCTTGTCGGGCACCATTGGCGCTTGCTGTCCAACGTGGACGACTTGTAACTATGCAACGACTTGTATAATGGTCACACGTTGGCTAAGATACGGGGGTACGAATACTTGGTATGTTGAAGCTTCCTTCCTTCCTAACATCTACCCCGAAGTGATGCGCTCTCCGGTCAAATCATACAAGTTATAAGAAGAGAATTTGCTAACGCTCAAACCCGTACCTTACCCACAGTCCATCCGAATTCCCCTCCTGCGTCACCAGGACCGTCTACGACAAGTTTCCCACCGCAACCAAGAGCTGGCTAGACTTCGAGTGCGGGACCGATGACTTCTCTGCCCACTCCGTCTACCGCGAGATATCCCCCTGGACGATACCCCCGTCTACAGGAACTCCCACCTCGGCAACCAGCACCCAAGCCCTGCCTACCCAAACAGTCACTGTACTCCCATCACCCTCCTCTCAGGCCTGGATAGCTGGTGCCGTCGTCGGCCCTGTCGTTGCCCTCCTCGCGCTCAGTGCATTAGCTTTCTTCTGGCTGAGAGGGAGAAAGGGAACAAGACAGGAACAAGCCGGGATGGTTATAGCGGGGGATATGAAGGGCACTGGGGGAGGAACGATGGGTACATGTAGTAATTGTGGCTACGACTACGCTCACACCACTACATGTACTACCACGGATCACCTTCGTCCGGAGATGGCCCATGCACCGCATGTGCAGTCGTGGCAGACGGTTGTTGAGGCGCCAACGCCGATTTCGATGCCAGAGTTGGAGGCATATCAGAAACCTGTGGAGGTTGCTTGATCGGGATGTGGCTTGACTAGGTAAGGTAGGTAAACTATTGATCTAACATACCTCTAGGTATCGTCTTCTGCAGGAGAAGCTTCAAGTTGGGACTTGGGTGTCCTTCCATTTCCGTTCTAACCTTTTGTCTTTTCCCTGCCACTTATCATGCAGGGTACTTCCTGAGTTCCTGTGTCGCAGGCAGAAGGTGTAATGTGACTGGATAAAAAAGGGAGTTCTCTCAATTCAAGCTGGACGCATGTCAATAGGTGCCACAACCTTAACGCCGTCTTACCGGCTACCGTAAGGTACCCAATGATTGAATCTCGCAAGATCGGGCTGGGTTCCTAAAGTACCTTACTTGTAAGGTAAGCAATACGAATATGATGGGGCGGAACCTCCAAATCCCCGCTGGTTCACTTGCCGATCTTGAGGAAGTCGTGTTTCGCCATCCTGGTTGGCCCTGTCCTTGCCAGCAATATATCACACACATATCAGGGATAATTTGATCCTTCGGCGAGCCCAGCCGCGGCTGTGCCATTCATGCAGTTGAATCCTCCGCTGCGTGTAACGCTAATCCTCCAACCGGTATTTCAACAGCTGACATCTCGATAGCCCACGGGTACCCCAAGAATCTACCCAGCCGTTATTCTTAAACATCATTTTCAGCCTCAAACATCACAGTGTCCCTCATGTAACAGCGCCGCTGACTTCTCCTCTTGTACTTACCTAGCATCCTCAGCACTTTGTCCCTCGGGCTGGACGTTCAGCGTGACAAGCACCTATGGCGCATGTTGCTGTACCGGGGGAGCAACGTGCAACTTTATAACAGCATGTGGTCAGGCGACGAACATTCTCGCAAACGGTGATGCGTATATTTGGTATGTGCAATTTGGACCGCCGGAATTTGACGGTGCTCCCTGCCTACTGAGAGATATCCCTATGATCCAAGATATAGTGCCACGTTGCTAACGCTATGTCTTATTCATCAGCAAATCTCAAGCCTCTTACTGCATAACACAGACCGTCTTCGACACGTTTCCCTCCCCAGCGAAAAGCTGGCTGGACTTGAGGTGTGTTGGGGATGGCTTCCTTGCCCACTCGGTCTATCGCGAGATATCCGCTTTAACCATCACGACAACTTCCACTACTGCCACCATAACAAGCTCGGTCGGTTCCTCCCTGCCTCCATCGAGATCCCAAATTACAGCGACATCATCAACACCGTCAACATCATCAACACCACAGACATCATCCAACAGAAGCAATGGCGCGGGGTTCATTGTTGGAATCTCCGTATTGGGCGCTGTTCTGGGAATAGTGGCGGCTTTTGCTTCGGGGTTCTGGGTCTTCCGCAAAAGGCAACGAAGAAGAAGGAAGGGTACCTCCCAGCTACCAGAGAGCGGACACGGAAGCTTGAATCCGCTCGTCAACAATGACAACAACAACAACAACAACAACCACTGCCAGAGGCCCTCCCCCCAACAGCATCCTTCGGTGGAGACGGGAACATCCACAACGCCACCCCCAAATCCCGGCGTCGGAAATTTCTTGTTGCCTTCATCTCCTGGGTTAATCCAGAACTTCTCAATCATGGGCTCGAGCACCTCTAGGGCGACTGTCGCGCGGGTTGACCACGGGAACTTCCAAAGTCAAGTCCTCAGCCAGAGTGCGTCTTCTGCTAGCGGTAGTGGACGAACTGGAGCCCCCACAACGCCGAATGAGGGTATCGCGGACACCACCCGAGACAGCGACGGTCGCGTGGGGGGGCAAGGGCCCGTTTTCGGTTCTTGCAACCAGAGTGATACCGTTCTCTCTGGTGCTGGTGGCATTTCAGAAGGCGCTCCTCCGGGGCCAGGTACGCTCGTCCCTACATGTAGTAGGGGGGGTCAAAGTACTTTTGTGGCTCACACCACCACTCCTGCAAATGTCTGTCAACTGCCCGCTGGATCCCCACGGGCTGCTGCTGATCTGGGTACATGTAATTCGCGCCCGTCATTGTTGAGACGGCACAATCCCACCGGGCGTGTCATAGAGGAGACGGAGATAGAGTTGTCGGCCAGTCCGATCCCTGCCTAGTTGTAGATTCCGTTAGCCATGACTATGTCTTTAGGTATCTTACCTTGGTTATTTCTGGGAGGAAGTTGATGATGAGAAACAAGTCAAAAAAAAAAAAAGGGGGGGGGGGGGGTGGGAATATACGAGGTTAATTGGGCAGCCAGCCACTGACTCCCAAGCCCAACAAAGCAGGCAGAACCCCACCAACTCAACCACCGACAGACAGACACCATGCCTTGCAGCACTCCATGTCCCCAAAACAACCTACAACAATGATGCCACCAACACCAACTCCATAAACGACAAGTCGCGCGACTATCCCAAGCCCATTAGTCCTCCTAGACCTCCCCCCAAGCCTAGCAGCCATGAGGAAAAGCCCGAGGAGGAGGAGGAGGAGGAGAAGAAGGAGTAGTAGTAGGACATACGGCGCGAACGTTGAGAAACGAGGGGGATTGTCTTGGGTCGTGATCGTGTTCTCGTGGTTGTCATTGGCGTCGTTGAATGGTAGGAGCGAAGAGGTAGGCGAACAGCGGCGCGAACGGACGTAAATAATTAATACGAAGGGCGGCGGAATGAATGAATGAATGAATGGGATTGTTGGTGCCAGTACCTACCTAGGCACTGTTAGGCAGTAGAACTAGGGATTGTGTTGGTTATATGAGTGAGATAGAGAGAGAGAGAGAGAGAGAGAGAGAGAGAGAGAGAGAGAGAGAGAGAGAGAGAGGAGAGATGGGGAAGGGAAAAGTCGAGCTGGTGGACTGGGACTGGAGGCGGAAAGTACCCGACCTTCTAGTGGAAAGTCGATCGATACCTAATGAAAAAGGAGGAAAAGGCAAGGTAAAATAGAAAACGGAAGTGAAAAGCGTCGATTTTATCACCACTTACTTTCTTGGCCTAGCCTCGGTTGCACGCACTTGCGGTAGCGCCGGTAGTGATTGATAGCTAGAGGTATGTCTTGGACATACTCGTCTCTCAACGTCTATTTGTCTTGTCTTGTCTTTGTCTCATTCCTCCGTCACCGTCCCCATTCCCCGAGCTCCCTTGGGAATGCAGCCTTGTTCTCTCTTGTTTTCCTTTGTTTTGTTTTGTTTGTTTTGTTTTTGTCCGCCATCTGACCACTGGGGCTTATGTAACAGCTCCCATTTGTGTCTTGATCTTGATCTTGTGTCGTATCAATCGATTGGGGATTGGCAACAACACGAGCACAGTCTTTCCTGGAAGAACTGAAGCCGACTTTGGCCCATCTGACCTTCTTCACCAAAAAGGTCTCCCGTCGTATTGCTTTCATGCACGCCCAATGCATACCTAGGAGGCAGACGGACATCAAGTAAGTCTAAAAGTCGCGACAGAAGAGCCACAAAGAAAAGGCGTGTTCGGTGGCCGCCGTGCTCTCCGTAGTGGATGGGGTTTGGACCAATTTCCAATCTCGGTTGGTGTCGGTCGGTCAAATGGAAGAAGAATTGAAAGGGTTCAGTTGGTGCGCCCGGACCCGGAGCCGGAAGGACGCATGGAGCTGTGGAACGAGCTACCTATGTCCCACTAACTCAAATAGCCATACATTTCCCAATAACTCTGTTAGCATCTGTTAGACTACGGAAGACATCCCCGACCATACAGCGTACGGCATGCAAGCACTGCGCCTCCCCCAGATCACCACTGCAGCCGCTCCCTCCACCGTTCTCCAAGGGTGCCCACACCCGCTGTACATACCTAAGTACCGGTGACTTCCTACAGGGCACCACCACCACTTCCTTCCAGCTTTCTCGCCCTGCACAACCGACTTCCATTTCCCGCTCACAAAATTCCACTTTCTGTGATTTCCTTTTCCTTGATACCTTAATCATACAGATAGATCAACAGCAATTCCGACACCTTCCACTTTTCAGCGCGAGATTGACACAGTCAGTCTTGATATTCTTATTGCATTTATTTGTGTGTCACGCATCCTTCCTTCCTTTCAAAACCCTCAATATTGATCTCGACTAGTATTCTAACCGCCCTTTTGAAGACAAATCGACCAAGCCGTTCTTTTTTAGACAAGATCGTCAGGACACAATGGACGACCATGATTGTGAAGAACTTTCTCCAAGCCGTAAACAATGAATGTCACGGCCCGCTCGCTCATTGATCGGTCCTTCCTCATTTGCCGGTCCTGGAAGAAAAGAAGAGAAGGTTTGGTTTTGAGCGTGATTATCACACAATGATGCTATTTACTGTTTGGTGACATTGCGCAGCCCCACCGGGCGGGCATTGACGGGAGATTAGAACTTGACTTGGAATACATGGCCATCCATGGTTAGCGATACCAAAGCAAATGTCTCAATGGAATCAAATTTCAACCTACCTTGATCTAGTGATCTCATAGGAATCTCATTCAATCAATTATCATCTCCCCAAAACTGTTGCTACTCTCGTTAAAACCGCTTCCGAGAAACACCACCCCATCGATCACGACGACATGTGCAGACATGACTGACGGAGCAGAATACGAGACGAGACACAAGCCAAACATGGATGGATGCCAAAAACAGAACAGAAACTTCCATTCGTTGGTGGAGCAAAGATTCAGCAGTTAGATTCGGGGTATATCATATCATATCATATCTTGAACGCGTAACGCCCCTTTTGTGAATGAACATGATTGATAGCATCCAATCCGGTAACCAAAAACAAACAAAAACACCATTTTTGATTGCTTGAACAAATCCCTCTCCGCTACTCCCGTCTTTCTTCCCCTTCCATATCTGCTCCTAAAAACCCCCCTTCACCTCCTCCTCCTCCTGCTCCTCCTCCCTCTCTCTTAAAAACGCTTCAATTAAATCATATTCATTTCCATATTCATCAACATGTACCCAGAGCAAACAAAGTTCCCCAACTCTCTCCCCCCCGCCAAAAAAAAACCGCCATCATCAAAACAAAAATCTTTGGGTATAATATCGCCCACCCAAAAAAACATGGTTGCGAGAGCACGCAGTCGCATGGACCGTGGTGGAAGAAAAGAAAAAAAAATTATGAATGGGCACAAGTGCCCTAAAGTCCAGCCAGCAAAACCAAAGAAACAAAAACAAAAAAAAAAAAAAAAACATGATCATTCTGCCCAAGTCCCAGTGTGTTGTCTGTCTGTCCCTTTCCCCGTGTAGAAAGAAGAATATAAAAAAGGCGAAGCCTGTAAAAGTGCAAAAAAACAAGAGGGGGTATCGAAGTACTGGTAAATTTTGGTCGTTGCATGGGATTCTTTCGTCGTGTTCGTTAACCGCAAGCGGTGAAAGTGCGTATAATAAAGTGTGTGAAAAGGGTTTTCGGGTGAAAGGTGCAGACAGAAGGGGGTTGACATAGGGACTTGCGACAAAAGAGAGACTTTTTTTTTTTTTTTTTTTTTTTTTTTGGTTTGGTTTGGTTTGCTGGGATGAACGAATTGAAGTATTAAAATGAAAAGCTTGTAAGCCAGTAGAGTTGTAAGGCTGGTTCCCTCTTCGTGAGAACAGAAAACCCAAACACCAAGGTGTGAAGGGGAAAGTATAAACATTGGTGTGGTTGTGAAGACCAAAAAGCTGGTTTGTGGTGGTGATTGTCTGCGACGACAAGCACATGGCCAGTGCCGAGTCAGAGATTATGCGGCGTTGCATGCTCGGGCCAGTAAAGGCTGGAGGGCAATGCAGAAAACAAAAGAAAGAGCCGAGGTGATGTTTCGCATCCAAGATGTCGCGTGGTTTGTGGCAGCCATGTAGTGTGTGTAGAACGGATCTTGGTGCTTGTGTCCATGTGTGTGACAACATGCTTCATCCATCCGTCGGACGCCTTGTCATGGACGGACGGACTTGAGGAAGCTTTCCTCCTCTCCTCCCCTTGTTTCATGATCCAACCACGGTCCACGGTCCACGGCACCACCACCACCTTAAAGCATCACAGCAGCAACCGCACCCGCTACCATGGCGACGGCAGCGTGCGATAGACCACCCATGCCCCCGACGGCGGCGTTGGCCGACTCGGTAGGCGCCGCGCTCACGGTGGCGGTGGGGGCATCAGCACCGGTGGTGATGGCGACGACGGGCGCCAGCGTGGGCTGGGAGAAGTGCGTGTTGGTGGTAGCGAAGACGATGGTGCTGTTGCCCTTGATGGAAGTGACGGTGGACACTTCGGGGCGCGTCAGGGTGATCGTCTTGGTGAGGGTGGCATAGCTGGTCATGGTGGTGGTGGACAGGTTGGGGTGCTCGCTGGCCGAGGCCATGAGTGGGAGGGCGGCGAGGACGGCGAGGATGGAGGTGGTGAAGTGCATTTTGTCTGGTGTTTGTTTTCCCGTCTTTTTTCTGCCTTGTTCTTTCCTTGTTGCGATGGAAGCTCTCGAAGCTCTTTTTTTGAGAAGTATCGGTGAGATGTGTGCGACTGGATCGACGATTTAGGACGATATTCGTGACTCGTAAATGATGTTGATTTGGTGTTAAAGAGTGACGGGCCTGAACACTTCAAGTATTCAAAGGTCGGAGAGATATTTTGATTGCTGCTCTGAAAGAGTATATAATAGGACTTTGCCAACGAAGCCTGTGGGTTTTGAGCAGATGGAGTAGGAAAGTGGAAAAAAGGAAAAAGGGACGGTGGGTTCAAGAGGAGAAAAGAGATTGTCTGGATCCATGCCGAGTCTGGGGTCGGTCAACTAGGGCGACCGACCAGGTGCCAGTATGGGAATGGCGCGCATTGTTGCGAAATTGCCTTTTGTTGACGCCAAGAACAAAAAGTCAAAAAGGTACCTTTTACCTGGCCTTTTGGGCAACCACAAAGGGAAGCTCATGACAATCAATGCAGGAACCGCTTTGTCGGTGGAGGGTTCTGATTGGCCAGGCTCCAATAGACCGTCTGTTCCTGCAAGTATTCGGTACCACCAAGACAGCCACCGTCACCAGCCAAGACGTTGCAAAAGACACCTCGCGCGACAGGTACCAGGCACCTCAATTTCCAAGGAAAAAGCTAGTAGGAAATTGCACCTCTTTAGCCTCTGTTGACTTTTTGTCTCTTCCCCAGATGAATTGAGACGAACATGGTCCGTGAGCGAGGGCGCTGCGGGGCCCTTGGTTTCGGGCCTACATCGCGGGCTGAATGGGATGGCGTCGAGTGAAAGATGCGCTTTGTGTTTACGCCAAAGGAGGAGCAGAGGAATGCGCCAAATGTGGCCGTGCAATTAATAAATGAATGGGCTGTGTTTTTCTTGTTTTTTTTGCGCATTGTTGACAATGTGAGATTGCAAGTCTTGATTCCAGGCTTCATTTACAAGTAAGCGACGTCGAACGTTTGTTGTTTTCGCGCACCACAACACCAGCGAGACCAGCAGGCCCAGCAAATTATCACCGACACCCCGACGGAGGCACATGTCCAGTGAGCGCAATCCATTGAAAACCCACTCATCACTAGTGACGACGTCGGTGGCGTGAGTGGTTTGGGGGATTTTTTAGTTTTTACCCACCTCTTCGGGTCAGAAAGTGTGTAGTGTAATTTGCGTAATTTGGTCAGCGGCAGGGAGTTCCTTCCCGTCTGTGATTCGTTAAACATGGCGGCGTGGGAATCGCTTCGCTTGCGTGCCGAACGTGTTGCCCATCCTCGAATTTTCATTGGTTCAATGGACCGTGGGCGTGGAAAGTCAGGAAAGTCGGCCAGAGATGGTACCTGGCGCTAAACCGTTTCCGGTTTTCCTTTGGGAGAGAAACCTAATTCGCAATTCAACCTCTCAAATTGGATTTGGACGGTGAAGAGCCTCTTTGTGCTCCTTTTTGTCAAAGATCTTCCTGCTCATCGTCACCAAATCCGCCGAAAATCTGCGACCGGTTCGGTAATGATCCTTGCTTTTCTTTTCCCCGGAACTCATCCACCACATCATGATCGCAATCGGTAACCAGCAAGACCAGCAACCGCATCCCCGACTACACGTCAGAAAATCCACCCCGCGAGATTGGTTCAAAGAAAGCTTGTTCAACGCCCGCTCGGTTTGGGTAATCCGACATGTTGATCACAGACTTGGTGGGATTGTGGGCATAGTATTTGCGGTGAGCGACCCTGGCGGCGGGTGTAAGAGAAAAGGAGTCAGCGGAGTGATCGGGTACGCTCGCCTCCGTTTGCGTCTTATTGACATGCTAACGACTTGAGACTTTGAGGCGATTGACTGGATGCCGGATGGAGCCTGCAAAGGAAGCCTGCAACAGCCTCAGAAACGTGGTCGCAGCTGGTTGCACCGGGCATTGTGGTCCCAAATTTCCATTCCACCGTGGAAACATGTCCTTTTTCCTTTGAGTCCTCCTGAACTGTGAGTTCTGTGACACAAGCAACCCACTATCGGCTGTAGCCGTGGCATCCAGTAAAACATTACCCGACAGACCACTGCACTGTCAGACATTTTTCCTTCCCAATCCCCACACGGACGGAAAGCTGCGTCCGCTATGGTCGACGGCCAGATAAGTATCGTATGGAAGAAAGACATGCAGAGACGGGAACCGTGATACGAGACTCCAGCCATCAAGCACGGTAGGATACAGCGTGGACGAGAACGTTGGTTGCCGTCCACAAGGCTTCTTGAAACACGCCACCATCCCGATGCCTTGCTAAAAGGTAGCGAACTATAGCTAGCCTAACCCCGGGCGGCTCTCAGTTTGGTCTCGCTCCTTCCATGACCCCATGAACAGGCAGGCGCCCGACATTGGGCGATCTCGACGACCAAACGAAAGGCGGCCTGAAACAGAGGCCGGAAAGGGCCGACCATGAAACCAACGGTCGCTTCGATTTGTTGCAAGAAGCGATTCGATTCGGTTCGCTATGCGACATGGTTGGTTGATATAACTCTTTCGCTAATGGTTGGTGATGCTGCAAGGGACAAACGCCAAGACAAGGCTGGCCAGTATCTGGCGAGACGCCTGATGACAAACAATGGATGGCTGATGCTCCGTGGTATCATTGCTGGGACAAACCAAAGCTGCGCGGCGATCCCCATGGTCCTCTTGACGAACCCAATGCCACCGCTTGGTGACTGACTGCCCTAGCCAGGAACTCAATGCTGCAAACTCAAAACTCCATATACCCAATGATTTGGATATCCTCGTAGAAATCAGACCTCAACTCGCTAGATGTTTCTTCCTCTGCCGTACCCCTCCCTCTCTTCCCATCTTGCACCACGATCACGCCGCCCTCCACCTAACCCCCACCTCCACACAACTAACAGATCTCACCCTCGCTCCACTCCCCTCCTCCTCTTCACTCCCATCATTATCCTCATCCCCTCTCACGACATCATCCACGCCCCTCACCGTCCTCGTCCTCAACAACACATTCAGATCCCTCTCCCTCGTAAAGAAGCACCCCACCTCCACCGCTTTCTGGATCGCCCTCCCTGTAGCCACCAACACGACATCATCCAGCGCATCTTGCACCGGCCCTCCTTCTCCTTGCGCATTACCACCACCGCCACCACCACCACCACCAGTATCAAGCGCAGCTACCCTTGCCGCCAAAGGCAATCCTTTTGTAGACTGTTGTCGCGACATGCAAGATGGAGATTCGAGACCTTTGCGCACGCGCTTAACGAGGGACATGAAGGGGGCGTTGGATGTGACTTTTATGATGAGCGTGTGGGGAGCGCGCGGTGGTGGGCGGTAGCCGTCCTTGTCGGATGGTATTGTCGACGACAGAGTTGTGGAGCGGCAGGTGTTGGAGGAGGAGGAGGAGGAGGAGGACGAGGAGAGGCGGTGGGAGAGGGGGGCGGGGAGAGGTCGTTTTTGGATGCGGGAGCCTGAGGATCAAAAGATTCGGTTAAGGTAGTGCTTTGATGAATGGGACGAGAATGGGACAAGAGAGTGACGAGGCGCGTACCTTTGGGGATAGCTGGCATCTTTTGGTCTGGCCGGTTAGGCAGCGGTTTGGGTGTTGATGTCTCCATTGTGGCTTTGATGTACATGTAGAGAAAGAATACTTTGCGCGACGCGATTCGAGAGTCGAGAATTGAAAGATGGAGAGCTGCCTGGATGGCTTAATGGGCCGGCTATCCTTTTATGCTTGGATTATTCGGGGTTTTCGCAGGTGACGTAATTTATCCGTTATTGTTGTAGTGATTCAGGCTGATGAGTCTATGAAGTGTAGTTCAGCGTTTGAATATTCGTTGTCGTCGCGATCGATGGTAAACAAAATGGTCAAACGGGTGTTGCGCCGGGACACAAAGTGATGGACAAATGCCGAATCAAGAAACAGTCAATATTCAAAGAGACGGGAGTGGGGTCACTTACAATCCCAGATTCTCCTCCCGCCTCACCGCCTACTGCATGCGGTTTAGCTTGCTTCTGCGGCCGCGAAGCTCCCCACTTGGCTCCCTGCACCAACCTGAGCATCCGTCATTGTGTCTCCATCGCTGTCCAGTCAACTCCAGCAAAACATCACAACAGGCAGCATCTTATCGTCAAGTATCCTTCTACCTCTTGGACAATTCCAGCCAGATGATGGATGCCTGCCTAAACAAGACCAATTACCAATAACACCCTACGCTACCATCATCAACCATGTCTGTGGAAATCTGGCCACCTATTGCGCCAGACCACCTTAAAACCGCCGTCGAGACATCCCAAGTAAGCCCATCCGTCTTCTTCATCCAAGCTTTAGTCTACTTGCGACACAATGGCTGGAGACATTTGTCAAGGCTGGGAGCTAATCAACTCGCCCTTTGCGCGCCCTCCTCCTCGACAGAAACGCGAACTCGATTGGCTTGTCCAAGAACTCCGCGAATCCCTCACCAACCTCAAACATGGGCTCGAAGACTGCTATGCGCTGCTTGCGCCGATAGACCCGGGCAGCACCCTAGTGCTCAGTACACCACGAAATGAGATCGTCAAGGGACACATAACCCGGGTTGGCACACGCATAGTCAAGGGGGTCTGTCTACTACCTCTCTGCCCTGCCCTTCCCGTCATAACCACCACCACTGACGACATGTTGTCCAGACCATCCACCTCCGCCTGCGCACCCTCCCCCAACAAACCCTCACCATAAACCCCGACCACCCAATCCACCTCGCCCCTCTCGTCACCTTACACACCCTCCTTACGTACTCGCTCGACCTCCTAACCATGACGCTCTCCTTCACCTACCCGACCGAGGTGTCCTCCTCTGATACCGCGTCTTCTACGTCCAAAACCAAGCCGTCACAACCACCACCACAAATCTCCTCAGCAGCCTTCCTCTCCTCCCAACTCCGTCTCCTCTCCCAATCCATCTCCGAATCCTGCGCCATCCTGAAAGGCCCACCACTAGTGACAGCCGCCGACCCCTCCTGGACCACCCGATCCATCGCCCCTTCTCATTTCATCCCTCCATTGACTGCCGCCCCCGCCTCCTCACACAAGCACAATAACCATAATAACCCTGACGCAACACCGACAATACCACCTATAAGTTTCCATCTAAGTATCCAAGAAAGCAGCATCGTTCTCTGGCTACGCAGTCTCGAAGCCGCCAACGCCCCCGTCGGGTTCGGCACCAAGCTTGCCTTTGCAATTGGCACCGCTCGCAGGCTGGAGCACGATGAAGCGGATCGGGTGTTTGGGTTTTGTTGTGCCGGGGAGGAACATATAGGAGGGCCGCTGGGAAGTCCGGGGGGTGTGATGCCTGAGTCGTTCTCGTCTGAGGGGAGCAGTAGTACTAGGTCGGGGACAACAACAACAACAGCAACAACAACAACAACAACAACAACGACTGGAGGAACGGTGGCAGGGAGGAAACCACAACAGCAACAGCAACAACAGCAGGGACAACAACAAGCACAAGTGGATGTTTATGTGAGAGAAAAAGTCCGAGTGGAAACTGCTGATCCTAGTTTACTGTCGTTGGCAGCAAAACTGAATGCTTTGGGACACGCGTTGGGATTGACACGAAGGAACCTGGCGGCGGTGATGGGGGAGGAGGAGCTGGAGGATTAGAGGGCCTTCAGACGACGGCTTTTGTCCTCGTCCAAGGAGAGTAGTAGTGAAGCGTATCATGGAGGATCGGACGGGACCGCCGGCGAGTGTGACGACAGTGTTTATGGAAGCCGTTGGTGTTGTTGTTGTTCGCATTGGCTGGAGTTGGATAGGACATTTTATACAAAGGGGTTTATGTGTTGTTTTCGGCATTGTTGTCCGTAAGGTAGTCACCAACAGTTTGAAGGGTAGTACGTACAAGTACGAATGGTATTTGTCTTAACAGTCATCATGTTTTATGGTCATGAATTGCCATACTCGCTCGCCTCGCCTAAAACCCCGGACATTACGAAACGCACCATTAACTCACAATTCATCCGTCATTTTCCAACTTTATTTAGCCCCAAATATTCATTCATCCATCTCTTGATTACCATCGCATCACATCTCTTCGTTCCCTCTTCCTACCCCTCCTTTTCTCCTTTTCTCCTTTTGTTCACATGCCCATCTGCACCCTTAAGCAACAGGTTTAGTTCAATTCAATTAAGCAACAGGTGACCAACTCATTGGCACCAAAATCCGACTCTTCATACTCTGAATCAGCGGCACAGTCTTATGCACCGTCTCCGCCCACCCCTTGATCGCCCAGCTCTCCTCCCTCTGTCTCCTCCTCTCTTCCAGGTCTGCAAACTGCCACAGATGATGCACGGTATTCAGGTCCCCGATCTGCACGAACCAAGCGCCCACTCCCTCCATCACCTCGCGGCGCGCCTTGAGGCCGCGGCGCCAGTGCGTTTCCCACTCGAGCAGGTTACCGGGGTGCAGGGTGTAGGAACGTAACTCGAAGATGCCGCCCAGTTGGCGGGGAGGCGTGGTGGGCCAGAAGGAGAACTCTTGCATTAGCGAGGTGTGTCGCTTGTAAAGGAGGGGGGCGAGCCGTTGGGAGAAGGATGGGTATGAGGGGTGTGAGGTGACGGAGGAGAGGGAGCTGTGGAGGCCGGTGTAGCGTTGGTATTCCCAGATGTGGACTATTTTTTGGGGGGGGGTTATTTCTGTTAGCAATCTGTTGCGGGTCTTGTTTGCTATTTATTGTGGGTGACGCTGCGCTGGCCCCCTCTTTTTTTTTTTTCTTTTTTTTCCTTTTTTTTTTTTCCTCGCTACGCTCGATTTCTTGGGTTTTGGCTGCGCTTGCTGCTTCCTGCTGGCTATGTAGCTGGCTGGCTATGTCGCGAAGGTAACCACCGAGTCGAGCGAAGCGAGGAAAGGAAAAAAAAAAAAAAAAAAAAAAAAAAAAAAGGGCCGGGCAGCGTCAACCCCGTCACCACCACCACCACCACCAACAAATCATCAACAAAAAGACGAGACGGGGAAGAACCTACCAAAAGTATCAACATCCCCCACCTCCCCCCGCCAGCTCCCCACAAGATGTACCTTATTCTCCTTATCGCCCGCCCATTTGGGGTACCACTCGCCCACCAACGCCACATAGTCATCGACACACTCGGGCTTGACCTGGTCAAACGTGATGCTGTGCACATACTTACCGCGCGCCAGCACCTGGGAGAAGCTGGCTTGGAGCTGGGCATCCAGCTCTCGTCCTTCCTTTGTGCCATAAATCAGGTTGGTGAGGGGGCCGGCTTTGCGCGGGGGCTGGTGGGCGGCTGCTTGGGTGGCGGCGATTTGGGCTGCTTCTTTTTGGCCAGAAAAGGTTTTAGTAGAGGGGTTGTTGGGGTTGGGGGACAAAATTGAATGGACGATTATAACGCACTTGCTTCCTGCTGTCGCCTCTGCTCTGCTAGCTGCTCGCGGAAAAGTTTCTGTTTGGCATTGAACGAGTCGGCTTCGTTGGGCTGGATGTCGGATAGGGAGGGGGTCTTCTTGGTGCTGAAGGGTCGAAGAAGGCCAGCTGCAGTGGTGGTTGTTGGGCGCATGGTGCGCAGGCTTTGTCGTGATAGCATCTTTTCGAGTAAATAAGTGTTTTGGTAGCGTATGGATAATGGGAGAAAGTCAAGTCGACATGTGCGAGTTCGAAGTGGTGGTGCTGGTCAAATGCGACAAGTTGCAGTGACGAATGCGGTCGGGTTCGGTAGACGGTTGTATCTGGGGTATGTAAGGTATACTTGTAGCTCCGTGAGATGCGACTGTCGCCAAACAATGAAGCGAACCTCGCGGGATGGTCAATATGGCACGGTGCAGTTGATGTGATGTTCCGAGGTTAGACAGCCGTCTCTTCCAGAAGGAAAGTGTCCTGGGTCCTTAGGGGCCAGCAACTAAGCAGCTTTGACACGGGCAGAACAGCAGACAGACAGCAGGCAGCGTTTTGGGTTGTTGCGTGCGGGGAAGCTTGAGGTTACAACGACACCACCAAAGCCCCTGTACTGTATACTGCACGGCACGGGGTGTCCACAATACGACCGAGATAAAGGTGTGAACGGAAAAGGATGGGGGAGAGTGTCGGGAAGGCTGTGCAACCATGACCTTTCTAGGGCAGCAATGAGGAGGTGGGTGTTTTTGTTTTGATGAGTCCTTGTTTTCCCCGCAGTCTAACTGTCTTGGTCTCGCATGTGGTGGTAGTGGTAGTAGATGATGGTGATCAATGTGTTGCTGTAGGGGGGAGTTGTTGACTTTTGAACAGCAGACAAGGGAGAATAAAAAGAGTCTGGATGAACAGACAATCACTTCTATAGCTTCACTTGAAGCTCCAGTGATTTACCGGGACCCCTTGTTGATCCTTCTCTCCGCCTGGGACCCTTTCTTGTTTACTTTCTTTCCGGGTGTTGACAAGATTCAGGGCAGACGGCCAACAGTGACAATGCCCTGCAAGTGCCCTGAACCAGATGCTCAAGCGAGCACTAGCGAGGCCAGGCAATAAGAGGAGCTGCCCCTGTTGTTCCTGCCCCAGCTTGTTGTCCAGCAGGGTCCTCGAACTCCATCAGTGACAGCAAGTCCACCAATCGCATGTCCCGGAATCAGGCAGCTCCAGGCGGGACCGTTCCCGCAAACGGGAGTGCGGGGTATGATGTCACGGCATGGGGTCATTTGTCACAAGAGTCCAAAACGGAGAAAGGTGTGCACGTGTCGCCATGCGTGACTTGGGGCACGGACCATCTCATTTGGTTCAGTTCAGATCCAAGCGAGACAGAGCTCCTTGGAGCTTGGGCCTCGTCAAAATTGACACCCCAAATATCAGGCAGCAACCATCCAATCGGCTGCGGACGGCAAGCTACGAAAAACGCTCGCCTTGACAGAGACCGACCCTTCATCCGTCACTTGTACAAACCCACTCCCGGCCTTCAACCCAGTAGCCCGCAAATACCGTCAACATGTCTTGGTTCGGCGTCACCCCCCTCAAGAAGTTCCCCACGCCCGTTCGTATGTTGCTGTCCTAGAAATTAAACCTAATAAGAAAGAGACACATGCTAACATGGCTGCAAACAGTCGGGCCCATGGCTCCCTTCTTCGCTGCCGGTATGCTGCCCCGCGTCCTTTGATATCCATCCCCCGGCCGATCGCCGAATGCCCACCGACATGTTGGACAAGCACGGAACCATGATGGAAGAGGAGGGGAACAACAATGCAGACGAGGAACTGACACGGCGCAGGTTTGGTCATCGCCTACGGTATCAACTCTCTCCAGGGCTCTCTCATGCAGTGTACGTCACGACCTTTTCTATTAACTCCGGAGACATGTATCCCGGAGACTGACAGCCCATAAACAGCCGATGAGTGGAAGAACGACCCCCGCAACATCTACGCCAAGAACAAGCCCGCCGCCCACTAAGCGACTCGTACGATGTGGAAGAAAAGAGGCGATGGTGTGATGATGCAATCGAGCACGACGCGAAACAAGACAGCTTTTGGCAGACCCTAGACCTATCGAGAACCCCGATTCGTTATCTTCATCAGCAGGAACTGGCGCCAGTGTATTATAATGGGAGAAACAAGCCGGAATGAAGTGACTTGTGTGTGTCGGATACTGCATTCGTTCAAGGCGACTGTGACATGGGCCCATTGGCGATTCGGACCAACGACGACAACAACAACAACAACAACAAGGATGCGCGAAGAGGAAGATGGAGGAGGAATAGCAGGAAATAGGAAAGGATGATGATGGGTGATGGACGCAGTCGACAAATGGCCCAACAAGTGCGCGCGAGTCCTATGCAACACGCTACCATCCATGCATTTCGCAGTCCACCGAGCAACCCGAGTTGTCAGATGCTTCACCACCAGCAGTTGCCAGGTTTCGGCGTGTCGAATCGACATTCACATGATGCCCCCATTGATATGGATGTTTTCGCTCTGACATGGAGGAATGCCAATTTGCCCCATTGCTGGGCGCCCATGTTGTGTTTTGTGTCTTGCGGATATCTGGGAATCAGTAGAGGTTACATCTTTCATTCTTGGGGACTTGTGGTAATATCTGGGTTGTAGACCGAAAGCGTACTAGTTGAAGATGAGTGAATCGTAACGGGCTTAACGTTGACATGCTGCTTGGGTCGAGGCGACGACGTCATACATAAAGCTTAGCAAATACAAATAAATCATGAGAACAAAACAACGTCTTTGGGTTCGTGGCTGTTTATGATAGCGATTGTCTGTAACGTTGCGTGGCATTCAGAGGCAGTGGGTGTGGAGGAGGTGATTTCTACCTAATCTCACGAGGCTCCGAACCGGGGCGCAGCGAGCTCAGCCGAAAATCGGCCGTCTCAGTCACTCGGAACACGACTCATCATTTTCACCTCTTCCTTCACATATGTTCCGCATCCTCATCCGCACTACCACACCCGCCAGATCATTTCAAGTTCTGAGCGGTCAACCATCCCCATCTTTTTCAATCAGCAGTGCTACGTACAAGTTCGGATCCAGTCGCAACATGGCCGACAGCAGCGCGCAATCAACTCCGGTCGAGTCATCATCGGCATCGACGACACCGGCGCCGAATGCCAATGCCAATGCCAATGCGCCCGCCCAGCAAAAGCAGCAAAAGAGTAAGAAGGGGAAGAGACCTCCTCAACCGAAGCCGGTGATGAAGGAGGTTAGGATATTGATGCTTCATGGTAGGTTTGGACTTTTTGATTGCACGGACGGTTCAATTGGATTGGATCCCCGGCGGTGCCGACCCCGCGCTCTCACCCCGGCCATCTCACTCATATCCTCAAAACCACCGCCACCACCAAAACCATCACCATCATCACCCCCAAAACACAAGTGAAGCTAACTCGCCAAACAACACAGGCTACACCCAATCCGGCCCCCTCTTCCGCGCCAAAACCCGCGCTCTAGAAAAACAAGTCGTCAAAGCCCTTGCTCCCCTGAACCTCGTTCCCACCCTGATCTACCCCACTGCTCCCAACCGGCTTTCCGTCCTGGAGATCCCCGGCTACGAGCCCTCCCCCGGTGGGTCCAACTCGGACCCTGGCGAGGAAACCGAGTTGGCCGATTCATGGGCTTGGTTCAGACGGGAGGAGCCGACGTGGAACTACCGGTTTATCGGCGAGGGGTTTGAGCGGCTGGCGGAGGTTATGAGGGCGGTGAATGAGGAGGGGAGGGAGGTGGTTGATGGGATTGTTACCGAGGGGTCAGCGGGCGCTGCCAATGGGGCAGAAAGAAAAGAAATGGACGGCGTGGTCAGGAGTGAAGTGATCGACGGCGTCATCGGCTTCTCCCAAGGCGGCGCAATGGCAGCTATGCTCGCCGCAGCGCTGGACCACCCCTCTTCCCCGGGCGGCCATCCACGGCCCGTCTTGACGCCCGAGCACCAAGGCTGGGCCAAGCAGATCCGGGACGCCAACAAGGGCCAGCCGCTCAAGTTCTGCGTGTCGTACAGTGGGTTTTTTGCTTTGCCGCCGGAGCTGGGATGGCTGTGGGAGCCCAAGGTCAAGACGCCGACGATGCATGTCCTTGGAAGTCTGGATACGGTTGTCGAGGAGTCTAGGTCAAGGAGGCTGGTGGAGGCGTGTGAGGATCCCGTGGTGGTGGTGCATCCTGGTGGTCATTTTGTGCCGGTTAAGAAGGAGTGGGTGGCGCCGTTGGTGGGGTTTATTACGGCGTGTTTGGAGAAGTCGGCGAAGGACGAGACTGAGGTTGAGGAATGAGGCGGATGGAAAGGGGACCAAGGGGGGTATAAAACTCCAGGTTGGGCAGAGGGGGGTCGTTTCGGTATTTGGCGAAACTTACAACTTTACAGATTAGACGATAGACCGACAAGACAGCAAGTAGACATCGAGAACAGGAGATAGAACACGCACACACGTACATCAAATTCCGCCCCTTCACACAAAGCGTGTTACACTAATCGTACAGTTCATACTTCCTTCCATTCCCACGGCATCAACCCTTGCACCCTTCCCCCTCCCCTCCCCTTCCCTCCCCTCCCATCCATCCAACGCATTAATCTACCGCAAATTCCTACTAATCTCAACCACACTCTCCGGCGGCACCTCATTCATATCCGCCCCCTGATCAGGCACACTCTCCGGCGCCTCATACTCGCTTCCCCGGAACTGATGATGATGCCCGCCCCTCGGCAGGTCCTCCCTCCTATGAGCCGCCAACTCCGCCTCGTCCTCCACCCCAAAGACATTGCTCTCCGCGGCCTTGCGTCCGGCTTCCAACACCCCCTCGTGATGCCGCCGCGGCTTCCCCTCCGTGTTCTCGTACCCGTGTCCCCGCGCCATTTCGGACGGCAACAGATCCGGCCGTGACGGGTCGACCGTCTCGGCCGTTAGCTTCCGCGGGTCTTTGCCCCACCCGCGGACGACGGACTCGTCGATCGACCCGGGCGAGTGTTGGTAGAGGTGCGCGACCTTGTCTTCGGGACCGCCGGTGCCTTCGTAGAAGTGGCCGTGGAGGAGGCTACGTTATTATTTGTTAGCGATCTCTTTGGTGGCATCTTTTTTTTGGTCTGTCTTTTTGCCCCCTTTTTTTTTTTTTTTCTTTTCCCTCGCTTCGCTCGATCGACAGACATGTTGTTTTTATACATGTCTTGGATGGTGGATGAAAAAAAAAAAAAAAAAAAAAGAAAGACTTACTGCCCCTTATCATCCAAATCGCCGCCCTCCTGCTGCGGGATCTTGCGATCGTACGACTTGTTGGTCACCAGGTTGTCGCCGTATTGGATCTCGGTTCCGGGGAACTTCTTGGACGCGTTGAACTCGTTGATGCCTGTGTCGTCGTCGAGACCGGTGCGGCGGTGGCCCGTCTTGGATTGCCACGTGTTGAGGTCGCGCTCGGCCGAGTAGGCGAGGGCGTTGAGGTCTTGCTTGTTGTTGGTGTTGTCGGAGGAGGACATGGTGGATAATTTGGGTTTCTTTTTTTTTGTTGTGTTGTTGGTTCGATGGTGTGTTGTTGGTGTTAAGGCAGATTGTGATGTTTCAAGGTTGTTGAAGGCGTAGAATCATTAAATGTGTTTGCTTCTGCGTCCAGACCAGGAAGTTCTACGCGGACTGGACATTCAGGTTGTCTGATATATCTATGTACATAGATCCTCCTCTCAAAAAGAGGTGATGATGCTGTCGAATCGATAACGTCATGATGGTGCAAAGCGCAAAGCGGAGGATCATCAAAGACGTGATATCATTGACCAATTGATTCCTCCAATTGTTAGCCCAGAACATTCCTTCTCGTTTGAGCACCTGTTTCAGTACTTGACTTGGAGCAGATATTCATCGGCCCTTGTGGCGGTCTTGTCCGAATTGGAGAATGGAGGCGTGAAAGCCGCTCTCAGTGGTGCAGATTCGAGATGCCACCCCACCAAGTCTTAACGTCATCATTACCCATCCGGAGCGCAGCACCACGGGGACAAACGATACCTATAGTATTTTCCATCAATAACACACGGCGGGCTTGGAGGTTACTAAAATGGTTATCGATTGAATTTCTGACAATGTTCCCACGCGTTAGATGTGCTTGTCCGGAAGAGTGTCGCCTTCCTGTTTCTTACTTCTGTTAGTGTCTGTTAGTATCATGACCGGTCGCCCCGCGTCTTGGGCAACACGTCGTGACATTGCACCTTCTATCATGTTATTGACCCTTTCCCCCAATACATCTTTACCTCCTACAAGACGTAATGCTTGATTTCATTCTCTCCTCCAGCGGTCCGTGATAACAGTAACAACGCCAACCACCAAACCTCACGACGACAACAACATCGACTTTCACCTCCCGTCGCCAGTTCATTCACCCCCCCCTCTGAGTCTGCGACCTAAATCGACATATCCCATCTCCCGTCTACCGTCGGTCAATATACCAGGCAGCGTTCCTGTCACTTAATTCTCCCCATCTCCTCCTTCCTTCCTTCCTTCCTTCCCTTCCCTCCTTCCTTCCAGAAAGGACACTCCCCAACCTAATCCTCGCAACAAACAACCTTCCATCCGCAGGGGCAGTCATCCCAGTTCTGCAGCCACTGATTCCATTCTGCATCTATCATTTGCCCCCCCCTCGGCAAAGCACCAGCGCTCCAAAAGACACTTACCTTACTTAGTTCCCGTCCCAATCTCGCTAACATGGCGCGCCTTGCGGCCGAGAGAATAAATAACCTCCCGCCGACCGACATGCAGAACAAGCCCAAAAGGGGCTCAAATTCATAAAGCCGATAAATCTGACACAGACAAGTGGAAAACCACGGATAATCTTATCTCGTACGACCTGGACCTGTGTGAGGACAGGGATGGTTGTTTCGTGCTACGTACAACGTGCTGAAAGTTCTGTAACATCGCTTATGGTGGTGCGTGCATGCGGTGCGTGCAGGTGACTGATTGACTGACTGACTGACTCACTGACTGACTGACTGATCATGGCCCGGCCATTTCAGCGTCAGGGGGGAGGGGTTGGGGGGGGGAAGGGGGGAGGGTGTGTTTCCGTTGTACACCGGTTGGTGTAGAGATGAGATTGCCGTTGTTGACGTTCAGTGTCTGTCCGTACCGTAGTGGGAGTATGAGGAGCGTGTCTAGCCTAGTAGGGGGGTTTCTAGGCCAGGTCCTGAATCTAGGCAAGATAGCGGGCCTAGCCTAGGTAGCTCACCTAGCCTAGTTGTTCAGCGGAGGGCTCTGATTGGTCGGATTTTAGTGCAAAAAAATAAAAGCTAAAGACCCTTATAAGGACCTTCTAAAAGGTTCCTATAGGAGTCTTTAGTTAGGTAGCAGTTTGAAGTGAGCGAAGGACTTCGACTTCAAAGTCCAGGCAGATGAGGGTATTCACACTTTCGCATGAAACTTTTCGCGTGAAAAAAACTGTCACCGATTGAAATCGAACTGGCGATCACAATGATGAGAGCGACAACAAGAACCATTAAGCCACTAGCCCAATAAATTGATGAAGAGGTCTGTCTATTGCTCTTATAAGGAAGGTATTGAATTTTGGGAAAGAATTATCATCACTTTGGTGAAAAGAACCCAGCCTAGGAGCTTGGCCAATTAGAGGCTTTCCCTGGCCAACTAAGCTAGGTGTTTCAACTTGCCTAGGTGTAAAGTCTAGGCTAGGCAAAAAAGCTAGGCTAGAAACCCCCTACTAGGCTAGATGCCTTGGGGGATTTCCCGCTATGGTAGGTAAGGTATAAGAGATTTCGGGACAAGTTTGGAATTTGGAAAGGGAAGGAAATGAAGAAAAAGGTACCTTGGGTAGGTAGGTACCATAGCGGAAACCTAAATCGGGCAGCTATCTACTAAGTAAATAAATAGAGGATAGAAGAGGAACAACGTTTAGGCTACATACACCAACGTACTTAGATTTCAATAATTCAATTCAACCATATCTAGCCTGGACTTAGCATCTAACCTAACTTAAAACGCCTAATAAGAAGCTTCCAAGTTCCAATTAGCCAAGCTTCTAGTTACAAAGCCCCAGTATCTAGAATGCAGAAGCACCAAACTCACAAACACTGATAAGCACCCACAACTAGGTAGGTACGTATTAATCAAAAAAAAAAAAAAAAAAAAAAAAAAAAAAAAAAAAAAAAAAAAAAATTACATTGCAACAAAAAAAAAACCAAAACAAACATAACAAAGGAGTTATAAAATAAACGCCCAGCAAAAAAAGTACAAACTTTAAAAAAAAAA